>VWZX01009706.1:1370573-1546044 GCA_013399015.1 Galbula dea
AAGAGGTGAACATACAGTTTATTCCGGTAGGCTAAGTTATTTGGGCTTGTCTGCACAAGGGAGCAGATTTGGAGTTGCCTTGTACTTGCTTTGGGGTTGACCTGACATCATGATATATTCAAACCATCTAGCCAACACTTAAGAAATAGAATGTACTGAACAACTTTACCAGCTCTCATTTTCACTTTTGAACTGATTGACACAAGAAAGGAGAAGCTATCCCCAAAATGTAACAGGATTTCCCACTGATGGGGACATCTTAATCTGTTTTGTAGCTGAAAATATAGATTTTGCTGCTGTGCTTACCTTTTCCCCAGTATGGGTGAAGAATTAAATGAGCATAATTATTTTGGTTTCCGTTTTATATTTTTATCATTATGATCTCCACATTTTTCACCAATATCCACAGATAAAATCCTATCAGCCTGTATGAAATTTAAGAAGAGAAAATGCTGGTTTCTGCACCTGAGATGGAGTAATGCCAGACACAAGTATAAACTGGGAGAAGAGTGGCTGGGGAGAAGCACTGCAGAAAAGGATCTGGGAATGCTGGTTGAGAGTAAGCTTAATATGAGCTAGCAGTGTGCCCTGGCAGCCAAGAGAGTAAACTGCATCCTGGGGTGTCAGACTGCATCATGTTTATCAGTGTTGAAGAGGTATTTAGACAATGACTTTAATAATATGTTTTAGCTTCTGATCAGAACTTAAGTGGTCAGGCAGTTAGACTAGATGATTATTGCAGGTCCTTTACAAATGGAATCCTATTCTATTCTGTTCTATTCTATATCCTGAGAGGAATTTAGTATTCATGGCCTCACCTCACACCCCACACACTGAGTCAAAGCCTACTAAATGTGTAAGGAGGATCTGATTTTAAATGAGACTATGGGTTAAAAATCAGCTTCTCACATGAGTTTTGGGGGTTTTATAGCCATGAGCATAACTTATTACTTAATTTAACTTGTCACAATGAAAGACTAACACACATTTGTGTCATAAAATGCTCTTCACCAGGTTTTTGTTCTGATTCAAAGCAAGTTCAAGACTCGATGTCATGTAAAGAAATATAATATATTCTGTCATATAATTCTCATGTTTTGTTTCTACCAGGGGCTAGCTCAGCTCTTGTGAGAAAGACATAATACCACAGCTACACAAAAGAAAAGTTTTCCTTCATGAAGTTTAATATGAACAGAAGTTGATTGTGGACATCAGAAAGTAAACATACTTGCCTCTACTTTCATATTGTTTTTTCTTTATTATTTTGTAGTGCCTCATTCAAAATTTAATTCTCCTGAGGGAAAAAAAGCCCAGACTATCTTATTTATAGCTCTGTCACATGGATTAGTTTGTTAGTTTGATCTGGATTACAGTTTATGCATGCTACCAACTCTTTGCTAGAGATGTTTGTCTTTTCTCTTTCATGGTGACTTAAGCATCTACCATACACTGCAGCAGCACTAAGAAGCTTCTCAACAGAATTCTTCACTGGTGATAGATGAAAAGACGATGTTTTACATGGGGCAAAGGACAGCCATTTAGCAGTCTGACTAGATCTCATTGTCACTCAGCTAGCTGGCTGGTAAGCATTGTCTTTAAGAAAAGGCAGACTTCAGAAAAAATAATGAACATGCAAGCAGATAAAAAGTTTATTCTTCCCAGCACAGCAGGTACATTTTGTTTATATTATATATGTGCATATACATGAAGAAATAATTTACCCTTTAGTTCATGTATTAAAACTTGCTCCCTTTTAAAGTCATAGTATTGCTCAGCCTTGTAAGTTCGTCTGAGTTCCCATAACAATAGTATCTCTATTTGACTTAATCATCTGTTATTTAAAAAAAAAAGATAAAAAGGAAAAGGAAAAGAAAAGGAAAAGGGAAAGAAAAGAAAAGAAAAGGGGAAAGAAAAGAAAAAGAGAAAGAAAAAGAGAAAGAAAAAGAAAAATTTCTAAGGAATAACTGTACATTCTTTCCCTTTTTTGAACTTCCTTGAAGTTTCCTGTGGAGAATATTTGGCTTCAGTAACAAAGAAGAGACAAAGAATTCAGCTGCGTTCATTCACATGTTAAATGAAGCATGTTTATGTTTATCAGTACAAAGGGAAACGAATCTGCTTCTGACAGCAACACAGTACTTGATTAAAAAAGAACAAATAGTGATACTCCAGAGTGAGACACCTTGATGAATAATTAAAAAGCAAAAGAAATACAGATCCAAGCAAAACAGATTTTTCACAGTAGGTTAGCTACATGGGATTCCAATTACAGTCAGAAGTTATTCACATGTTTTATATACTCCAGGAAAATAAAGGAAAAACAAAACAAACCCTAAGTACCAAATGACAAAAAGAATCCCCTTTCCTTTAGAAAAACAGCTTCATGGCTTCTGTTCTTCATTCTTGTCAACTTTGGCAAAACAAACAGATATGGCAATATGTAATCTTATCAAAACCAGAGGAACTGTGTGCTTTTTTATCTGGAGTAAGGTTTATTTTAATAAGGTGTTCCTTTTTCTATCAGTTGAATGTTTACAGCCTTTTAAAGATATAAAGCCAGCAAAAAAGTACATTAGTAGAGGATAAAGCTATTCTCTAGTTCAGTGCCTTGCATGATCACAGAGGCATAAAATACTGAAACACGGATTCAGAAGTTGTAGGTGAAAATATGGCTTCATTTCACCTGTAATGCTTTCTCCCAGTACTGTACAGGGACTACTCTACGGCTAGTAGGGACTGCACACTATTTCATAGTTCTCTTCGGCACTGATAGAGGCATGCTGGCAATTGAACTTTTTGAAGAGCAGATAAAGCTGCAACAGTTCTGATAAATAGAAGCAGGGACTGCAACTTTGGGATCTACAAGAGCCAAAGAATCAGCTCCATCTATTCATATTGGACAGTTTGTCCCACATCTTCATCTTCTTTGTATCAAATGATTTACTCTCTTTAGCAGAGTGTGGGTAGGGACATTTGCTGCTGCATAAGGTACAAGTAGGACTGATCCTCATTATTTAGAGAATTACCACCTTTCTTTGTCTCAAAATGGGTCTGCCAAGATTACTTCTTTGGATTGATGTCACTCTTAAGATTTGTTTTTCATTTAATTTTTACCAAAGATAGTAAAGCTACATTTGCATCCATGAAACAAGCTCACACACTCATGTGCTTTTTTCTTAGGCAGCTGTCAACAGTGGAGAAGACTTGGTGGGGATGTCAGAGGTATTAGGAAGATACTTCAGCTGTTGAGATCTGATTTATGTCACTGACTGAGTGAGAAGGAGATCCTGAAGCCTATATTTTTAAAATCAAATCAATAAAGAAAAAAAGAATAGAACTACAGAAAAGGAGACAAGCTCTATAGCAAATTCAGTAAAACCATAATGTACTTTGAAAGTAAACAAAACGTCATGTATGACAGAAATAAATCAATCATTCTTTTGTTTTACTTTATTGCTGTGAGTAAGGAATCCCACTGGAGTATTGGACCCCATAAACAACACAGTTCTCTGCAGAAAGTCGGAGATTGTCCTGTGACCATATCAGAGTCAATGGTTTGTAATTAAGCAAGAGGTCATATATTCTCAAATACAGAGAGAGAAAAAACATGTTGTTCTGATTTGTGGACTCCCTGCATACAAGGATAGAAGATGAGAAAGTGTTCAAACTTAGTAGGAATTAGAGGAATTAAGGCTACAGTTGAATGTGTAAGATAAACCATGTGCAACCAGTACAAAACAGACAGTTGAAGGGCAGTTGGGGAATCTTTTAATCATGTAGGATTCAAATTGTCCACCTAAGGGTAGCAAAAATGCCAAATTCAGTTACAAATGCAAAAGAAACCCCTAGAATCAGTGGGAAAAAGGGAAGAACAATAAAAAAAAGAGTGTGTGGATATTGGGGAGAGTTGGAGAATAAGGTGTGAAATCAGCAAAACAAGAAAGGAGTATGGACTTTCTGATGGCAGGGGTGAAAGCACCTATAGCCAGCTGTGGACCTGCAGACCCAGAACCTTGAGGATGACAGAGGGAACCACAGTGGGCAATTCTCTGGAATCTCTATCAGTTCTGTACCTGGAAAGTTGGTGTGGGAGGATAGAGCAAAGATGAACAGGACTGCATCCTAATATTAAGTGGACTGGGGAGGAAAGGGTGACAGAATTTTATTTTAATAGCAGCTGTGTGCAATTAACAAGATTTAAGTGATAAATAGC
Source organism: Galbula dea (assembly GCA_013399015.1). Lineage (NCBI taxonomy): Eukaryota > Metazoa > Chordata > Aves > Piciformes > Galbulidae > Galbula > Galbula dea. The sequence continues at coordinate 1,374,787 of VWZX01009706.1, forward strand.
AGCTTCATAATTGTGCATAATGTGCAAAATTATATAATTGTAAATTGATAACAGTGGTGTATCCATTAGTTAATTAGGTTATTGACTTTCTGACTTTTTAGTTTCTTAGTAGCTTGTTGCTAAATCAATAAACATTATTGTCTCTAGTATTGGTCATGTTTCAGGGCTGAAGGGGGAGAGTTGGACTTTGAGGTACCAGTTACTGCATTATTTTCATTTGCAGAGCGGTCTCATCCTCTTTAAAACCAGAATGTGCATCTCTTCACACAATCTCCTACTATTCCTATGTTGCAGTTCCTAATTCATCTGTCTCAGTATCGTATGTCCAGGGAGGAGAAATCTGATTTCAGCATTCAATGCAATTGCAAGTGGTCTGCTTTATCCCACTGCTAGTACCAGCCTGCAGTTTTGCAGCACCCAATCCAGATTCATTCTTTTCTCAGATACATATGATCTGTGACACTCTAGTGAAGAGACAGGAAGAAATTTACATGTACACAACTGTTGAATAATTTTGAATTATCATTTTTATTCAAATCACAGTGTATTCACAAACATATTGTAAATTCAAAAGAGCAAATAAATTTAAACGAAAAGTTTGACATCATGTTGTTTCCACTTTGGATTTTCATAGGTGTCTCATTCTACAATGATGCAGTTACTTCTCCAAACTTATTTTTAAATATATTGTTTCTGAGAAATAAGTAATTTTCATCTTCAAGAGACCTGCATTAAAATAATGGGGAAATAATGGGGAAAAAAATGACATATTTTGTCATCTTTTTAAGGATATTTTCTATGTGGGTTCTGTTAGTTTGAAAGATAAGAAGAAAATTGATCCAATATTACTCATTCTAATTTTGGCAAATCCTAAATTATAGTTAATAATTGTAGGAACTATCACTCAAAGCTAAGATGGACATTTGATCATTTATTTTTCCTGCTGAAATTTTTCAAATATAAGAATGACAGGCTTGAGCATTACCTCAGATATAATTAGAGTCAAAAGTTTTTCAGTTACTGGAAGGAAGAGCTTACTGCAAAGAATTGTGGGTAATAACATTTAAATTATTATTTAGAAAGCAAAGTTAGTTTCCAGAGTAAAGCCTTCTAATAGTCACAGTATAATTTCTTAAAAAATAATATTCTTCAAAGCCGTTTTTATTTTTTGTACCAATTAATTTTAAATTTACTTGTATTTTTTAGACTGGGTTCACAGACTGAATGTACCTTTGGTATACAAGAACTTTTTGTCTTTTTCCATCACAAGTCAGATTTGCCTTGAATCTTCATTAAATATCATGCTATAAGTTGCTAAGGAATTCATTTGGCTATGTTTGCTGACATCAGTTTCTTTACCTACTTGTTCATTAAATAATCATTATCATATTCTCTATGCTAAGTTATTTCATTTGCAAGTTGCTTGACTAAATGGAGACTAATTTTAAAATTGAACTTAAAACAGAAAGCAAAGCTTAAACTTATCAAAGCATTCTTCTCTCTGCTGATTCTATCACTTCTAAATTTTCCATTTCATTTCATTTCTTTCTCACTGTCTTGTTCTGACTGAATAGTAATTTTTCTGTCAGATTGTGTCCTTTGTTTAAATTCTAGTGCAAAAAACATTTTCATCAGTAAATCTTTCAGCAAACCCAGTTCTTCAGAGCAATATTCACATTTTTTCACTAACTGCTACTATTGATTATACGGCTCTTTGATCTGTGGTCAGCTCTTTGTCAATCTAAAATGTTTCCTTAAATATTCTGAGATTCACTGTTAAATTACTGATGCTACTTTCTCTTTCCCCATTGTTAGATTTCTCCAGCATTGCATCTACAAACAGCTTCTAACTCACCTGATAATGCTCTTCAACAACTTCTATGTCTTCTCTTATTATACAAATATATAACCACAAAATCCACAGACTCTTCTATTCATGAAAGTACAGTTCTAATCTTTCTTTAGAGAAAAGGTAGGTAATGGATCTGCCCAAAAGAAATCAGAGTGCCCGATACATTTCCACGTTCTCAGCTATATTTTCATGCTGCTCACATCTTTAGTCTTGTCCTTTGCACTCAGTGAATACTGTGAAAATAATTTTTTATTTATATAACTGTATGGGATATGATGGCTCCTTGTGTGAACCTCCTTCTGGTTATGTAGATACATATTTCTATGGATGAAGAACTTTCTTTTTCTTCTACTATTCATTATGTTCATTATGCACTGTGCTCTTGCCTAAAAATATTATTAGTGTAGCTGGAAACAGCAGCAATACTTTGTGACTTAAATAGCCCATCAGGAAGTGCAAATAATAAGTAATGAATAATGACTAGTCAAAGTAAACAATAGGTGAACAACTGAAGGTTGAAATGTATTTACATAAACTGTTGGCTGAACTGTTATCAATGACAAACTCTTTATCAAAATAAAAAATTTTTCAGGTAATTCTTAGAAAGAACTAACTTAATCAGGTAAGTTATTCACAGGAAATACTTCAGCTATGAAATTTCTTGTCTACAAATGCTTGATAATACACCTTGAAATAATCTGAACTACTCACATATTCTTGAATTCAAAATTAGTTGCAACCATTCTGGAAAAAAAAGAAACAAACCCAAAACCATAGAACCTAAAAAAATGAATGTAATACCACTTCAGATGGCTTATCAAAACTGCAACTCAGTGTACAGCATATGTAGCAATAAATACATAAATAAAATAGTTAGGATGTATTGGAAATGAATACTGGGAAATTCATAACATCACTGTATAAATTGCTTGTGAGATATTGCTTCACATTTTTCATTCAGTTTCATCGTCATATCTAAGAAAAAAAATACTGCTGAAGGTGAAGGATGGAGAGAAAATTGACAAAATATTATGCATAATACATAATGGAAACGTAATGATTTCCACAGAAGGAGAGATTTAAAAGATAGATTTGGTTCTATTTAGTGAGAACATGACTGAAAGTGGGCATTTCAGGAACCTAGAGAAAGCTCCTAGTGAACATATAGAGAATATATATCACATATCTAGCACCTACTGTCCTCATATCTCAAGAAGAAGAAGGAGTTTAAAAAAAACAAGAAACAAGCTGAAGCTGATCAATAGAAACAGTTTTTACGTGGCTTATGGCTGAGGTAGAGAGCCCAATTGTCAAAATAAACTTAGCAGTGTTTGTAAAAGGCAATTGACCTTTATATTGATATACAGGCTACATAAATATAGGGGACATATAAGTCTCATTCTTCAGCATATATATGAAGTTCCAGTTGAGAAGAAACAAGACATTCCTCATACGAACAAGTGATTCAGTCTTTAGTGACTGTATCTCTTCTGTGCTTCCCCAAAAAGTAAAAGGGTAAAAAATTCAACTACCAATTGCTCTGTTTACATAGCTCTAGGAAAACATGCCAGAACCAAAACATGTAAATGTGTACATGTAAGAGGGAAAGAATGAGTTCAGGAAGAGGTTAGTTCCAATGAATCTCCTCCAAACTGATGGCAAGCTACACATTGATATATAGGACTTGGAAAAATCGCATTTAGTTTAGCAAAAAAAATTAACATGCCTACAACAAACATGATATTATATAGTTTAAATCTAGCAAAGGTGTTCAGCCATTTTTTTCATCTCTTTTGTGCACAATTACAGAACAAATCTGTCAAACACGACTAGCTTTTTTTTGGCAACACAGACTTTTATCTGAAGGCCAAAATATAACTAACATAAAAAATGCATAAACATTTCAATCTTTCAAATGTTAGGTCACTTCTTAATGGCAGTTAATTAGTTGCCTTTCAGCAAGGGAATTCCTCATTCAATATCTCATAGGAGTCTTTTCAAATATGGTCTGGCATATAGATTTCCATTGTATCACAGAGATTGACATAGTGTTAATCTGTCACACTGTTGAATGGAAGGAGCCTTTGCAAGAAATTGGAGCCCAGGATCCTGCTCCAGTTTCTGGAAGATGTTTCTGGATGCATGAAATATTTGATCTCTTGGAGGGTGAGTTCAAGTAGCACCCCAATTTAATGTAAGGTTAGCCAGTTCTATGCTAATAAGAAAGTACAATTTAACATCAAGTTATAGATGTTATTTAAGGGAGACAAATGTAACAGTAAAAAGTACATTTTCAAGTATATCTTCTTCGGATGGTCCAGGTAGTTACTGTCTTTAATAAGTAATCTCAAACTTCATACACAGTCTTTGATAAGACATAGGTAGGATGCCTAACACAGGCAGTCAGCTTTTCCAACTTCTCTCATTTGCATTTTTAAAAAAAAATTAGCTGATGCTTTTTGTCTTAGCACTGTGACAACCTTACCATTATATCCATTACTTTGACAGGAAGAAAATTTTGATGTGACTTTGAAAGGCAATATATTTCTTGTCTTCTTTTTTTCTCAGAATACCTTCTAACATGCAAATATCTATCACCAATTGTACAATTTCCAGAAGATGGTAATTCATAGACATCTAATAGGTAGATTATTATATGTTATATGATACTAATATACATGTATTTTGCTTTCATTTCACATATACCTTATATTTAGAAAAATGCAATTCTCTCAAAACAGCAGTAAGGAGACCCCAAAGGACTAAGCCCCAGGACTAAGACTTTCTTCAAAATAAATCACAAGTCCTCTGTGGCTGCATTTGTAGGAAAGCTGTCATTAGGCTGATGTGGCCCTGGGCAATCTGGTCTAGTGTGTGGCATCCCTGCCCATGACAGGTTGGAACTAGATGATCTTTAAGGTCTCTTCCAACACGGGCCATTCTACAATTCTATGAAATCAGCCTTTTCTCCACTACAGTCCGCTCCCTAGAGTTGTGGCTGCCAATCAGGTTGGTGAAAGAAATAACTCCCAGCATCAGGTTGCTCAAGGAGCCTGGTAACTTGCATTGTGTTTCAGTTTAACATTTTCACAACTATAGCCATGATATTTGTGTACATTTCCATGGACTAGTAACAAAAATAGGGTGCAAAGAAGTACAGGCAGGTGTTAAATGTGTCTCAGCAGTATATGCCACAGGAACCTATCATCCTTGTAATACCTCAAATAGTTTTCAATTTTTAGCTTAAAATCTTCAAGCGTTGCTCATTTGTGATGTCATATGGCTGCTTTATGGCCTGTAAAGCTGCTTCTTTGGGTAAGAATTTCTGTATTGGAAGATTTTCACACTACAACTGATTTCATAAAGATTTTAAAGAAAAAGCTTTATCAGAGGGTAAATACCATAATGAAACCAAGCACTGTGACAAAAACCAGAAAATAGTCCAGATGGGTGAACTAAATTTGAAGAATTTTGCTTGAATAAAACAAACTCCCAACTGCTTTTTTTTGAGTGCTAATTCTTATTTGACCACATTATGTGTCCAACATTGTCCTTTTCTTGTTTTACTAGACAAAGCTTCTTTGTGCTTTTTAAGTAATATATGTTATATATATTATTTTAACCCATACTTTTAGACCTCTGCTGAGTTCACGCAGTGATTTTGCCAGACGTGCTGTAAGACTACCGACTGACTCCCCCATACTACTGATATACCTTTCATGAACTCATATAATTAAACAGATTGTGAAATGTCCTCCAGACAGCTTTCTGGTGTTATGAAAAAGTGAAGTCTGTGATCCTGTCTGGTCTCATAAGTTAGATCAGGTGTGAGAAACACTTTAACTCTTTGGCTTTCCAAAGATCCCTTCTTGTTTGTTCAGGTACTATGGGAAATTTTACTGGTTACATAGTCCCTGACAATCTTGTCCTTGTAAACCAGATGTCAAGAGGAGGCATCACAGGAACCATATCTCACAGGAGGTAAAGCATGAGTTAGGGGAGGTCATGAAAAACCTAAAAAAACCCGCAACCCTCTAATAATTTTGTTTCAGAGTCCTGGGAAAAATCCCATACCTTGCAAAACCATGCAGAATATTTATGGTAAGAGGGAGAGAGGTTAATGTTTACTAGCCAAACTACTCCTCTACTAGCATTGCAAAACACATCTGCAAGACAGTGAGGAAGAGATACAAGAGTACAGTTCCTGCATCTACAAACTCAGTTCCTTAATATGGACAGTATCGTTAACTACCCGGCCTCAGAAATTTGCCAGCTTCCACTGTGAGTCTCCTCCATGAAGTGTAACCAGGTGTTCACAGGAAAGGGAATAAATTATTCTCAGAGAATATTCTCATATTCTCATATGAATTCTATGCCACTTTTAACATCTGTAGCAAATAATAATATTGTTTCAGCTTGCTAGAGTGATTTATTATCTTCTGATTCTTCATCCATTCTTGTCTTCCACTGTAGCTGCTGCTTGGACTTAGAATGACAGGATATACTGCGTGTCCGTGTAGGGCCTGCCATTTCCAGGTCCCAACACACTTCAGTATCCTGCAGCTTAATTCTAACCTGTCAGATAAACTTCCTTTATCTGTAGAGATGTTCTTACTTGCTGGTCTACTTGATGGGTGGGAAGGTAAAATCATCTTTTAATGGACTTATGGGCCATGGCACAGGAATAGTTTAGGGGTTAAAACTGCATGGAAAATCACCTCATCTACAAAGTCAGTTGCATGTTCCTGAGAAGCACAGATCAAAGCTGCTTGATTCCTTTTTCTCTGTTAATTTGTGACTCTTGTAGTTCATGCCACAGAGAGCGCTCAGGGACATATTGAAGGGAATGGGGTCTTTATGAGATTTTGGGATCTTTATGAGAATCTTGGACCTCTATGGAGGCAAGGTACTACATAACTGCAAAATCCTACAGCTTTGCATACACTTACTCAGTTCTTGCTAGGAGACTTGAGAAAATAAGAATTACATGTGGCTTTCAGAGCTGCATTGATTGTGGCTTTTCTGCATCCTTCTGTCTAGAGGCATCAGTCACTTCAACAAGATCACATCATCCAAAGCCTGTGGTTCCCACTGCACAAGAGGGTTGTGCACCAAGTGGCAACACCCCGAGCCCTGTTACTGCAGTCAATGGCATGATCACAGCCAGTTACCCCTCATCGTTGCCTCTGCTGTTCATCTGAAGTATTGTGCTCATAATCCCTTTTAGCTAATAAAAGATGACAGGCCAGGCATTGCCAGCCAATTATGGACATCCTAAGCTAGTTACAGGGCACAAGGCTGAAATTCAACTGGCTTTAACAATTCAGGAATCACATTGGTTCACCTCCTCATATAGCTTACATTTAGATGGGGATGGAGACTGCAGATAAAAATAAGGAAACCAATCAAGTGTGAAATTTTACTGCCCATTATAACAATGGGTTTCGTCACAACTGTGGCAGGCAACTCAGCAAAAAGCTGTGTTTATGTTGCTTCTCATAGCAGGGAAGCTAAAGCAGCTACAGGAAGTGAGAGTCATTCAGATTGCTGCTCACCTCTGCCATGATATCTGCCTACCTGTTTCAGCGGCTATAGGATTTATGGTCACTTAAAGCTGTTGCATAAAATCCAATCCCTCAGCTACATCTTACTCCTGTAATGCTGAATCACCTGGTTTTTAACCTGTCACTCATAGGAAAGGAAGAGGTGATTTTATGCTTCGCACATGAAGGACGATGTTTTGGAAATGTTACTGGTATTTTCTTGAAAGACATTTCTGCACATCTTGGCTACTGAAATGTAGGGGTAACAGTGAAAGCAAGATCCCAGCTGTGACTACCCAAAAGAACAGCTGTTTACTGCACATAAGCTTTTCAGCAGCTGAAATGTGAAAAACTGCAATCATCCTAAAACAGAAGATACTGAGAAAGATTGAAGTGATTAGTGTCAAGGCTGAAATAAAGTATGTTCATTATTACTGCAGACTGCACAACAAAATTATTACTAGGACAGAGAGAAATCAAGTACCATTTTTGCTTTCCTTGAAATATTTGTGCAGCTCTATTTTTGCACAAATGCTCAAGAAGGATGTTTCATTCACGCGAATACAACCCACAAGTTCAGAATGATGCAGTCCTGTGGAAAGAGTTTCCTGTATATGAAGTAAAATACATTAATGTCACAAATGCTTTCCTGAAAAGGTGAAACATAATTCTGAATGCTTAGCATGAGAAACTTTAAAGGAAGCTGATTATCAACCCTTTCTGAAAAATTGCAAACTATTTTTGAAGTGAGTTCATGCTATCTGCCCCAGAAATAGATGCACCTGAAGTCACTCCTGAATTCTTCAGCATTAAGTCTCTGAATATATCAAATGCACATTTTGTTTGACAGCAATGTTGGTGGGGATTAAGAAAATTATTAAGGAGGGGATTGGAAAAATCCCTTTTTAACATAAATACAACAAACAGTTACATAATCAGTTGAAAGGAAAATAAGAAACTGTTCTCAAGCTTTGCAAAGCAGAAAGGTGCCTGGTGTTTTGTATGCAGCGACAAAGAATGTTCACGCTATAATCAAGAGCTCCTCAATTTGCATGGCTTAAAGCTGAATGTCAACCAAGGTTCATGGAAAAGTAGGGATATAATATTTTCATATGTCAAACGTGTTTGTGTTCATGGGACAAGAGGTACCTCTTCACACCACAGAGTGAAGAGTGCTGGTCCAGTCTATGGTTATGACAGGGCTGTGTCCAGAAGCTATCTGCTGGCCACAGACCACTCAGGAAGACCTCAAACTTCGAACCCTCCAGAGTTAAAAAAGCCTTGTTCTGTCTTTGTCTTAAGGCACCCAGGCTAATTTTGTGTCTTACAGAGTCTCCAACACCCTTGTGTTAGGGTTGTTTGACTGCCTTCTCAGCTCCTAAAGGCAGGACACATCAGCCTTGGCAGTCAGGAGCAACACCCGGTGTCAGTGTGAGTACCCTGAGCTGCAGTGTCAACCCTCCCAGGCTAAAGTGCATGACAGAGCAGTGCAAGCATCTTAAAATACTACAAGAATATTTTTGCAGACATTTTCTAAGAAAGCTCTCTCCTAGACACCGCTACTCAGGGTTATTGTAAATCCATCACTTTCCAAGGTGAAATCAGTAGCTTTTATATATCTTTTATATATCTTTTCTTTGGGAAGTGCTCCGGTGGTGTGTTTAGAGTCTGGAAAAGATGGTTTCACTATCTTATCAGCCCTTTAGCATAAGCTCATGCTACTACAGTTACTCAATAGGGCAAACAGCTTGTGTGATCAATTTTATTGCTCATCCTGCTAGATGAACCCTACATCTCTTCACATCAGATACAGTTATGAATTAACCATGGTTCTGACAGTCTTATGCATGCACACTTGGGTATTCACCTGGGATTCCAAGGGTTTCAGAGTACATATATGTACCCCCTGTACCCACTGCTTTCCATTCTGGTTGAGATTGCATTCAGCTTACTCTTCCACAAAAACAAACTTGCAGCTACAGTGTTTCTATTTAAGTATATAGCACTTAAATAAATTATCCTGTACCCTTAGTGCTGACCTGTTTGTAAATTTTCATTTAAAGTACCACACAAAAAGTGGTGGTAAAGCAAAACCCAGCAATATGGTTGAAATGGAGTTTGAAGATGTATCTTGACATGTGTGCAGGGATCATCAGTTTCCCATAGAATGAGACCATATTTCATATTTTCACTATCCCATGTGAAGGTTTTGTGCAATTCATAACAGAAACATTTGAATGTGGGATGGGCTTGCCTTTTTCAGAATAAATTCCTGGTTTCTCTTGTCACAATCTACTTCTCTGCTTTGTTACTATTTTTTCACCATCTCCTGTTCTTGAGAAGACAAATTACTTGCCTGTAGGGACAGACAACCTTTTTTAGGAAAGTGTGTGTTGTTTTCCAGTTTGTTTAATTGAGCTTGTAAATTTTTTAACTGAGTACATGTACCAAAAGTATCCTTATACAAGCATGCAGCAAAGAAATACAAATTATCAGTTATCTCTATAGAAATACTTCAGTTCATGGTTTTGTGTATGGAAAATTTTAGAAAGTTAAAAATCTGTTTCAAGGCTAAATTTTGATTTTATGTAGATTTGACCCAGTTGAGCTTTTGGAGCAGGTCCTGCAGGAAACAATGTATTGGATTTAGAGAATTTGGTTCACTCCATAAGGGTCCTGGGAACAGACTCACACACAGACAGCAAGCAAGAGTGACAAGGAAAGCAGGATTTGAACTGGGAATCTAAGCTATCAAACACTGTAGACACAGTACCTGGATAGAAATAAAGACCAAGCAGTAGCTAAAAGAGAGACAATGTTGAGGAAATGACATAGATTATAAATCTGTGGTAGATGCCTAACTTGCATCTATTCTTAAATGGAATGGATTTTAAAGCTTGCAGAAACAAAATCACATTCTCCACAAATACACTGTGCAGAACAGACAGCTACCACAGAGTTAAATTTATACAGACTTTATTGTCTAAATTTACTTAAAGTAAGACACTGCCTTACTTTGATGAAAGTGTTTATCACGAAATTGTACTTCAATGACTCAGTGCAGCACCTTAGTAAATCCTCTTTTCCTCTTGTATATCTTAACCACACACACACACGCACAAAGCAATCTAGCACTGTCTGTGTTCATGTTGCATTAATAAAAATCTCAACAAGCATTCTATCACCACAGTGTGCTGTAAATGATACTGCTTGCTACAGACCATTTTAAAAACAGGTTACAAAATAATGGCATCAGTCTGTCCAGAATTTGCTAATGATCTAACCTAAGCTGCAATGTTATATGTTAGAAATGGTAATGCAATGCACTTAGATTAATTAAATAAATAGAAAAGAAAAATCAGAAGGAATAACATGGTAATAAGACCATGGCAATATGGTTGTACTTGACAAGGGATATTGATTACTGGGTTGTTTCATATTTGTTATGCGCTAATGCACTGAGCACACATAGAAAAGTGACAGCTCTGAAGTAATTATATAGGAATTGTCGCTACATTTACTTGTGTTTGGGGTATTTCACTGCACTGGCATTTGTATAAATTATAGCATGTCACCTTAGATATACACAGAATTTAAATCACTTGTCCTCCAACTAATGATAAAAACAAGAGCGAAAAGGACCCTTTCCAAGAATTTGGACAAAGGACTTCAAACAAAATTTGCAATGCTATAGGATTTGTTGCTGACTTCTTAATGTGCACTGAAGTCAGGTTTGATTGTTCTCCAGTTGTCAAGGGTGACGAGAATACGGCTGCAAGTTTCTCCAGTGCCCACATTTCTGAGATGTGAGCACTGAAAACTAGACTGAAATATGCTCCATTATTTTCCATAGGTTATTAGATAGTCAACTGATATTTGTAACTGGTATTCATGAAGTTATCCATGTTGTGTGAGTTTGAAACAGGTAATTTAAAAGAGAAAGATTCATGAAATTAATCAGGAACCTGAGTGAAGACCAATTGATTTATCTAGTCACTAGTCACAATCTAGAGCATGCATTTTATTAATAATATTATGAGCTAGCAAGAGACATGGCTGAAGGACTTGCCTATTAGAAGGGTGCTAATAGACTATTTGAAATTTATGAGAATCCTTAGAGGTAAAAAAAATCTACTCAGATAATAATTGGGTATCAGGTCAAAGCCTTTTCAGAGAAAGAATGAAAACTCTGTAAAAGCTGGGTTTTTTGGTTCACTGTATGGAGAGAGAAAAAAAAAAAAAGGAAAAAGAAAAGGGGAAAGGAATAAGCCAACATTTATGTGAGCTAGCAATGTGCCCTTGCAGCAAAGAAGGCTAATGGTGTTCTGGTCTGCATTAGGAAGAGCATTGACAGCAGGCCAAGGGAGGTGATCCTTCTCCTGTACTCAGCATTGGTAAGGCCCCACCTGGAGCACTGTGTCCAGTCCTCATCTCTCCAGTACAGGAAAGATACTGCTATACTGGTGAAAATCCAGTAAAGGGCCACAAGGATGATAAAGGGACTGAAGTATCCCTCCTTATGAGGAAAGGGTGAGAGCTGGGACTGTTCCACCTAGGGAAGAGAAGGTTCAGAGGGAACTTATCAGTGTAAATATACACCTGAAGGAAGCATAACAGGACCAAAAGTAGGGGGTATGAACTGAAACACAGGAGGTTCCCTCTGAATATCAGGAAACATTTTTTTACTGTGAGGATGACTAAGCACTAGCACAGGTTTCCCAGAGAGACTGTGGAGTCTCCAACATTGGAGATATTCAAAAGTGACCTGGACATGGTCTTTGGCAGCATGCTCTAGGTAACCTCTGCTTGCACAGGAGGATAGGAGAAGATGACCTCAAGACATCCCTTCCGACCTCAACCACTCTTAGCTTCTGTGAAAGGAAAGGAAAGAAAAAGGGAAAAGAGAAAAAAATAAAAGGAAAAATAAAGGGGAAAGGGAAAGGGAAAAGGAAAGGAAGAGAACAATGAATTTGATTCCACTAAAATAAAAATACGAATACAGATTGAACTATGTGAGTGTTTATTTTTTGCTTTTTTTAGTTAGCTCACAATGTATTTTTGTAATACTTTCAGGTTCTATCAAAATTATGAACCTCTTAATTTTGATCAGTGACATTTTCTTTCCCCAAACAAAATTGCTGGACATGATTAGTTAATGCTTTGGAGGTTATTCATGTTGCTGTGTTGTTCTTTGTAAATGGCTCCATTAATAAAAGTTTACCTATGTCAATGACTTGTGCTTGTGTAATACATCTCTGATACTTAACCCTTTTCAACAGAACAATAAAAGAGTATAGAGTGGAAGAGTTTATGATGTCTATGATTCATTACCTTAATAAGTTTCTCAGTGGCACATAAGCTGTCAAATCAGGAGATGTAATCTATCTTGCATTTTGCATGATTCTAACTGTTGGGGTTTTTTTTAACTCAAGTTAAGGAACAGATTCTTACCAAACTCTCCTCAAGAAATTTAAAACCAGGACCCAATATGCTGTTTTTAAACCTTACAGACATGTTAGATATTTACTTTACATTGCATCTTTAACTCTTATAAACTGTATGTGTGAGAAAGCTGAAGCAGTGTTGCTGAAGCAGCTGCAGAAAATCTGTATGTCACAGCTCACTCATAATTGGAAAGCAAAAGGGCAGTTTTCTCTTGCAATCTGATCTTGCTGACAGGAGCTGAGGAAGATATTTGAATTTAGCTGACACACATGCTAAAAAAAATATAGTTCAAAATAAAAATCCCCTGGATCCCCTGGCTGTTCCTGACTCTACGGTAAGATTTTAAATCAGCAATAGGTAAATCTTCAAATGGATCTACATTTTCAATTTGCTTCAAGGCTGAGGTGTTTACACCAGTATGCAAATCTAATCACTAGATCTCTGCCATTTGCAAAAATGAGGATTAAATGTTATATGACACTATCAGTGCTCATCTTCCATGACAGCTAATCTATATTTTACAAATAGAACTGGAGATGTGTTGATTTCTTGATCAGAGAGTGTTTGAGGTGAGGTTTCTAGTGCTTTTCTGTTCTGTATAGGCCTAGCAGCACTGATTGAACATTGTTTCATCATGTTTTGGCCTCTCTGACAAATAATGCAAGTGAAAATGAGGTATTAAAAGATAGATAAACTTCTTTGTACATTAGAAAATGGAGATAATCAGTTCCAGGTTTAGACAATGGTTCAGATAAGTTTGCAGTTCATTCATTTCCAGCCAGTTCTGTACCCGATCCAGTTCACATTAGTTCAAGTGAGCAAATTTTAAGACACAGGTTGCCAGACAGTTGTGCATAACTTCACCTTTCCTTCTTTCCTCTGTCATCAGCAATTCCTCCGGGAGCACCATATTGAATCACAGACCAAAAGATGTTATATTTACTTCTAAATGCCAATAATGAAGCAGATAGCATGACACAGTGCAAAGAAGGGAGGCAATTATTTTTGAAAGGATGAGAAAAGGCTCTGATTTAGGCTTTACTTTTTATGAAATACTTTTAATAAGTTATTTCTCTTATGCCCACCTTTCCAGTGTCATTCCCAGTGATCCCTGGGGTATATTTCTGTAACAGTCAGTTGTCTCCAAAGGTCAATTTTTAATTTTTTTTTACTGCTAAGTGAATGTAATTGTCAATTTTGAGAATGGTTTAACTCCCCATTAACTGTTGGTAATTTACTAGGGAACTCTTGTGGAAAACAAACAAACAAGCACATAATTTGATGCAAGATTAGTCTGAAATACCAAACAAAGCCATTAGGAACAGCACAACTATTTGGAATAGCAAAGACAGGTGATTTAGGAAAAAGAAGCAATTAACCAAACACTAGAGATATGTTACTCTGTGAGAAAGCTAGCATTATTTCTTTATTTATTAATCTTCCTGTGGGGTACAGAAACATATTGTGATAAGCACCTCACTTACAAGGACAAATTTAAATTCAAAGCTCATGTTCAAGAATTTTGATGTGCAGTAAATAAAAAGACAGGTCATCCTTTTTCTCAGCTCATGCATAGGGACAGAATTTCAGTGTCTAATGCCTTTCATGTAAAGAAATTACTTGTAGTAAAGCTAGCCAAACTCCTCTAATTGTTCTCTTTCACAATTAAAAAATTTCTCCCACTCTGCATTACATGCTAAATTCTGCTGCTGAGAACAATCTCTGAGGATTGGTGAATAAGAGGCTTGTATTTGAACCATTTTCACTCCTGAGATCCACCTCTGGTCTGTAGACCTTTTAGTTGTGGCCAGCAGTAGTGTGCTGGTTTTAGCTAGGACAGATTTAATTTTCTTTATACTATTTGGTATGGGGCTGTATTTTGATTTGTGCTGAAAATAGTGTTGATAATGAACATGTTTTTGTTGTTGGACAGCAGTGCTTACAGACAGTCAAGGCCTTTTCTGCTTCTCACATCCCCCAACGAGCTAGTAGGCTGGGAGAGCACAAGACTTTAGGAGGGGACACAACTTGGACAGCTGACTCCCATTATCCAAAAGGATATTCCATATCATATACATCATGCTTGGCATATAAAGCTGAAGGAAGAGCAAGGAAGGGAGGGCTCTCAGAGACGTCTGTCTTCCAAAGTAACCATTAGGTGTGATGGAACTCTGCTTTCCTGGAGATGCTGAACAGGTGCCTGGTGTCACACCTGGGAAGTTTTCAACAAATTCCCTGTTTTACTTTGCTTCCATGCATGGATCTTGCTTTACCTATTAAACTGTTGTTATCTCAACCTATGAGGTTTCTCAGTATTACTCTTCCGATTCTCTCCCTCATCCCTTTGCGGGGGGAATGAGTGAGAAGCTGCATGGGCCATAGTTGCTGACTGGGGTTAAAACACAAACGGTAATGTTAATCTCAGTAGTCTTTTTTCTCCTTTTTTTTCTTTTCTGAATTCTGGCATTGCAATATATGTGAACACTTTATAATTAATGGTGATCTCTTATGTGGAAAATAGAAATATTTATCCTATGTCATCATACCTTTATATGTTACATTTACTGTAAAGACTGAATGATTGATGAACACCTCATAGAGTGAGATCTCATTGTACAAACAAGGATGACATTATTTTAATGACCTTATACTCTAAGAAAAATACTGTGGTTATAAAATCTGCATAACTACTTATAACCATGTAGTATCTAGTGTCTTTGAAAAAATGAGTCAAACTTTATAGCTAAGTTTGTGAAGGAAACAAAAAGACAAAAATGCTGCACATTGCTTAGGTGACCAAGATTATCTGGCATCTGGTAGGGTACAGATCATGCTCAGGGGAGTCTCTGCCACACACACACACAAAAAGATTAAGGCAACAAGGGCTAGGGTATATTACCTAAAAGTATAGAATTTGAGAGATGTGGAACAGAAGACTGAAAGGGCAGGGAGGGAGTTTCAGTGCAATGTATGGATGCAATAAAGAAAAAATTGCCAGCTTGGAAGATTTAATCATCTGACAGAGTCAAAGATGTTTAAGGTATCACCCTGCCAATGAGACCTAGTGAAGCCAAGAAAGGAGGAAGAAAACTAAAATTCTCCTTTAGGATGTCTTCTTTTCAGTTTACTGGCAGAAACAAACCTGTCAAATTACATTATTTCAAGTCAACCTCAAATGTGTCTGTCAACTACAAGCAAAATATTTATTCTGCTTTTTTCAGGGAATGTATGTGGGTAGCTTTTTTCTGGTTGAATGTCCTTTTTATCACTTTTACCTGTACTTTGAAAGAAGCATTAGTTTGAAATGAAAATTTGGTACATTTCATTCTAAATTTTTAACAGAAAGAAAGATTTGCCTTTCATCAAATGTTCATTTCTTTCTACCTAAAGATACTTGATAAATTTGTTATATGCTATTTGCATTAATAATAATTTCTGTTGACCCACTTCTATAGGCTAAGTATTTGTTGCCAATTGAACAGTACCCAGCAGAGCCAAACAACAAATTTTCAGCTCAGAAAGACAAAAAACAGTTCTTCTTGTGATTATTCTGAACCACACCTGCAGAAGGACAAAACTAATCAAACTGACTCCTTGATCATCCTTTCTTTGCAGATAACTCTCCCTAGGGAACAGAGCTGAGTAATGCCAAAGCCACTTCTCTCTTCTTTGTCAGATCACCTCCCAAGGGTCCTGAGTTGACAGGAATGAGTTGAAGGACACCTTAAGCTGT
Source organism: Galbula dea (assembly GCA_013399015.1). Taxonomy (NCBI): domain Eukaryota; kingdom Metazoa; phylum Chordata; class Aves; order Piciformes; family Galbulidae; genus Galbula; species Galbula dea. The sequence goes on from VWZX01009706.1 coordinate 1,391,360, forward strand.
CCTAAAAAATACCTATCTGCAGGAAAAAAATAAAACAAACCAAAACATGAAAGTGGCTTAAATCTGTCTTTGCTCTCAGTCTTTAGTGCTGTGTTGGGCACAAATGGGCCTAACTACAGAGCCCAGACATCAGTCGCCTGCCATACAAATCCATCTCCCAGTGCATTGCTTTTCTCAAGGGATCATATGTATTGTATCTGTTGTACCTGGAATGCAGTCCTTTGGTTTTGATATGCCATTTGTTTCCACAGCAACCAACTGGGAAATAACTATAGATAATATAAACTATAGAGGCAATACTGTTTCTAAATTAAATGGTTTTTAAAAGTTTCCTGGTTTCCCCAAGGCTGTCAGCAAACGCTAATCATTTTAATGTTCTTGATTTCCTAAGTGGAGGAGTGACAATTCCAACCTGCAAATCAAAATACAAAAGAGAATGAAAAATAAATTGGATTCTATCTACATAGACATAGACAAAATTGTCAGATACAAGGCAGAATTCAAAGTCTCAAGTAATGTTCCGTTGCTTATTTCCCTGCTATTATACTATTAAATGTTATCCTATCACCTGAGGAGGTACTTTCATATTGAAACTATAAATAAAATCATCATGGTTCTCCCCAGGATATGGAATTTCCAGAGCAAATACACTACTTGCAGTAACAATAATCAAGATGACATTTATTCTCAAGTATATTGGCAAAGCCTCATACTTCAGTCATGAGGACTCTTCAAGAAATTACTTATTGCCTATTTATTTATTGCAACAACATCCAGAGCACTCCTTCACATTAGAAGAATCAATTACTTGACTATTTAAGGCCAAAAGTTACATGTAAAGATCTTCTTATCTGCCTTCCACATAATATAATTCATATAACATCAGCTGATCATTCATTTAAGTATGACAGCTTGCATCTAAATACAAGTTTCAGTACTAGGGTGATAGCTGTTGTTTAACAGTGATACACTGTCCAAGATACAGCTGGAGCCTGCCACACTCAGGAAGAGCACCCACCTCTGCTAACAATAACAGTTGACACAAACAAGTCTGTGCACTCTTGAACTTCAGAATTTTTCCTTCTTGGAGAAGGAAAAAGAAGAGGTCCAATGACCATCTAAGCCTCCTTTTGGCAACTTTCTTAATTCTACAATTAAATTTATTCTTTTTGGGAACAGCATTCATTTACTTATTTCATATGACAAAAAGTCTTGAGTGCAAACTTTTCCAGCAGTTCATTGTTCACACTGTGTTTTACATGCTGTGCAAAGAGGTACAGTCCCTGCCAGAAAGAAAGAGTGCTATGATTTCAAATAAACAACACTAAAGGAGAGAAAGGTGGATAAAGGTCACTGCACTAACACTTGTTTATTTATTTTGGCTATTTCAGTTAACCTATTCCATAGTACTTCATTAAAACACTGAGAAATATAAAAAACCTCACCAAAACAAAACCAAAAACCAATCAACCAACCAAAATGGAAAAAAAATAAAACCAACAAATAAATAAAGAAATAAAAACCTCAACAGTGGAGTGCCATTTGTCATTCTAGCCATAAACACTAGTGATTTCTGAGCTGTAGCTAGTTTTGATGAGGTATGTGCAAGCAGGAAGAATAATGGTGTACTCTGTCCATTTCTTGGTCAGTACACTTCACATACAAAATAAGCCTCAAAAGGTCCTTATAAAGTAGGGTAGCACTGTTATTCCAATTTTATGATGGGAAAACAAAACACAGTTGGTTAAAGTGAACAATGCTGAGACTGAAGTCACACTAAAACAATATGGCTCAGCTTCAGAATGAAGCCGACTTAGATCCTGCTCATTTCTTTTAATAGCAGGCACTGTGCTTACTTTCTGAAAAGCCTGAATATGTTACAGAAATTGGCTTTCTTCTGTCACTGCATGGACTGCCATAACATGCTGAAAACAGAAGTGATTCCTGGGAACTGACTCTATAGCCATATCCTTTAGAGCACAGGAATTGGAATGTCTGATGAATATGAGCTGGAAGGTATTTCCCTTACATGGACTATGTATTTGCCTCACAATACTTAATTCCCTCACAATAAAAGATGCAAAAAATAAATACGTGAAGAAAAACAGGTGAGTGGAAAGCATGTGAGAGGCTTTTAATTTTCTGCTCTTCACCAGCTGCTCTTATGTTCTACTGAGTTTTCACTTACTACATTACCAGATTGACTATGAAAATTTGGGAGGTGCTGAAAACATAGAAATACCTGAAAGTATGATAAAAAATAGGAAGCAACTGAGAAACCAGCTGAGTATACAGAAGGAACTCCCTCTGCTTTATAAGTTTGATTTAAATTATTATTACCCCAGAACTCTCAGTCAATGTTAGAATACAAAATTAGAATTATGGGTAACACAAAAGAGGAAAAAAAAAAAAAGCAGCCAGAGAGCAATGCTCTATATTTTCTTAGGGTTTTGTGCTCAGCAATGTTAAAAAGGGGTTGTTCAGAAATACAATGCTTTATCTTCATTTTTGGGATATTAGAAAGATAGGGTCATTGCGGTAATAAGAACTGCACTTATGTAAAATGGTTCTTCTCAAGTCTTACAAGTCCAGCTCTAATTATTATCAAAATGACCCTGACCAGACCCAGAGACTGAAAATTGTGACAGAAATGCATGTCAGTTTGGGAAAAAAATCATGGATTTGATGAAAACTTAAAAAATCCTAAGGCAAAAGACTTACCAAAAATAACCCAGCACCTTTTATTGTTTTTTAGTAACCATAAAATAAAGTTATTTGTTTCTTGGACAATAAATCTAAGGTTATTAGTTTTGCTATGAATCACAAGGGCTAGCCATTTCTTTCCTGGTTTGCAAGGGAGAATAAAGAGAAAGAAAGCAGTTCCAGCTTCATTTGTGTTGTGACTACAAGAAGCAAATCCTAAACTCATCCACTTATTTGGGAGACAGACTAAAGAAAATTTACACTTTGGGAATCCTGCCCCAGGATGCTGAGATGCAGAGTTTGACCAACAGAGCAGACCAGTGCTAGTTTTCTCTAGAGTCAGATGGGCTGCAACCATTTGGTCTTCCATGCGCAGTCAACTGTCTTGCTTGCCTTCCTAGCTTCTCCAAGTAGTTCAACTGCTTGAATTTTCTTTCTTCTTCTGCCTCAAACTTTACTGAAAGATTGTTGTAAATTCCTTATGTCTAGCTCTTCATGTAGTCTATAAGAGCTGTGATGGAAAATTAGGTAATGATGCTATTCAAGTGAAGCTGATACAAGGTTGTATTTATAGTGGTGTGCAAGTGCCTCACTGCAGGAGGTCTTGTATATAAGCAAGCACAACAACACAAAGGGAATTTCATTTACTCTCTGCCCCCACTTAAGCAAATAAAGATAAAAGTAGAATAGGAAAGGAAATCACAGAAACTATTTCTCGGGACAACTTAATACTATCTGCTTGGAGCAGAATCATAATGTACATCATACCCTGTCTGCTCAGACATGCTACAATACAAAGCAGGTGAAGTTCATTACATGTTGACTCTGGAGTTGCATGCTATCAAGGTACATATACTAACTGAAGCTAGCTGGCTAGCTAGCTCTTGCTTGTTATCCCAAACAGCACAGTGAGTGTGCATCACTCATTCACTCCCCAGTGTTGGCTCTGATCAATGTATCTCAGTGTTTACTATAAACATCATCTACCATATAACTCAAATACCTACTGGATGTAAGTATGCAGCATAAACTACCTCACTCTCAACTTTTTCCAGGTTTCAGGGATGTGCCAACTCTTCTTTTCTCTAGTTAGAGGAAACCTGTTTAAATATTAATCACTCTAGGCCATGTTTCCATTAAGTTAGGAGAGCTTTGTCAGGAAAGAGGAGCTAATATCACATGCAGTCTTTAAATTGGTCAGCAAGGAATTTAACACATTCTTGTTGCTTCAGACATATGCACAGTCTAATACTATATCTTTTTGCTTCCATCCTTGGGGCAGTAAAGCACAATGGGAATTTTCCAGATCACATGTAGTCCCTTCAGTGCCTTGTGCAGTGCTGCAACATTATAGAACAGCTATTTCCAGAGCTACCTTAATTCTCAGCTCTTAGCATAAAATGCTTTTAATAAAAGCTGCAAGGATCTAAATGATGAGGAAGATTTCCAACACTGCAACTTATTTCCTAAATGCTTATAATTATGTATTTTTAAAGGAAGGGGGGATGAGAAAGGAATAATTAGAATATGACAAATTATTCATCAGTAACTCCCCAATCTAATAAGACATTTCACTAGGCAGTTAATTATACCAGAATGATTAGTGCATCCATACTGATGCTGACACATATTTAACATGAAAATCAGGTTGTTCAGAAAAATCTAATGCTGTTACTAGACTTCACCAAATTAACTTAGTGTCTCAAAAAAATTTCAATGTCTCATCTACAGGATTTGCACAGCTTAGGTTAATTAGAGAAAAGTTTATTCATCAAAACTGCTTTAATTTTCCACATCTAGGCTCTAAAGAATTTTAAAATATTTTTTATTCTTTTTTGATAAATGACACAACACTGAAAAGTAGTCATTTTCTAACCTTAATCAGAGCAGAAAGTAGGTTACTGCTCTGCATCCCACAAAACACAAGAACATCCTCATTAAATATTTGGTATTTGGCATTGCTCAGTGACAGTTTTGTACATCACCAGAGCTGGATTTCTTGTTAAGTCTTCCAAAGGATGTTATAACAGCTGAGCTAGGGATTAAGAACCAGATGCCTTGGGTCAAACTAATACTTTTGATTTCACTATCATCCATCATTAATATTTTTCCCCAGAGGGTTGATCTTAGATCCATATGAAGCTTCAAGGACACATGATCACTGCCTTTTGCTTTTCTCCTGTGCAGAGTCCTTACAGAAATAGCCCTGGCTGTGAAGGAGGGCTTTGGTACCCATTGCCTCTGTATGTTTAACATGAGCAACCATCAATCTGCAGTGCCCTCTTTCTCCAGTGACTGTCAACTGCTGGTGACTTGGGCCTCGTTTTTACTTTCTTGTCTAATGGTTGCAGAGATCAAGGGCAATGTCTTTAGAACCTGGTGTGGGAATAACAACACAGAATCACTCTAGGACCCCTCACAACTCTAAATCCCTATTAGCATCCAAATTAATACTCCACAGACTATCCCAAGCATGAGTTTTTTCATGCTAACATCTTGTAATACTTACCATTCGGCACTGAGTTCACAACATCACAGATTCAGTCATTCTCTTCCCTCTGACCAAAACTCATGTGTGCATCAGTAACAGCAGCAATAACAAAAAATGAGTGGCTTCTTCCCTAACCTATGGGTACAGGATGAAAAATCACAAATACACAAAGGTACACTGGTGGGTGAAGTGAGTGGCTGCAGAGTAGCTGTGTGACTGGAGTGAGGCAGGGGAGTCCATTACACTGAAATCAACAGGTGTTTTTAGAAGTTGTTTGCAACTTTTTTATTATTCTCTTAGTGTTATCATTCACCCAGGTCCATATTCATGGATTACAGGTGAAGTGACCTAAGCACTATTATTTCTTTAGCTGCAGTTAATAGCTTGTGATATTATGCTGGTGGCAGGGACAGGAACTGCAATTAGTTTTACTAAAGAGAGAAAACCTTTGAGGTAACAACAGTTGCGGGGCACCAATGCTAATTAATTCCACAGAATTAAATGCTGCATCACTGCCCCACTGTGTGAGTTGTGGATTTCTCACCAGAGGGTTTAAGGAGGGAACAGAGAAGGAAGCCCAGAAGGCTTCATCAGTTGCTACAGGGGCAGTAGAAGAAGCACTCTTTTTGACTTTGAGGCAAGAATGGTGTCGATGGCAGAGCACTTGTTCTTCCCATAGGAACATGGATTGTGTTCTGAAACTAAATTTTGTAAGTGAATTTTGGTTGAGCTGCCTTGGAGCAGATAGGATCAAACCAGACCGGAAACCAGAAGGGAGCTGCAGGGAGATAAGGCCAGAAAGAGAAATATCTTTATTTCTTTATTTTAAACCTGAGTGGCACTTTCGCCTGCCTGATATGAAGAGACCAGTCAGTCTAGGTGATAAAGCTAAGGAATAGAATCAAATATGTGAGCTTTAGCAATGTAATAGGCAAAACTTAATCCCCAAACTAACCTTACTTTATCCCAAGTAAGATATATTGTATTTTGAGTTTACAGTGATCAGGGATTATCCTCCAAAATAAAAAATAAACTAACATCCCATATCTATAGCAAAAGCTAGAGTCTTAAGGTATAAATTGGGAACAATGACCTTGAGCCTTCTTTCTCAGAGGTGAAGACCAAAAAAATATATTTTTTTTAATAAAGCTACTCTCAGGAAAGATAAAGTAAGAAAGAAAAAATCAGAGCTGAGGTGTTTCTTATTTCCTTTTCAGATAATACAATCTCTCCTTGTCCTTCCCTAGGTAGCTTCTCTAGTTTGCATGCAGAGCCAGGTCTGTGATAAAATCCCTTCATCAGATCCACAGAGTATATTTTCAGCCTCAGCCAGGGAATAGGATTGAAGAATTCAGTGAGACCACAGTGTGTTTAAATCCTTGCAAAAGAGAGAGAAAGAAAAGCTGATAAAATAATAACCACATCCCTCCTCTTAGGTAACAGTTATCCTAGGGCTGGAACATTTCGATCTGGAATATAAATGTCAGGAGAATGCTCTATCTTCAAGGATGTTTTTGTGATCATAATGATAATCCTAAAAGCAGTTTCCCTATTTTTGTTCTCACACATACATTTTCTTCATGTAGGGGAAATAATCAAATCACCCCTTTCTATGACTGAAAACAACTGATTTACTGCAACTTAGTAAGTTATTACTCTTCAGATGAGTGCTGATAATTCAACACATTGATACTCAAGGCCATATTTGTTTAAACAAATCTCTCATCTTTCAGTGAAGCTGTAGATCCAGGATCTGCAGGAAATATTAGTTTTCTCTTTCTGTCACTGTCTTCCAAACACTTCTTTAATTAATTCATTATTTTGGTTGTACATTTATATTGAAAATTCCAATACATACCTAGCAAAATCAACCATTTAAAACAATGTCAATGTTAATGGGATGATCCATTTCACACTCTTATAGAAGCTAATGAACCACTGTGAATTTATTGTGATGGAGAGAGTGTCTACTTGCAGTTAGTCTGATGAACAGTTATTCTCATGAGTGGGCACTTTAAAGCAGCTATTTTCATTCATTATTAAAAAAACTGAAAAAAAGAAAAAAAGGTATGTATGCACAACTGAGGTTTCACTGCTGCTTGGAAGACTTTCATTCTGACCATTTGGAGCTTAAAATGGGAACTCAGTTTTAAATAATACTAACACTGAGAGATCACGTCAATTTTTCCATACCTATCACTAAGTAGGAACAGTCTAGCTCAACCCTGTGGAATTTTTATATCCAGCTCTAGGCCTCTTTCATTTTAGGCACCTTTCTCCCACCCGTAGCCACTAATCTTGATCCTTTCATTTGATTCTCATTTGACTTCTGGCATATGCAATGGACACTAGGAGTCTTCTCAATGATACTTCAAAAGGTGACAGTATCAAATAACCTTCACTTTTCTGAGATCTTTCAGTACTTCCCTGACCTTCAGATATCCTTTTAATAAAGCTGCAACATCTTAATAGTCATCATCCTCTGGCCTTTAAATAACAGCCTATCTAGCAGCACTTAGGCTACAGGGGTGAAGAACAGGCTATGACAGTTATTTTTTTACAGGATTTTGGTTTGTAGCTCTGGTGATCATAGCCACATTTCAACAGGATCTGGACAAGTTTTTTTAAATCAAATACTTGTATACTTCTCTATGTCCACTCTTCTCTTGGGTATGTTTTTTTCACAGATAAAGTGCTATCAGCAAAGAATTTAACATCTCTGTGTGCCATCATAAAGGTTTGCTATTTTCCCATAAAGCATTTGAAACACTGAACAACATTCTATGGCAAAACAAGGAAGGGGCCTTGATGACATGATCTGCTTTATTACTTTCAATATGTCAGTTACCTTTCTAAGAATGGCTCTGCCTCAAAAGAAATGGAAATTACTTCCTTTTATATATATATTCATTGTGTTTTCTTCCTTACTTAGGTAATGGAATGCAATATATTTTTTCCCTCCAATGAAAATAAAGCTTACTAGTTCTGCCAGATCTTCTTTAGCATGCCCATAACAATTATCTTCTGTATAGCTTTTGCTTTTGCCTCAACTTTATGAGAACATAAACTGTTCTAAATCCTGAGCTGAGGATGACTGGAGGTTTTTCGGTATATTCTCTTTCCTTAAATAGTTTCATCCTTTTAATTCTAAGAAAATACTTCTTTTGATTAAACCATATTTTAACTTCCCAAAAGTATTGTTTTTCATGTCTACTTCATTATCTATTGTTGTAACCCAAGTGTTTTTACCATTTACATAGTTTTTATTCACCCTAAATCTAAGTTGCCATCCTCCTTTCCATAGTGATTAACTATCATAGCCCCAAGTTTAAAACCTTTATTTCCACTGAGATACACAGTGAGGCATACAGACCAGAATGACATAAAGTACTTTCATTATACACCTCCAATAAAAATTCTTTTGGCCTAGGGACTTCTTTTAGTTAAGCAAATGCTGATATTTCTATGAAGAATTAACTCTTAAGAGGCTAGAAATCTTCCCCTCTCAAAATCTAGTTTCTTAGCAGTAGCTCAGCAAAAACTGTGAAGTAGGGGGTTTGGACTAGATGAGCTCTAAGGTCCCTTCCACTTCTAACATTTCTATGGCTCTATGATTTGATATCATAGCACATATCATATGCAAACCTTATGGATGATCTTCTGTTTTCAGCTTGTTTTCATGCATTCACATCACTCTCATATTTTATATCTGCAAAGAGTATAATACTCAAATGTGCATACCACAATTTCACCTTTAATAATGTCTGCCCAAGTTAACAGAATGCTGTTTAAAAAAAAATCATCAAAACTAAAGCTGCCTTTTCTGTCTGATTTTCTGTGTTGTTGAATGTTACTACTTACAGTAGGACAGTGAAACACTGGTTTAGCCTTTCCTATTTCTCTTTCACATTACAAATGTGTTTCAACTCTGGTGGGAGTTTTAACAGCTTCATTCAGTGTCCTGTTCCCCATCACTCATTCAGAGCTAGGTAATCCTACATTCACTGTCTGAGGGCTAACTCACTGTCACCATATAATACAAGATCAGCTTGTGTTGTGAACCAGCTAGTTTGAAAAGGTTCACATCAGATCCCCTGAACAGTGTTATTCACTACACAGAGGATAAGTCAATATTTTGCTACACATCTAAGTGATCATTTCAAAATCTCAAGGAAAATGTACTCATTTAGGAGTTAAAAGTGCTTTTTTTCTGCACAATTATTAACAAAAGGTGGCTGGAGTTCACCTCTGAAAGGATTGTGTATATATTATTCTTATTGTAGGCACATAAATGAAAGTACAGAGATGAGACATATGCCCTGTTTGGGATCACACTTAACCATGTTCAGGCTGGTAGAAGATGGGAGAAATTAATTTTCCCCAGCATGAAATATCACAAGATGTTCAAGTTAGTTTTTATTCTCAGGGCAGTGAAATTATCCCATACCCACAGTATTATGACCATTTCTTTTTGCTCAATTGACTAACCCCTGGGTGCTCATCTCAAACTTTGTATTGCTTAGCTATGCCAGTTCAGCATAGTTCTTTGTCTGCAAGAGGTAGAGCATTGCCCAAGCATGAATCCACTGTGCAGCATCTCTCACAGTCAATGACTTATCTATCAGTTGCCAAGATCTCTATGCCCTAACTGAGAAAACAAGACAAAAATATATTCAGTCCTCAGGCAGTAGGTTCCCTCCCTATAATTTACCATAGAATAGATGTGAACTTGTCCTTTTTCCACCAGAAACATACACAGTCAGGCTCTCTGTCCCTTTTCTTGACTGAGAAAAAGGTTTCTAAATGTGTCTTTGCTGCAAGCTGTGCAAGATGACACTTCTCAAAATAATGGCAGGGAACTTTTCTGTCCTCTCCATTAAGAAAACTAGGATGTCATTAGATGGCTTCATGTCAATAAAAGCTAGCAGGCCAGTAGTTCTACCCTTGTCATTAGCTGCAAGCACACATTTTTCCAAATAGACAAAAATTAAGTTGAAAACTGAAAATAAATCCATTTTAAAATACTTTACCTCTCCAGTGCTGTTAAGAAAAGTAATTTAATTTTACAAATGGCTATCATTTATTAATTAACTCATTATGTATCAAGTAATGCTGAAATGGCAGTAGTCAAAACTTGGCACTCCAATCTAAAAAAAAGGATGAAAAGATACCTTCCCCATAAAATCCATTCTGAACTGAGCTTGGAGTCTTAGCAAGCATTTCCATATAAAAGATCTTTTTTTCATGTGGAGATGAGCCTTATGTTTCACTGACTTTGGTGTGTCTATGAGATTCAAGATTCTCCACAGGAAGACACAGACCTTGCTCATATGCAGATTTGCTTCTGCTTATCAAGGCACAAGTGCTGCTGCAGCTTCTCCTGTATGTGAGATGTGTACATCTCTCTCCTTTGCTCTGTCATATAAGTACTATGATGTTAAGTGCTTAATGATCCATCCCTAAGGCTTCCACCCTTTAACAGCAAATATCACAATTCGCCAATTGTCCAAAAGTTACTTGGGGGCAAAGCACATGGTGTGCTGGCAAACACACACAGACAGTATCATTACATGAGGCTTAGTCTCCATAGGAAAATAGGGTAGCTACTCAAGTGAGGGTTTTTTCTATAGAGCTGTTACCCTAGAACAACGTATTAATTTTGAACTCCTACCTCAGCTTGTTTCTCAGCATTACCTATCATGTCAGCACACTCTAGAAAGTGTGCAATATTAAAAACTTTATTATATTTCGAAGTTTGATTCTTTATTTTCCAAACTCTATTTGTCACAAATTCATTCTACTTTGAATAGTAAAAATAATTATTCCTCATTGAAACACTAGTGCAAAAATGTAATTTAAAAATTCATCTTGCTTTTCTTTTTTTTTTTTTTTAAGAAGACAAGCAAGCCCGGCTTGCAACAGCATTGGCTCAGTATTCATGTCTCTGTCAGGCTTCACATTTCTCCTCTCCACGTAAAAATGTAAATATGTCAAAGAGTATTTCTGTTTAAAAGGAACAGAACTTCTGTAATACACTAACAACATGTGGCATGGAGTTAGTTCCAGAATTGCCAAATGTCTCCAACTTCACAAGTGTCACACTTGTACTAGCAGTGAGGGAATTTTACAATTTCCTAAGCTAGAGATCAGAAAAATATTGGAAAGAATTGTGGAATTATTTTTGAAATTTTTGAAGAAGTTTAAAGGAATTAATGAAAAACAAACATTTCCAACATACATCTTGTCCTAAACCTGAACTACTGGGCTACTTTTTGAAAGGCCTGTAAAGCTGAAAACTCTTACTGTTTTCAACAGGTGATCACAAAGTTAGGTTTTTACTTATCTTGGGGCCAAGTGAAGAATCTGTGCAGTCTCTGTGGTGAGAGCTTCAGGCATTAAATGTCTGTAGAGACTGGACTGTCCCACAGCGGAAAAGAAAGAATTTTATTTTCAGCTGTGAAGTCACCAGAAAAAAATTGCAAAGAATGGGATAATAGCTGATGAACACTTGTGGAGCACATTCATGTAGAATTGTGGATCTTTCTTCCTGCAGAAACAATGGTCAGAAAAGTTACACATCTCACAACCCCACTCCACCACTCAGAAAGCAAATGGACGCAATGCTGTACAAAACAAAGCATTCTATTGGAAAAAGACACTCTGAAAACCACAGCAGCAGGTGACAGTCTGTTACTGTGGATATGAATTGCTTCTCATGCTTGCAGAAAGTCCATTAAGAAATCTAATCTACAAACATACATTACTTGTCCATTAATGTTGTGATAGCATTTAGCAATTAGGCACCACAGGTGATAGCACATTCAGTTATTGTGAGCTAGTGGAAGTGAGATTTCAACAATATTTCCACATTGAACAAGAAACAACAAAGGGACAAGAGATGCAGCAGCAAGCTGTGCCTTTGCACAGTCTGGCCAGGAAAAGTACTTAGCAAGTCAAAAAAGCCCAAAGAAATAAACAAAGAACCACTGAATTTAAATAAATTTTTGATTTCCTTTGGTTAGATTTTCTCTCTCTACCACTTCCTTTTTCCATGATAGTGTTCTATATTTTTCCCTCTCTCCTGCCTTATCCTCTATTTCTGCCATCATTTTTCTGTCCTTAACTTGCTCTTCTTCTAACCTTTTGGTGTTTTTAATAGCACTACGTTAATCATCATTTCTTGACATTTCTTATGTCTATTGTACAGTCCTTTGCCATCATTTGAATTTGGAGGATAATTTTGTTTCCTTCTCCTCATGGGGTTTTAAGCCTGAAATTTTCCTCCCTTGCCTACTCAAACTCATTTGAATTGCATTCCATGGTTGGGTTTTTCATCCTGTAATACATCAAAGGAATGCAGTGGGGCCTCTTATCAGCAGAGAAAGCTAAAATAATGTAGGAATATATTTATTGTAAAGATTTTCCCTTCAAAGTACTGTCTCTCTTGTTCCATCCCACTGTATTTTTGGCTCCATCCCACCTCCTGTGCAGCATTTACAAGGTGGTGTGATCTGGCCTTTTTATCCAGGCCTTTAGCTTCTGCTAGCATTTAATTTGATATTGATAGCATTTCCCTGGCACCTCTCTAGCACAATTATATATGACAAAACACATTAAGGATTTTCATTTTGGGCAGATGAGTCTCCACAACTATTCATAATTTGGCATCTCTTTGAAGCTTGTCAACAAGGCTACCAATTATGATGATAGTAGGGTTTGTGATGTGTATATAACATCTGTCCAGCAAAAACTGGAAAGTCACCAGCAAATTTCTTGCAGTCTATAGCAATTAAAATCTAAATAGGTTTTAGTCAGCATATCCATTTCATGGGCTTGATTTAAAGATATCAAAATGAAGGTTCTGTATCCCACTGTTAATATCCAGAAAGTATATCTTCCCTGTGGTGAGGATTTTAATTTTTTTCACCTTTATTTTATTTTCTCTCCCTTATCTGTTTAAGTCCTAATTCCATGTTCATCTGATTCATAAAACACTTTGATATTCCTGTAATCTCTGTCTTTCACCCCGTTTTCTTCCCTTTCTGTCCTCTGGCACCCCTGTTCACACACTGGCGATTTAACAGAAAATGTGGCAAACAGAATTAAGAGGTAGAACTCATGCAGACTGGATGTATTCAGCTCTAGACTTCACAATCCATTATTGCAGATGATTCAGAAGTAATGTAGTTTATCCTACTGCAGTGTTTAGTATGGATGATATGGCCATCGATTCTTAGACAATTGCATTACTGAAAAGGCAATAAGTACATGGAAGAGGTTACAGGAGGCAATATTAAAGCAATGTGAGATTAGTCATAGTATAATAGAATCATAGATGTTAGAGATGGAAAACACCTGTATAGTTCCTGAAGTCCCTCTACCTCGCCAAGCCTAGACTGTTTCCCAGTAAAACACAGTTTTAAATTGTTTATTGAGTCTAACTTTAGAGGTCCTTGTAGGCATTCACCTCTTACTTTTTAGAGATCTCTCTTTGCTGCTAGGAGGACTTCCTCTCCTGATTGCCATTGGTGAGCTAAGTATGCGGCCAAACAGCTGCTCTTTCTTGAATAGAAAAAGTCACATTGCATCCCATAGTCAAAATTATGGTCTCCTGAAGTAGGAATGCTGAAAGATGAGGTGGTGAGTGTGAGAGAAACCACATGTGATGATATTGATTTGATTGCCCTGGCAAAGACATTGACAATGCCTATCAAACTACTGCATTACAAACTGATTGTGGAGTCAGCAGAAAGAGCTGTATGAGTTGATGGGGATCTTGAACAAGAAGCAGCATTTACTAACAACATCACACCAGCGGAAGGAAATGTGGCTGCAGTTTCAGGGACTCAATTAGCATTGGGCATACTTAATAAGGTAGGAATGATTTTAAGAATTTGAGAGATGCTGAAACAGCAGAAACTCAGGAAATAATCTGAAAGTTTTACCTCCAGGTAAACTGAACAAACAAGCTGGGAATAGGGAGACAGTCTAGAAATAAAACAAGTGGGATAGATAACACAATGTGTAACTCCTTGCTGGTAATATAGCTACAGGAGAAAATGTAGGAAAGAAACTCATTACAAGATGGTAAACCTTGTCCTCTGTATAGTGAAGAAAGGATAAAAAATTATTATTATGATAAACTATATAATATTTTCCTTTCCAAAGGGTCCAGTAAGACTTTTTGTATATGGAAAAACATTTTTAAAAACCACAAGATTAATTTTAAAAGAAAGACTATTAGAAAGAAGGATGGCAGCTGGAAGAAACTGGTAGTAGAGATATCTTGTGAAATGTCCCATTATTCAGTAATCTCTGTCTTCACTCACTCTTCCTTCAGGGAATCTTTTATATTCAACTGGATTTTTAGTACTGGGCAGAGTTGTGTGTGAAATATGTACAACTTCACAATAAAATTCCCAATTTTCTTGTCTTAACAGCAGCCAGAAGTCTGCTGCACTATCTCATCTGAGTGTTCCAGAAAATCAGTTTTCAGCCTATAAAACTACTAAATTGTAGATGGTAGTGTCCTACCTTGTGGTATAGTTCTGAAACTCAGTGTTTGAGATTAGATGCATGCTAAGCCATGATGTTCACTTGAGACACAAATTTGGAATAGCCAGCAGTGATTTACTGCTTTGGGTGCAGTGATCCATTTCCATCATTAGCTCCATATGATAATCCTACTCTCTAATGATGGAGATTTTAGTGGTGCTTTACTTCACTTAAAGGAAGTCTAAGACTGGTGTCTCACTTCAGCAATTAAGTGAAGACTGACATTTACTTTCACTTGATGTTATGTTTTTGGAGGATGCCTTGACAATTTGATGACAGGAATTTACAATGTCAGGGATATTAGAGACAGAATAAGAATGCTTTGGCGAGAGGAAATATTAGAGTTAATTCATTTAACTATATGGAGTAGGGAGTAACAAATTGGAGAAAAATCAGGATCTCATAAATTAAGTTGCTGCCAGTGTTTTGTAAGCCTTTAAATTTGTTGCAGAAAAGTAGGGGTTGATTGTTATTTAACAGTGTGGTTTTATTTCCTTATATGCTGCTGGGAATTTTTGCTTAGGTTTTCTATCAAAACAGAATTCATGTCAGCCCACACATTCTTGAGTTGACTGTGTAGGAAATTTCCCATAATATACTGGGGTTTATAATGAGATTTCTGCAATGTCATACTGCTGTTCTACCTGACAAATAATTGTTTTTTATCTAATTCATTTGGTCTTAGCTACTGTTCTATGCAGAGCACAGAACAATATTTTTCCAAGGAATATTTACACTTCAAAAATATTTACACTATTGTATCTGTAAGGTAAATGTTGCTTTATAAATTGGAACATTTGTCACTTCATGGAGTTGTTTACCCTTTCCCAGAAACATTTATGCAGTACAATGAGAGTATTTACCCTCCAATTTAACCAGCAAATATTTGTAGGCCACCAGCTTTTATGCCCACCACCTGCTCTCAAGGTATCTTACTGCCATATTATTTTATTTCTGTTTCTTTTCATTTTTTAGGATAAATTTTTTGCTTCAAGGTTTTCTGTGTCTTTTCCTGAAATCTGTCCTTCCCATCCATCACCATATTCCTGGGAACACAGCACCAAGAAACAGGGTCAGGTTTCCATATGCCTGTGGCAGAATGACAAGAGAATGACTTTGATCTCTGTTTTTTGACCACTCATCTCTGCATTTGCAAAGCACAAACCCACAAGCCAGTGCTATTTTGTAGGCACAGCACATTACAGACTCACGTACAATTTGCTATCTCATGTCCCCTAGGCCTCTTTCTGCACTATGAGTTTATTCCTCCAGCTGAGGTATTCCTCCAGCTGAAGAGCTGTTGGAAGTTATTTTCCTCTTCAGACATTTTTTTTTCCATTTTCTTTTTTTTTAAAATCTCTCATTTTATTACCCTTATTCATGGAGAGCAGAATCTCACTGTATAAGTTGTTCTGATTCATTAAGTATATTTACCTTTTCTTTTTTTTTATCCCCCAGTTCTCCTTTATTTGAAAAATAATGTTCTCCAGTATTTTCAGAGTTCTTACACATCTCATCTACTACAAATAATACAACAAAAATTACCCATAAGCATAAACCCCTATAAGCATAAACTATACTTGATTATTTTTAAATAACATTAATGAAGACCTTAATGTGCTGCCAAGCTGAAGACCTAAATCACTTAGTAGAGTCCCTTTTCCACCTAAAAATGTTTTTCTAGAATATCAAAAAAGGAGATGAGTTATAAGCTGAAGGATTCCTTTTTCTTTTCTTTTTTTCTGCTTTCTTAATAGAAAGGAAAACTCTTTTCTGTTCTGTACATTGTTACCTGTGTCACATAAAGATGTTCTCATTGAATGGGCAGTGTTTCCAAGCCTAGATCAATTCTAATTTAAACATAAAATTCTTACCTCAAATTCCACACTTTCTATTGGTGTTTAACATTATATTTGTTTTGCAACTGCCAGTTCAAGAAATATTTGCTATGTGGACATGCATGCCAGTCATCACAAGAAGTACTTCTGTCCTCAAGATAACAGCAGGAACTATCCCTTTTTCACAATTCAACAGAAGGTCACCTAGACTATGAACCAACCCAAGGTGCTGTATACCTCCTACCACTGTGCTCTGGGCCTCAGGGAGATGAAGCTGAACCAGAAGGATTATGAGTCAGATCCAGAGAATTTGAGGACTGACCCCTGGAGAGAAACTCGCCATGGTGAATAAGGTGCTGGCAGAGAAAGGGAACATCCATGTGTCTGGCCATAGGCATCACAGTATCTGATTTTCCAGGTGTACAGGCATACAGGTGTACAGGCATACAGGTGTACAGGCAGGGAGGGAAGAAAAGAGCAGAATTTCCTAATATAGTCAAAAGGAGACATTGAACAGACATGTCTGTAGTTCTGTAGTAATCTGAAAGTCCTTTCTTCTCTGGGTCACCTTCTGAGGCTAGACAGACAGGCACTGACCTATGTAGTTGACATGGTATGTGGAGCTAGAGGGAGGTTAGTCGTTTCCTATCCAGCTTCCCCAAAGGAAGAACCACAACAAAGCTACATGCACATTTAATAGCTCTTTTTCCCTTACATAGGAAAAGAATTCATAGGAAATACAGAATTTCTTTTCTTCTGTCCAAAGCATTTTTTTTTTCTTTTCTTCTTCCTCTTTTTGGAGGGCCATAGAACTGTGTGTGTGGGGGGGTGAGTTTTGGGGTTTTTTTTTCCTATATATTTAAACTGACCTCCTCTTGCATCATGCAGAGGTTTGTGCAGAAGTTTCTTAGCTGACAAGCACCTAGTAGAAAACTCCTCCAAGAGAGGAGAAAGGAGGAGACAGGGCTGCACCCTTTCAGATGTCTTTGTAACTACAACTTACAGCCTTCACCTCATGGGACCCAGGCTGTCACTTATGTTCTACCTTGGAGGTTTTTTTATAAAAGCAACAATAGAGATTTCTTCAAAATGCTTCACACATCTTCTGCTTAGAAAGTAAAACCAAACCAAAACAGAAAACCCACCCACCAACACAAAAAAAACCCCAAACCCCACACACAAAAAAAATCCCAACCCCAACCCCAAAAAAAAGCAGAGGCAATAAGTGGCTGAAACATGGCTAAAGCTGCCTCAAATGCAGCAACGCCTTGAGGAGCAACTCAACACAGACAGCATAATCATTCTTCTCTGTCTCATGCAGGTTACACGATTTTCCCTGGTTCCAACCATTAAGATGCTCTACATCAGCCTGGGAATCCTCTTCACCTTGCATTTCTATTCTGACTACTGATGAATACCTGAGTAATACTTGACTGAACAATGATGAGTATCCCAAAATGACATTATCTAATTAAGATGTTCCTCTTTCAGAAATTTTCCAAATTATATTTTTTCCAATTTCTGCCAAGAGTACTTTAACAAAACTGAATCACCTGACTGATTTGGTATTGTTCACATTGGAAATCTAGCATCTTTTCTGGATGGAGCTAAGCTTAGGGGGAAAAAAAATAGCACACTCTAAACAGGCTGCCCAATTTTAGCAAAATACATTTGCATGGATTTCTTCCCAGAGTAGAAATTCCTCTTTTTTCAATTGTGTGCAATTTATGACCGTGCAGAAAATATGAGCCATGTTCTCTTCTCTTTTATACAGCATAAGTTTCAGTGAAATCAAATTACACTGATGTAAAACCATTGTAAATGAGATCAGAACCAGAATCTACCTCACCCAAGACAAAACTGTTTTGTGGTTAATAATTTCATTTTGTGATTAATTTAATATTTGTGATGGGGCCCAAATGTGTTCTGTAAACTACTTTATGAATAGAATTTCATTCTCTGAGGTCAGTGAAATACAAATGAAAATGATAGAAATACAAATGATTCTATTATCAAAGGTGCCACATTGTTATATGATTGTTTTGGGGTTTTTTGGTTGGTTGGTTTGGGGTTTTTTTTTGTCTTTGTTGTTGGGGTTTTTCCATATACAAACTTTTTATTCTTGTTAACAGCCAAACACTGACCGTTAGACATGCTTTCTTTGAAGATGTTGGCTTTGGTTTGTTTGTTTGGGTTTTTCTGTTTGTTTGTTTGCTTTTTCTTTGGGTTTTTTTACTCCAGAAGAACAGGTTCTTTATTTTATGGGTTAATTATTGCAGAAAATATTCACTATTCTTGCTGTCTCTTCCTAGCTAAGGTCAAGGTTTGAAGCTGGTTCATATCCTTAGCTTGATTTCTTACTTTTATGGTTAGCCAGCTAAACTAACACTTTATAAAATTGCAATTGTACAAAGAAAATCTACTTGGGTTCAGAAGGACATGATGTGCTCTGTGTTTGCAGAATATTAATTCTGACTGAAATAAATATTGATTATGCCCTTTGCAAAATGACTGATAAACATTTCAGTATTCTTTAAACACAAGCTGTTTGTTCCTGATAGATTGCTGTACTTTCCCTGAGGGAAAGCAAGGCCAAAAATTTGAAGAACACTGCACTAGTTGTGGGAAAAATACTTAACAAATGATCTTGTTAACAGAAAATTGTGCAACCTTTACATAATTTTAATTAGTGTCTTGATTTTATTCCTCCCAAGTCTGCAAGTATGAAAAAAAGAGCTGTACTGGAGGATTTTTCATGAACTCTAAGCTGAAGATCAGACATTGTTTTACAGGAATTACTGTATCACATAAATTAATATCATGCTCAGATCTGGTGTTGAACTGAGAAATTAGTGTTAAAAATGTAACCTCTGCTGCTGTAGTTCATAATGCTGAGAGAAATAAAGACCAACTTGTGTTTTGTTCTCTTCTAATGCAAATGTAAACATAATGTATCCCCTGTCTTCTTTAGATCTCTGTGTGATTCTGTGATTATTCATACAGGTTTTGCACCCTGAAAAGCACAAAATATTGAAATTTTTATTCAGAAAGAGATCGCATTTTTCCAGTAACATAAAAACAATTATTTCCTTCCTCATACTCTATATTTTTAAATCATAATTTCTGCTGATATAGCTTCTTATAACTGAGTTGTCCATATGGGCAATATTTCTTCCCCTAGCCAATAGGCTGCAAGGCTCCACACATCAATGTCACTAAGGTTCAAACAGCTTTTCCATCCAGGACATCCTCTACTACACTTCCTATGGATTATGTCATTAAAAAGAAATACAAACAACCTCTATCCTCAGCCTCTCTTGTTTTCTGTATTTTAATGTCTCCTGATTTGATTTGATGTTGTGATTAGTCATCTTCCTTGCTGGGTTCCCTTAAATTAACACCAATTTCCCTTTTAGGAAATATTCAGATCTCATCATCCTCTCAAACTCATTTTGTTCAGGCAGATCATTCACTATTTCCAACTGTAAGTATCTGGAATTTATTCCTGATTAACAATTTCCCTGTCTGTGCACACTTCGTCAGAGACTTCAATGCACATCAGTCTTCCACACTGAAGTGCTCTTCAGGCCTCTCCGATTCAGAGAGACTCTGTCAGCAGATCTCATTTCCAGAACTTACTTGAATTACAGTCTACCTTCCCAAAACATCTATTGGATAAAATACAGCTTGACATATGGCTTGAAAGAGAAGCTTATATGAGTTTATATAATTTATCCTGAACTTATGTTTATAGCTCAGGAACAGCAGAACTAAGTATAAAGATATTTAATGCATTCCTGCCCACATAAACTGGGGCTAAACTTACAACCACCCTGCAGTCCAGAGTTTATTGATAAAAATTTAAAGACCATTTTTAAAAAATTTATTTCTTTATTTTTCCACCCTTACATACTAAAGAATGACATCAAAAGAAAATCAGTATTTTCTTTAGTGGTGCTATGCTGAAATGCTACTCTGTTTTCATGAGGAAGGGCAATTGAATGGGTCCTCCAGACAAGTTCAAAGATTACAGTATGTGTTGCTTCTATTAAGCTCACTCAAAAAAAGCAGCCCTCCCTTCAGCAACTTTTTCAGCTGTAGCTGCTCCTATCACTGGCCATGATTTTGTTGTTAGTCAGAAGACCTAGAAAGAATTATATTAGATTCTGAGAGAAAAGGTGTTTTCTTACTCTGTCACTTGTAGGCTAAGGGTCTGAGGAGAAGGTTTGCTGAACTCCAGATAAATAAAACAAGGCTAAGTTATTGCCTGATCTTCCTTCCACTAATTATCTGTACAGACCTCCCACTTTGAATTTACACACAAGTCATAAGCACAGGGAGTACTGTGCAGTATATATGAGGATAGACTCATAGTGAGGAGACCATCCAGTACATCTCTCTACAGGAGAGAAAGGAAGCTTTATCTCACTTGGAACCATAAGATCCTGTTCCCTGAGCGTAAATGAAGAGCAGGCACGGTGCTTTCTAGACACAAACTACCAGCTACTCTTCCAGTTAAACAGAGCCAGTTTGGGCAAGGAAAGCAGCCTATTTACTGCCTTTTCTATCATAACAGCACAACTAGGAGAACAAGAGGGCAACAGAGAGGGAAGGAATGAGAATGAACTGCCTTTCATGTCTTGGAAGGTCTTTGTGGAAATCAGTCTCCAGAATAAATGTTTATAAAATGAATGAAGTTTATTAATTTTTTTGCTTCAAGATTTGTTTTGCCTGGCTTTGCAGCCATTCTGAGCAGAGATGGGTAGAAGTCACTGAGATGTCCAGCTGGACAAAAACTGTCTCACAGTTGCAACCGGCTACTTGAAAGGCCATTCTAGGGAGGCGGGTGTTGGCCTCTTCTCCCTTGTGACTAGTGACAGGACTAGAGGGAATGGGCTTAAGTTGAGCCAGGGTAGGTTTAGATTAGATATTAGAAAGAATTTCTTTACTGAAAGAGTGGTGAGATATTGGAATAGGCTGCCCAGGGAGGTGGTGGAGTCACCATCCCTGGAGGTTTTTAAGAAGAGGATAGATGTGTTTCTTCAGGGGATGATTTAGGGGTAAGAGTAATGTAGAGCTATCGGTTGGACTAGATGATCTTGAGGGTCCTTTCCAAGTGTAATGATTCTGTGATTCTGTGTGATTCTGTGAAAACATATATTTTCCCTGCATTCCTTTGTAAGAGATGCCTCCAACTGACCCAGGCAGGCAGCTCTGTGTTACAGCTAAACAGATGCAGTGCAGTCCTTCCACCTGACCTCTGACAGTGGCAAATATATTTATCTAACTGGATGACTGAACAAATGAGTCAATCAAAGAGGTAATAGCTTATGAGATACGAAGCATCTCTCACAGGGGGACCAGTAATTGGGACTCTACTGCATGAGGCAGTTAAATTATAGTCCAAAACAACTATTGAAAAAATATCATTTTTTCTCTGTCACCAACACTTACATTGTAAAATCCAAAATCTGTGCAGTGTGCAGTGAAACACCAAGCTTAAAAATAGCAATAAGTGGCAGAATAGCCAAAATTAACCTTGAATAACATGGACTGACCAAAGTACAAGAAACCATTGAATTTCCCCCGTGGAGCAGGCCAATGGCCACCTA
This sequence comes from Galbula dea, assembly GCA_013399015.1. Classification (NCBI taxonomy): domain Eukaryota; kingdom Metazoa; phylum Chordata; class Aves; order Piciformes; family Galbulidae; genus Galbula; species Galbula dea. The sequence goes on from VWZX01009706.1 coordinate 1,413,559, forward strand.
GGCTAGTTTACTGTCCCCAGTGATACTTAATGACCAATGTTTCAAAGGAAGCTCAAATTCTCAGGAAGCTATTAATTGCCCCTTGCTGAACTGAAGGCATGGCTGAAAAAGCTTCCCATCAGTTTATGCTTGGACTGGAAGACCCCTATATGTGTTTTTTGGTTAGCGTAATTGCATTTTTTATGCATGCTGAAAACCTTTGTTATTTAGAAAAAATCCAGCACCGATGATAGTTTTTTATCCTCATCTTGACTTTACTTGAAAAACACTGTAAGCCCAGTTTTCCTTTACAAAAAAAAAAAACAACAAACCCTTAAAACATCATATACAAACAAAACAATATAAAACAAACCCAGAAAAACCAAAACAACAACAACAAACAAAAAAACCCTACTGATCTGGTTGTAGTGGTACTGTGGGAAGTAGAAAGTAAAAGTAAAAGATTGTTTCATGCACTTGAGATCCTTTAAAAACCTCACAGCACTGTGAATGAACATATGCCCAAAATACTAGCTTCCAGGAAGACTGGCCAATCTTTGTTGTGCCAGGACAACAAATGAGTGAAAAAATACCTGATTACAGAAGACTTAGGATAGGAGAGGGCAGAACTCAAAATCTTTCAGTTCTGCATCACTAGCTTAGGTAAGGCTTAAGATAAAACCAAGCAAGAAAACACTCTTGGTTGCTGTCTTCAATCCATTCTAGGGTGGATATTATAAAAAAAAGTATTGTTCTCAACTGATATTAGCTACCTCATATACTGAAATATGAAAACAATTGAAAAAAGTATTTTTATTACTTCAGTTAATCTGTTTAGAGCAAAATGAAAGACAATAGAACATGAAAAGTAATTTGCTCTTGTATTCAGCTTGCTGTTTTCTTATTCTTTGGTTATCACATCAGTATCTTGAAAATCTGGGTCCTTTCATGCAAGTACTTTATCACAAGTTCCTTATGGCACTGGGGGCTATGGTCACCTGTTTTTTCCGAGGATCGTAGCAAGTGAAGAAGCAGTCTTCTGATCATGGGAAAGATTATTATCTGCCTTTTGTCCATTCATGCAGCAAGACACCAGGATTTGACTGCAGCACTGCTTTAGAGAAAGGGAGAGATTATCCTTCTCTTGGTTTTATGCCACTTTTAGAGTAATATATAAAAATTGCTAAATGGGAATGACAGGACAAGAAATATCCAGAGATTCTTCTCTACAATAATAATGTTAAAAACATATTCTAGTGTATTATATATGTGTTCAGCTGTGATCAGAGGCTGACCAGCAGCTGATGAGAGTATTAATTTTCAGCTTCACAGCTCTGAGGTTTTATTCTATTTTTTCTTGGTTAGTGAAAGAAGAGGAAAAGAAATGTAGGATAAAATATTAAAAATCTCTACAAAAAACATCAAAGAGAAAGAAGAATTTGGTACTGAGATTCCTGTGATCATGGATCTAAATTATCTTCTGGGAACAGTATTGAAGAAGGCTTGAGGCCTTTTTTATTTTAGATTTTCTAGTGAAAACTAACTGCTATTTTCAGAGGTTAGAATCTGTTGTCTCAAAAAATGTTTCTTAAATCTCACAGTAACCAGCTTGTAACTCTTATGATGGTAGAAGAAAGCTATGCTGGTTTAAGTAGTCAAAAAGTCTTTATAATGCCACTGAGGGAGTTTATTCTCTTTGGAACATAAAGTGTATAAAAGGAGGACTTTTTTTTCTGCTGTCCAACTCTTTTAAACTAGTCTATTCAAACTTTCTGAGGAATAAAATAATCTTTCACATCAGAATAGTCCTGGAGATTTTTCATCTCATAGTCATTTATAGGAAAATGGTAGAGCAGGTTTAATGTGATGGTTGGAATTCACTCTTTACTGAGTGTGTGAATGAGTATTAGAATAAATGATCTTTAAAATTGATTTATTAAAATTAATAAAGAATGTACATTTTATGATATGGCAGTGTTCCTCTATTTGAATTGTATCCTTTCCTTTGAAAACATATTTTTCAGTCATCTAAGACCACTGCAAGACTTATCATATCTAATGAAGATACAGAAATCTCACCTGAAAAAATACAAAGTAACCAAAGAAAAGTTCATTTTAGAAATGTCTCAGAACTTCATGTAGTAGTCAGATCTCAGCTGTCAGTCAGCTAGTAAACTTTTTTCTTATTATATCCTTCCTCCCTGAAAACAGTAATGAAACTCAGTATTTTCCATGTTTGTCACCAACTTAAAAGGGAACAAAACAATAACAATAGACCAAGGTAGAGAAAAGAAACATGAGGATATAAAAGGCAATCTGTTTCACTAGGGTCTGTTACTGGAGGGGCACCTATGGCTGTCTTTCATTACTAAATTCTATTTGGAATTATTCATCAAGGCTCCTCTAGCAAGGATCTAGAGAATCTGCAAGCATTTTTTGTTTTTCAAAAGAGATGTTAGTAAAACAATAAACATTTCTCCTATCATTTGAGCCTTAAAGCAAAGAAAGGCAGTCATTCCTAAACACTGACCCAGCAGCGGTGCAAATCTATGCAAGAGTATCTATAAATATGCATATGACTAACACAAAGACAACCTTCACGTAATGATACATAGAAGAAATACCTGAGATGCTTGTTAAAGTTCTGTATGGATTCAGCCATGATGCATTCACCAATAAATAGGAGTCAGTGCTACAATAAACTGCAGAGAAAGGAAAGACAATTGTGGGTGCTGTGGAAGGCTTTCAAATGAGAAGAATAGACTCCATAAAGGAGTGGGAAGAAATTCTGAAATTACTAGATGGTCCAAGATACAGTCACACAAGAATCCTAGAAAAAGTTCATTCAAGGTGTGAAGTAACGATAGTACCAAAAAAAACCCAAACCAAAACAAACAAAACAGAGAATGAGCATGGCTTCTGAAACTCCTCAGAAGACAAAAATTCATATTTAATGTGTTAAATGGAGGAGGTTCCTTCAAAATAAAGGTGTTCTGTTTACAGACAGGAAATACCCATGCTTAGGCCAGGTCCTTCTTTCAACATCTTTGTCATGGAAATCAAAGAATACATTCATTTTCCCCTCCAAGACTGTTGAGCAATGATATTAAGTTTGGATGTCTGAATATTTTTCCCTGTATTCTCAGTTCCTTATCTCCAATCCTTTCTCAATATACACTGCTCTACCTGTTCTTCTGCTGTACCTCCTTCCTTTTAGTTCATTCCTGCCCCCCTTTTACTCTTCAACAGTCTTTGCCAGCTATCATATTGAAGGTTTGCATCTGCACCATATCTTTTCTCTATTTCCCTCTGCTTTTTGCCCATTTTGTTCAGCCCCATGCATCTTCTTTTTGTCACAGAATACAGCACATGTTGGTTTTGTACTCTTTTAAATCAACAGGAGTTCTCATTAAGTTGAACTACCTGATATACTAGTGTGAATAACAGCTAGTGGTATAGTGACTCGAAGTGGTAGCTTCAATCCAGTTATCCTTACTCCAGGTGGAAGATTTCTGTGGAGTAGAACATGGGATCCAGCAGCACCTTCCCTCTTCCCGTACTGTATTTACAACAGTGGGCAGTATTGCTACTGCTCAGTGGTCACTCTTGCTTTCTACTTTTCTTTCTCTTCCCCTCACTTTCTTTCTTCTGTTAAATGGTTACTTTTTGACCAAAGATAGTAATTTCTCAGATAGTGAAGACAGTAGTAAATTTACAGAAAGTAAATGGTTAAGAGCTAAGTATCCCCCTGCTTTGCCTCCCTGCCTCTTGCACTCCCACTGCACTCCAGCATCTGCCTTTGAGATGCCACTGTGTCATGCTTCCAGCTGAGATCCATTGGATCTGTTAATTAATGCTGGCTAAGTATTAAAAACTAACAAAGATTTGATAATCCCCAAATATAAGAATATGCATTATCATCAGTATTACTGAAAATCTAGTTTTCATTATTTGTATAAATGACCGATTTTCTGACAAACCCCATACTATAATTTATGATGAATTTAACCTTAAATTAAGATTTGAATTATTCATGCTATACTTATAGAAACTCACAGTAAATGCATCCTGCAAATAGGATTAAAGTACAGATTTCAACTTTTCATGAGCATCAAGGAACAGAACAACATACTAGAATTTTACAGATTAACAGAATTCAGAGAACCTGTTTTCACCGTGCCTCCCTCTGCCCACCCCTCTCAAAAAAAACTCCACAAATCCAAAACCACAAATGAGAGAGGAAATGAACAGTGGGGAATTAAGTGAGTTTCTCTTGACCCCAGGGACTAACTGTACCTTGGAGAGATCAGGTTCAGAAATACCTTCCCTGGGTTGTATCTGATATCAGAATTCTACTTTATATGAAATAGATTACATAGAGATGTCAGAGTCTTCATCAGCATAAGCAGCACATAGAACTAAAGCAAGAAAATGCTATGCATCTTTGCCTTTAATGCAAGCTGGAATTTTTTTTCCTACAGCCACATGTATAAGTATATGCATCATATACATCAGACAGCATGAAGCAGCCAGAGTTGGAATGAAAGATTTGTTTCATGGGATAGTGTCTTTAAGTCCAAAAGTATTCTGTGTACTCAAGGCAAGGTCAGGGTGGAAACTAACAGAAAACTTACATTTAAAGTGGACTGAGGCAAGACTACCTTTTCTGGCACACTATTTTATACTGAGAAGTCTGTTTCTGCCAGCAGGAGCTCTCAAAACAGACCACACTGGTTCTGGCTGGATAGTGCCTGCTCCATGCAGACAATAGAATGGGGTAAGTGATTTGGATGTGGCCCTCACAGGTCATACATTGTAAACCTCTTCCAGGACCTAGGATTCAGGATTTTCATGAGATGGAAAGGGAAGGTGCTTGAGCAGAGAGGATGATTTTGATAGAAGCAGACAGCATTGTGTGGGAGACAATATGACCTTAAGGGGAACACATTGCGGTCTTCTAGGACATGCAAGGTGATCAGGCAGTGCATAGAGAAGGACTGAAGAATGAACAGTGTGAACTGCTTGCAGCAATAGCACATCCAAATCTGTCCTTTGGTTTGTATGAATACCCACAGGTTGTACGGGGTAGGGAAGGGAGTCTAATGTGTAGGTAAGTATTCCCTTGAACTATATGCACATACATTTAATTGTTCACATTCTGGGTTGCATGCCATGGCTCTACTTTACCTGAAAAACATTCATATATATGGCCCTTGAAACTGAATTAGACCTTTTGCATGACTATCAGGACTTGCATGTGCTGTTACTTATGTTTTCTCTGCATATGTGCATTTAAATAAATTTTGGAATAAAGAAGATATTACTAATAATAATAATAATCCTTGTTATTGTGGAGGTACAGGTGTATATTTATGTAGACCTCAGCACACTGGGGCCTGGGTCTTTTTTATGGCTTTCATAGGCTGTTATGATGTCAGTGTTGAATAATAATAGGCAGCATATAAATGCCAAAATAGGAAATGAAAAACTCAATCTGCCTCAAGGGTGTGTGTTTGAAGGTGCCAGAGACATTAAAACCAAAGAAAACAGAAAAAGCAATATGCCAGATGCACACAAGTGCATCAGTTCAAACCCAATCCCCAGCCCCCAAAGCTGTCAAGCACAACTTGCACAACAAAAGAAAATATATTTATTTATTTAACTATCTATCTATGTATAGAAAGCAAGAGTGGAAAGGGCTCTGGGGGAAATCTCCACATGGTTGAAGTATATTCTACTTTTTCTCACCATACTCCAATCTAATTCTTTCCCTTATGTTTTCTGTGAGTCTGTATGTAGCTGTAGCAAACCACAAGTTCTTGTGTGTTCAGCTGTTTCCCAGACACAGTGTGGCATCATGCTCTGCATGGGTGCTTAGCTCTACTTTTAGTCAAGACACAGGAGGGTGGTTCAGAATCCTGAAAGAAAATACTTTGCTTCCCCTGAAGGCAGAAGCTAGATATGAACTGACTTCTGAGCGTACACCAAGGCACAGTATATGGCCCTGGTCCTACACCCCATGGCGGGAACATTACTTCAGCCTCACCCCACCTCCTCTCTGGCTCAAGGGATGGGTCTTTGGGAGGGCCAGTTGTCTTCCCCAGCTCACTCTGTGGCAGTGGTGTGCACCCAAAATGGGAGCTTTGCCACATTCCCCAACTTTACAGAGCCATATATGCTTTACAGGCTGTGGACAGTGGATATGGAGCTTGCATTGCTATGTACAGGTGGCTCTGCTGACATCTACACCTGGGACACCTGTGGCTTTGTTACCCTGTCTTTGAAGTATTAGATCTGCTCTATGCAGGCCCCCCACAAGCATGGATTTCACATTGCTCTTCACTGAGTGCAGTCTGTCTTCAGACCTTTGCTTTCCTCACTGCTGGGGTGAAGGAGGCCATGTAGGTGATGCTGGCCCAACTCACCAGGGTGGATGGGTAGTAGAAAACAGAAGGGCAGGCTCAGAGTGGGAATTCTCACAGTTACAAATGTAATAGTGCCCTCACTTGGGAAGTTTGTTATCATTTAAATGTTGCAGTGACATTGCATAATGTCTGTATCAACACAGCATTCATCAAGGAAAGCCCTGGGGTGCAGAGGAAACTTCTGATGGCTTTTTGATGCTACTGCATGGAATAGCACTGGTTTCTCTTCCTGTAGTGACAGATGAACACCAGACATTACAGATAGAGCAACTGGCACTTTGTCCATCATTCTACACGACATCTGAGTATGCACCCAGCCAAGACCTGAGCAAGGGACCTATATGCAAAGAAAAGGGCCATTTTGGGAAATCATACTGGAGGACTGCTAGAAAATACCCTAAATTACTATTGCATAGTTTAATTTATTTATATGGCTATGTTTCATTATAGTAGTCCTTTGCAAGTCCTTTTCATTAGTAACAAAAAAGCCAAATTATTACCCTTTGGTCTGTTCTAGGCTGTAATCAGCACTTCTGAGGGGTAGTGAAAATCAGGATTATTTTTTTATTATTATTATTATGCAGTTTCTATGGCCTTATTTATCACCTAATTCCACTCCATAGTGATATCTACTGTAATTCATATATGATCTTCAGAGGAGATGGAACATGCTCCTTCTTCCATTCTGTACGTGTTAGGAATGGATATATGGTAAAAACATTAGAGTTGCTTAGACAGGGGCACTGGCTGTTTCTCTATGATACACCATAAGGTCAGCTTCTGGCAGAAGACTTGAATTTTTAATATCCAATTCCTTACTCAAATGATAAAACCTAATTAACTCAACTATGTCTGCTTAATAAATTTTATTCATTATTTAATCAATATTCCTTTTTATAAAGTACTGAAAATCACTAAATAAACACTGTCAAGACTCTTGCATATTTTATTACTGATGCTTTTGTCTGCTTCCCACCTCCCAACTTCAAGAAGTTATTGAACATCTTTCTATATTTCCTTTTTTTTTTTTTTTTTTTTGATCCTACATAAAGATTTTGAAAACAGCTCTGTTTCCTTATCTGCAAGACAGAGACACAGGTCACACACCAGTTAAGACTCTCCCTTTGGCATCACTCCCTAGCAAGTGCCATTAGACTAACAGGGGACAACAGTTTCCTTAATGGTCAGAAGAAACTATATGTGACCTTACGGCTTTTCATACTCCTCTGTCCCCAACTAATGTCAAATGGAGCCCAGCTCTGTTCTGAAAACCCAGATACATCATTGTCAATGGTACTTTAGAAGGTTTCATATGTATGCTAACTCTTCCATGCTCTCACATAGCGACTGGGTTTCCAAAAGCAGCTATGCCAGTGAGCTCAAGTCCCAGACTAGCCTAGCCTCCTCTTTACTGCTTAACAGTTCCTTCCAGCAAGGAATTGTTCTGTGCAAGGTAAGTTCAGTTGTGAGGGTGAGGCAGTATTTCCCAATGATACCCTATGTGATAGTGACTGGAGGGATGTAGAATCTGAGGGAAGGCACTTGAATGAAAAGTGTGTGCTACTGAAAGTATAGAGGCAGCTATCAGAGCACAATGGCAATCACCTGTATAATTCCCAAACCTTCTTTCTGGGAAAATGAAATTATTTAGTTCAGATTGAGTCCACTATAACTGTGGAAGGGTATTTACAGCTGTATTACTGTGAAGAGTGTGTTTGTATACTTATCTCAATACACAAACACACAGAGCAGCAGGTTGCATCTTTAAGTGAAACCTTAGGCAGAGTGGAGTTAAGTCCCTGTTCTTGCAGGAAATCACATGCAGCACTGCACGGCATGGTCCTCTCTCAGGCAGGGAGAACTCTCATGCTGAGTCCTCCTCACTTCAGTTTGCTTTGCTTGTGCAGACCCATCCAACACTGAGATCATTATTTCACCCACTGGCATCTCTGAAATCATGAAGATCAATGTTCTTTAAAAATTTAAATACAAGGTTCAGTCCAAAATATCTTGGCTGCCTCTGTGTGCTGCAACATTAACTACAAAGAATAAGCAACAGTTTTATGCTTACACACAGAGCTGCCATAAATATAGTGCAGCCTAGGCCAGAGCTGCACAGTTTGCTTTGGGCAACTAGGGAAGATACAGTCAGCTCATACTAACTGCTCACAACGCTGGATCACAACCTGAACATTGCCTCAACCATCAGAGCAGAAACCTTCTTTTTATAGCATGATCTAACAAAGAACTTCATCTCCTAGTCAGTTTTAAACCAACCATATGAGAAATACAAACATTCAGATTTATATAAAAAACAGAGATGTTCAAAGTTTCAGTAGTGAATGTTCTTCAGAAGCAAAATGGTTATGCTGTCTCTGAACTTCATCCAGGCCAGCATTAGGGGATCCTAATAATAGGAAGAATAAGAAAGAGGATATATTTCCCAACCCCACCATAACTTATGGAGAAATGGACTGGAGACACTGGCTCTGTTCTATTACATGAATAAAATATGATCTTCCCAGGCCAGAAGCAGTACTCTGAAATGCTTCAAGAACAGCCAACCACTGTTGTGAGAATGTGGCACCTCTGGTATTCAAGGAGGCAAGGGGGAGAAGGTTTACAAAGAGTTTAGTGAGAGGCAGCAGATGAGAAGTGGGAAGACACTCTAAGAGTTGCTGCAAGGACCCCAACACAAAGCCTGCTAATCTGGAATTTGTGCAGCAGACAGAATTGCACGTGACACTGCATGGCAATCAGCTGTGATGCTGGAAAGCAGTTGGGAACAGAAACAAGAAAGCAAGAGAGTTAAAAAGCAAGGATACTCCTTGCTAGCAGGACAGAAATTCTTTAGAAACCTGACTCAAGTTTGTGATTCTTCAAAGACAGAGTAATCTGTAAATGAGACTGACTTGATCTATTTCCCATGTTCAGTCCAAAATGTAGTCATATTTTAGAACATTTCCAGGAGATTCCCACCACCAGGATCTGATGGGAACCAGGAGGGCAGACAGGTGTTAAACTACTGCAGTTCTTGCAATGCAAAGAGCTCCTTGTTGAATAGAAATAGAGATGAGAGCAGAAGTCCAAATAATACAGTGACACATGCAGAGGAAGGAAGTAGAGAAACAGATCAACAAACATGTGCTATGAGGCCTATCATTTCATAAGTAAAAAAGAAAAAAAATATCCTGTAAAGTAACTTCTTCTCAGATACTTCTGGGACAAATCAATTTAAACTTTGCAGACTGCTATGGCTATAGCTAAAGAGTTAATGTCCTGTTTAGCAGCCAATCTACTCTTCTTTTTTAGTAATGCACTGTGAAAAACCTATTATCCTACTCATAATTCTTACTGGTTTCGTTCTATTTATCACTTTGATGTCTGTGTCAGCAGGTAAGTGTTGTCTTCCACTTAGCAATAGGGGAATATTTGTGCCCATTTCAGAAGTTGTAACTTCTCATACAGGCCCCTACATGGGATTTGACATGGGGTTTTTTTGATGGATGATCAACAAAATAAAATGCTACAGTAAACAGGCAAGTGGAGGAGAAACACAATCCAGTCAATCATTTCAGCAAAATTCAAGATCTTAAATTATGAACACTGTTGGGGGGCACAAAATAATATACCTCACTACTCTTTCTGTTTAATATGTTGTTCCATCTAATTCTTGTTTTGTTCCTACCCCCTGTGCTGCCTTCTGACAATCTTATTTTCAACTTTTATCTAAGGCACCACTAGCACATTACAAAGTCTGGTGTGGCTTGAACAGCAGCAACAAACCCAGTGGCTGGAGCCATGGCAGGAGTAGCATTGGCAGCAGGGCACAGCATCATCTTCAGGAAGCAGCTGGGGGGGGGGAGGGGGAGGGGGGTGGACAAACTACCCATGCAAGGGCCAGAGTGATGTATGTGCTGTGCCTGCAGGAATGTCATAAAGGGGTACAAAGGCTAGGTAGGTAGATCTTTCTGAATGCTTTGGAGTGTGGGTATCCAGCATGCCCTCCTACCACATAGGCTGGGGGCCATGGAGGATTTCCTGGGATGGATGCTGTTAGCACCAAGGATGTAGCTTTTTAAAATCTTCTGGCTTAAGAGGTGGGTTTTCAGAAGAGGTGTACAAATCATGGAAAATACTTGGAATTTTAGTGGGCATTATTATTAACTCAGAGGTGAGATTCCCAGGCTGGGGCTCTTTGGGTTTTTTTCTGGTTGACACAGAACGAGATTCCTGTTAGACCAACTGCATACAATTTAATGCAAAAAGCACGTGCAGCTGCTGCCACACTTGTGAAATCTCTAAGGATAGCCTGAAAACATGATGCTTTGTCTCTGCCACTTTTTTTCCCCAGTAAGGTATTTCCAGTAAATAAACAAGAAGGGTTCATCAGCATTGGCTAAACAATTGTTACGAAAAGACTCAAGGGCTGTGGTTTATGACAATTTTCATTTCAGCTGCCTGGAGAACCTAATATGCAAATTTCTCAAGATTGTGCAGATCACTTTCTTTGGGCAGATTGAAACATAATAGCACTAAAATAGAAACAAGTTAATGTCTTCACAGTTTTTGCCAAGCTGTTGTTGGTTGGTCTGAAAAGCTAGGTGAGGCCAGATTTATGTCACTGCTTCACAAAAAAAAAAAGAACCAAGAAACAAGGCAGTTGCTTTCCACTAAAAATGTGGCTGTATTCAATGAACATTTGTTTAGAATATTCTGCAACATGCCACACAGTTTGGGAAAGAAAAAGCCTTGGAGCCACGAGCGGGTTTGCACATTACAGATGTGCTTGAAAGGAGATCACAATCACAGAAGTAGATCCTTCTCTAAACTGAAAGAGGTTATTCTTACAAACATAAAATAGCATATGCTCAGGTCGGTTTTTCACATACTCACAGCACTCAAGAGTACCTCTCCCATTCTCAGAGATATTGAGAGATGCTTCCTTATGGGAACACATGAGCATGAGCAAATGTACCATTTATCCTCTTTTCAGACTTATTGATCTGACAACATTCATAAGCCCAGCTATCCTTTTCTCACACACATCCTTTACAACATATGCAAGATGTTAGCCAAATACTAATAGTAAGTTATTAAAGATAGGAACATTTTAAAAACAAAAAATAATGTTGACATATAATTTATTTTATTTATTGAAAAGGTGCAGTACAATGCAATACATGTATTATGCAAATACTATCAAATTACCAGCCAAAAACATGTGTGGCCTCAAGACTTTCACATGATCTTTCCAGTGAACTTGATTTCCCTTTTTCTACCATGGACACAGGGAACTTTGTTCATTCTTATCTTTAAAAGGAACTACCTTTCATCCACACCCCAGCTGGCTAATGATTATGAACAACACTATGAGCTGAGCATCAGACTACTATTGCAGGTGACACCTTGTGCTTAGTTTCAAACAGAAGAGCTGATGAATATCTAACATGCATTTCCCACGCATGTTTCCATATCCTCTGTGCTTGCATATTGATGCTAAATATCAGATGTCATTTTCTTCTTATTGTCCCTATTACAGAAACTCATTTCTGCTTAAAGCAGAGAAACAGGTACATTGAAATGATTTTATGTCCCGACTCTCAACCCCCTAAGCAAAAACATATGAAAGGGATCAAAAGATTCTAGATTGTCTTTCATCTTCATATTTCATTTATTCAATCCAACACACCAAGCTGTTTGACTCTTCTCTGTGGCTTTTCTTGACTAAAATATGACTCTGTAGGGTATGGGGTTTTTCTGTTTTCTTCCTCACTTTATATTAATGTGACTTCAAAAGAGCAAGATCTGACAGAGTGCTAATTCAACAGTTGACAGATACAACTCATTTACTATTAGTCTTCTTTGCAAGACTAATTGGACTCTCAGCTTTTAAGATTTTGACATTAAGAACATTCTCCTGCCCAGTAAAATAAAAGACAAAAAAATCAGGATCGTGATATGGATGAGGATGCACAATGTCACCTGCAGCATGGTCCAGTTAAAGGGCTGTAAAGCAAACCCAAATAGAAAAGACCATTAACTTGTTTGTTCCTTTCTCAGTTTGTGCTCAAGGGCCACTTTATGCAGGGAGTAGCATGTCTCTGAGATAGCATAATCTCTCTCTTACACATATTCCAGTGTGCCAGCTGATACTGTGACTAGAAGCAGTCAGTGGAAATCAGACGGCAGGGTATTGATGGAAAACTGTCTCTAGTTGAAACTAATGTCCACCTGTCCTGTGCCTGACCATGAACACCATCTCTACCCAGGTCCCTGTGCAGCCTCAATAACTCCGTATATTTCCTGCTACCTCTTATAACTCCCTATTTGCTTGAACTTAAACTGTGCCTGCTTTACACTAGTTAATCTAGAATTTTCCCCACAATCCCTCTTCTTTTATTTCTTCCACTTCTGCTTTTTCCAGAGCCAGTGTCAACATAAATGTTAATTTTATTCCAGGGTATCTGATTTTTGTTTCTTTAGAGAGGCAGTAGCAACTGTAGATCTGTTATTCATCATATAAACTGTAACAAGAGGGACACAGTGAAACTAGCAGGATGTTGGTTTAAGCAGATTAAGAAAATAGTATTTGCTCACTAGGTAATGAATTTGTTGCTAGTGGAGATTGTGCAGGCAGATATTAACAGCTGGTCTAAAACATGTCTAGAAAAAATTCATGGACCGTGACTCTGTACACAGAAAGGCAAAGTGAATAGGCCGGAAAGCAGCTTTAACATCTCTAGCTCAACAGTTCATGCTGCTTAATTGTAAGGGTAAAGGAACTGAGCAGGCTCACATTCTCTCTGAAAACTGTATCCCCTTTTGCTCCTATACATGGCAGCATATTAGTCCAGCTAGACCACTGCCCTCACCATTCAGGGCATTTCTTGTTTTCTCATTATGGAAGATACCTTTGGTATAATCCTGGCTCTAGCCTAACTAAAAGTAATGTCAATGTAAAGAGTGAAACTAGAGAGCAGAAGTCTGATAATGGGGGGTGAGCTATGCCTCATGTGAGATGTCTGGGCTGTGGTCCTGCACATATGGTGCATCTATGCAACACATTTGGCATGTTTCGAAGAGCAGAGACCCGAATTCAGGTGCCTATGGAGGGTGGGCACTGTGAGGATGCTCTGAACATGACAAGGGAGTGCTGACATGAACCACATCCATGCACAATGACATCTAAAATGCCTTCTTTTTGGTTAGAAAAATCACATTCTTTATATATGGGCTCATATTCTACATATCTGCGGAAGGTGACATGCTGCTCAAATAAGTCTACTCTATCATTTATCTTCTGTGGCTTTCAACTGTGACTCCTATTTTTTTTTTTTTTTTGAGGTACAGCAGGATGCTCAGTACAGAACAAAGCATAAAGATGAAGAGTTACTCTCATTTCTAAATTTATTGCATGCAGCATTCAGGCACCTCAATCTGTTAATTACTATGTCTGGAAAGCCTTGGCATACATATTCATCACCTGCAATTGTCATGCTGCCAGCTCTTGCAATTTTAATCACCAGCTTCATGATATTTGGTGTTTTTCTTGAAGTCAAATGCCTTAGAGTTGTTTGGTGTTCTGACAGTGTCAGTTTTACTTCTGTTTTTAAAAAGAATGTCTAAATTTAAGGCCTTACGATTTCAAAGAAAAACCTTAAAAATTTTCCTTAATAGAAAAAGAAAGGAAAGAAATGTCAATATCTGGGAAAAAAGTGAAGATTTTGGAGAAGAGTTGCAAGAATAAATAGTCTTTAAAATATGACTTTAAGGAAAGTTAAGTTCACTTCAGTCAAAAATTTAGAGGAATGTGTTCATATAGGAACAAGAACATGGGATGTTGGTGCCAATATAATAATTAATTACATAAGTTGTGTCATCATAAATGATGATCAAAAGAACCAACATGGCTCCTGGAGGATGAGCACAGAAGAAGAGTTTATTCCCAGTTGTAACAGAATGAACATTATTAAGAGCTATTTTAAATGCTACAGCATTACAGCTGGCTGACTGCAAAAACTGTGGAAATCTCTTTTGCAAGATGTCTTTAAATGCTTAGATTAGATAAACAGCTATGAGAGAGCTTCATCCTTCTTTAGACCATCCATGAAGCCTCTTTTACAATTTTCCTTGTGTAATTCTGTGTGTCTTGTTGCAGCAACAACATACTGATGGTAGACAGCAACTTCTGTTAGTTGAGAGTAACAAAGCAAACAAGTGAAAGTGGAGATCTGATAGAACATGCAGGTCAATGACACATATTCGTTCTCTAGGGACTAGTATTTCAAATTCTCTTAGGAAATGTGATTCCTCATGTGCAGATGCTCAAGAATGCCCCTCCAGTTGAAAGTCTCACTGAACTTGAAAAATAGACAATATCCACTGTTTTCCTTTCATATACCAAGGCAGTCTTTCTGTTATAAAAAGATTATCAAGTTAGTCAAACACAACTTCTGCTTGGTGAATTCATGCTGACTACTTCTGATGATTTTCCTGTTCTTCAGGTGCCTGGAAATGGTTTCCAGGATTAGTAGATCCATCATCTTCCAACAGATTAAGGTGAAGCTGACTGGCCTGTACTACCCTGTGTCCTCCATCTTGACATTTTAGAACAAAATAGGAGGAAGTTCATTGAAAAGTTAAGCATGACTTATACCACTTGTAAAATGGCAATCATAATTTCCTCAGAGGTATAATGTAAAAATTTGATTAACTTGAAGTTCTAATATAGACTAAAATATATGGGCAATACCATTACTCAATACCATCTTTGCAGGATAGAAAGATGAAAAAAACCCAGGTAAAATATGATAAGTAAAGAAGGATTTTTTTCTCCAAAAAGTTACTCCCCTCTGTTGAAGAGAAAATGCTGTGGAGTGAGACAAATGCATGACTCATTACCTCAACTTTTCAGGTAATGGTGTAACGATGCCCTATGTACCCTTAAAGCAAAACTATGTCAAAGTGAGCTACAGATCAGCTGTGCAAGGTTATTCCTTCATCCTCTTCTCTCTTTCTCTGTTGGCCTTAGGGTAAGTTCTCCAAGGAGTGACCTCTTGGCTCTGTACTACATATTCCAGCTACTCTTGCAGCAGTGAGTATCGATTTGAAAGCAATCCCAGGTATCAAAGCAGCAGAGTTATATTTCGTAGTTTGGTTCTTAAACCTTGGAAATTAATTCAGACAAGTTCTCAACTTTATAGTCAGAGACTGGGGAGTTGATTTCTGAAAATAAAAGTCTCTCTCTTCCTTAAGCGTTTATCCACCTACCAAAAATCTATGTGCATAATTCTTTGATTTCAAAATCCTGAGTAATTTCAATAGGGAGTTATACAACTCATAAGCACACGCATTTTCCTGCCTGATAAAGCTTGTTTTGAAGAGACTAGAAATAAATATAAACTGTCCAAGAGACACGGAGGAGTATTTAGGGCATTTCACTGATTCAAATCTAATTCAAGTCAACAATTGCCAGGAGTAAGAAGTGTCTGAATGTCCTTTGGCTGTTAGAACAAGTTAGTTGCTGGTTTATCTTTATCCTTAATAAAAATATGAACACATCACATAATCTTTCAGCTTTTTAGCTTCACTAGAAAAGAGGATGGGAACAGAATAATCTCAATGCAGTTGCCCACACATAACTGAGCTCATCCATTTAAACAGAAAGAACAATGCATAACAAATCACAAGTATTTTATTAAGTACCAATTTCACCAGCAACCAGACTTAGGGCATCCTTCTCCAGAAGTATAAAACTATTATCCTATGAAAGTATGTCCTTTAGCTGTAGAGGAATATTTTTACAGAAAGGAAGGTAAAGTAAGGAAATCATATTTTATATCTTATTTCATTGAAGTTTTCATTGCTTCTAGTTGTGTTGTACCTGCTCAGCAGGAGGAGGCCATCAGTTTTCAGCTAATCAAATGCAGCCCTACTCCACTAGGAGCATCTTCAATTTAAATTGCAGTTTTGTATGTCCATATTTTGTAATTAACGATCAGCAGATACTGCTGCCACTTGAAACATCCCACAGAACTGCAGGAATCACTAGTGTGTTTTGATCTGGTTTAGGTTTATTTAGGTCCATCTAGGCCTGAGGTCTATTGCTGACCTCTGTGAGTTCAGTACTACCTTTAAGCATAACACTAGTATTAGTGTTAATAACTACAGTTCCCTCAATTGCCTGAGAGGAAAATGAAGAAAAGTTCAAGATTTTACTTTCTCATGAAGAATGTTTAACAATCTAAAACTCATCTCACAGATTTTGGGAAGTTCCCACCTACTAGCTAATATTAAATGTTTCTTCATCACTAATCCAGAGACCTAACTGCAACAGTTGATAGTTTTCATCATCATCATCATCATCATCATCATCATCATGGCTAGGCTTCGCGAACGAAGATTTGGGAAGGGCTCTACCCACGTTTGTTGCACACGCGTTGGTGGCTAAAAAGGCCAATACGAGATAGGCATGTACGGTTGCAAAAGACACAGCAGAAAGGCTCCTTAGATGGTGTGTTCTGCAAGGCACGATTCTTTCTGCGCTGTCTTTTCTCCTCAAGGGAGATCCTGCGTGCTTTCTCAAAAGCATCTGCAGCATTAGAGATGGTGTGTCTCCAGGCCTCCCTCTTGGAGGCCAACATCCACTGGTCAGTTGATAGTTTTAACTTGTAAGTAATTGTAGCAGTGCATGAAGTGTGAATACAATTACAGTCTCAGAATATTACTATTTCTGTTGCACTGGAACTCTGTTCCACATACCTTTTTCAGATAAGATAGAAGTGTTTGATGTGAATACATCTTCAATTAACATTGTTGGCAGATAATGGAAAGTTTTGATTAGAAAATCCTTATCAAAATAAAAGTGCTTAAGAACTAAAGAAACAACAGGCCTGTCAGACATCATAGTACTCTCAGCAATGTCCATAATCAAAAAGGGAAAACACAAAAGTCAAGGTGGTGGACTTTCTGCCTTGTATCCTACAGAATAAAAAAAACACCTGCTATCTTATGGTCTGTCCTGGAAGATGGTCTCTCCTCTCTTTGAAAGAGTGACAGCTATTTCCTGATCCCACTAAATCCCGTTTGTTAGCTTGTCTTGTAAGTGGACTGTGCTGTGATTGAACAACTTGCCAAGAAGTGGTCAGAACCATGGATTTTTCCTATATCTGAATATCCAAGCAAGCAAAAATACTTTTTAATGGGTTGCCAGCAACATGAAGCATCAGGATCATGACATTTTGGAAATTATTGAGGATCTTGCAATACCTACTGTTGTGCTTCAGAGGTCTGTGATCATGTCAGCTGCAATTGCACCCATACTGCCTGCAAGAATATGAACCAAGAGTTTTCAAGATTTTCTCCTGCAGCTGAGTTTCTTCATCCAAGAGGTACAACAGGAAAGCAGCAGAGTACCTACATATGTGCCTGACGATAAGCAAGGCAGACAATCAGCAGAGAAGATTCATGTGCAAAACTATAAGCACTTCAAGATGAGAGCATACATACTGCCATTGGGTTTTTTTTGCTGAGAATGAAGTGAACTGATTTTCAGCTTCCTGCTAACAATAAATAATATTGAACTCTGCACACATATTGTAGATCTTTTTCTGTTTGAGTAGTTAGTTTTTTGAGAACTTGTGAAGTAGAATATGAGTGGGTGGCAAACCAGGGTGCTAAAATACTGACACAGACATTAAGTCTCTCTCTCAGAGTAAGCCCTTTTAAAACCCATAGCCAAGCACACTTGGTTTTGCTACCAGGTAGTAACTCAGTACCTGAGAAGCAGGTCATGTGACATGACTTAGAACTACAAGGCATAGATAGTGTTACTAAAGAAAGGGCTTTTTGTCTTGGCCTAAAATTCAGAGTAATGAATTTCTAAATATACATGTCACATATATCTTCACTGTAACTCAGAATGTCAGGGATAAACCCTCCCCTATGCTTCACCAGTCCTTTCCAGATGAATAAGCAGTATCCTTCTTAATTAATCTATTCAGATGGCAGTTGTCCCCTAGCATTTTTAATATATAGCCATATTTGTGCCATGTGCTTGGGAAATCTGTGTTGACTAGAAGAAGACGGGTGGAAAGGAGAATTGGGATTCTGAAGAACATGTGCTATTGCTGCAGGGCAGACAAAAGCTCCCTTGTAGAGGGTGGCCTCTTGAACCTGCAATCTCTGCAGCCACTTCTCCTCACTGGAAGTTTTGAGTGCAGCGCAATCACACTAGTGTTCCTGTCCCTCCATTGTCACTCAGAGAACAGCAGAAGACTCAAGACTCATGGACTCAAGAGCTGCTATGTTAGATGAGTAATATGAAGGGTACTAATGGCTCCAAACCTGGCCTTCTGCCTGTGGCAGTGGCCTATATCCATATGACTTGATGATATGGATACTGAGTGAACAGGACGAGAGTGGTTCACCATGCAAAGTGTGAGGGAGGGATATGCAGAAGTATGTGGGTAGTTAATCAGTCTCAGCTGACTTCTAGATAAATGGACACTAGTGGTCCAATTAAATTATTTGATATACTGTTTCTACTGTAGTCAGAAAACCAAGATGAGGTGTGTGCTCAAGCCAGCTGTAGACATATGCTTTGAAGTCAGTGGCAGTGCAAGATCCAGCTGGAATTTAAAACAATATTCTAAACTTCAGGGCCTCATCTGTGCATGGCTTTTTTTCATTTTGGTTTCTCAGATGTATGTTTTGTAGATATTTAGTTCACAGAAAATCCACCAGATCCCCTACTTCATATTACGGGACAGCAAGAGATCATTTTCACCTCACTTATATCACCATACTAAACACAGAACCCTTTCTCACATCTGATGCACATATCACCGAGAATGCCAGAGTAGGCATGTCCCACCACTAGCAACAGGGAAGTTGGCTGTTCCTCCTCCATTCAAATACACTCAACATTACTACAGAGAATGAGTAGTAATGTTTTCAGTCACACTCGAACTGATGACATGAAGAATGTCAAAAGAATTTTGCAATTTCTTCTGTATTGATCTGGCAAAGGGTTGTTAGCTTCTCACCTTTTTTGTGCCACTAAAAAGAAACATGAAAATGGAGTTTGGTAAAGATTGTGGGGTTTTGGCACCATGATCTTGGAACAGATTTCTGTTAGATGATTAGACCATAAAACTCCTCACAGCAGGTACCCCAGTTTTATAGCCACCTGAATTGTTTGTTAAGCATCCAGAGCACTATTCATGCTTTAGGAATAAATTAATTATCATGAATCAATTAACAGTACCCTATTCACTCTAATGGTTATACTGGATCATCAAGCAAACCTATTCACAAACTTTATGAATAATATTCTTCCTGGAGCTAGTTCAATATTAGTTTATCTTGATTTCCTTTTCCAGTTTATTTTTAACATATTATTTTTGCATGGACAAACAGGCATTCAATCTCTTGCTTGTGAGAGGTTTACTTTTATTTTCATTTTTTCTCTACCTGTGTTACAGGTTTAATCATTTGAGTTACCTGCTGATGTTTGTGATCCTGACTTGATTGTTTCTTTTTAGAGCTGAACATTAATGATAAATACAAACTAACAATATAAACACCTTTCAGCAAGAATTTTTAGTAGAAGAACAATGTTTGCCAGGATTTATGAAGCCAATATTTTGAAATACTTTCTGGAACTCCCTGCCACCCTCAAAACCCTGGGACTAAATAGAAATCTGTATCACCCGAAACTAAATAATCTTTGTAATTTCTATTCAAGTCATGTATTTGGGGAACAGTTTTTTTGTTTTGATACAGTTGGTTGAACAAACCATCAGTGGTTGAAATCATTGAGCTACCTGATAAGAGAGCTGAACAAGCCAATCTGAGAAGTGCAGCATGAATAAATGTGTGTGCCATATTTCCTTGCCTCCCCAAAGAATCACAAAACATTTGTTCTCTATTTTAACAGATACACCTGCTATTCAGCTGCTAGCTTGAGTCAGTGACTAGAATCAGGCAAAAAGCAGCAGGAATTCTGCAATGAACTATCTTTAAAATTATGTCTTCATAGAGCAATAATCCTTCATGAGGGATTTACTTGGGAGGTGGTATTGTTTTGTTTTTCTCTGGAAAAGAATATTCTGGAGAGCATTTGTTGAATTAAGAGAACTGGATTCAGCAGGATCTGCACAGAAATTAAAGGTCCTTAATAATAAGTCTTTTTCCTCACAGCTAGAAGAATTGTATTGCCAATAGAAAGGAGAAAAGTGATCTTCATAAAAGGATGTTTAGAACTGTGGTTGCTGTTTTCTGAGAAGATGTAAGCAACAAGGAGAAAACAGAATGTACTTCTAAGCAATTGGCTGATGACTGTATTATGTAGCTCAAGACAGAACTAGCACATCTCTGCTTGAGGAGCCCTTTCTGCTAAAGCATATTTGCATTACCCGTGGGGATATGTCACATACATTGCATGCCTAGAGGCAGAACAACTTCTTCATGAGAGAAACTACCAGCAGGATATTAGTATGAGAATTCACCCTGAAAAATTATTGTTCAAATATGCTTCAAAATATGTGGAGTTTTCACAGCTTTTGCTCTCCTTGTGTACAACCCAAAAGAGATCAGGTTAATGTCCTTTCCAGAGCATGCCAGAGACACTGAGACATGAAGAGGGTATTCAGCAAAAGGTCTGCTTCGTCCTACATGTAAAGCTTCCTATTAGAGAATGGTGACAAATGGATGATGGATTTAGAAACTAGCTGTCTAGTTCTCCAGAAAACAAAAACAATCAATCCAGCAAAAGGTACATTGTCATAGTCTTCATGTCACAGCATTTATGACAGCTGATTACAGTTTCATTTTGAAAGGACACTTTCAAAAAAGCTTTGCAGGTTTCTCATAAATCTCTGATCCAAAGGGTCTTCTACGAAGGCAAACATCATAATTTCTATCTCCCAGCCTTATTTTTGCCAGAGTAGGTATATTCCATGGGGCGTCCAGTCTCCCACACACTGATCTTGTTGTCAGTTAGTGTCTACTTGCCAGACAATGCAGAATCATCAGAGATTTTACTAGGCTCCAGGGAGAACTTTAGATATTCTTTAAACTAAGTTGCACAGCATAACCAGGCTCTGAACACAGGTCTATATGTGTAATCTTAGTTTAAGCGTTTTACACAGTGCATCTATTTACTCAGCCAATGCAATTACGAAGTTACTTTCAGAAGATTGCTGTACAGCAAAGTCCTACTGGGCTGAATCACACTCTAGACAGGTGGGAAAAAAAAGGCAAGTCAGATTTACAGGGGATATTTCAGGAAAATGGTGATGATTATACAACAGGGGACAGCTGTTGTCTCTTAAATCCAAACAAGACTATGAAAAAAAGAAAAATATCAGGTAGCCATATATTCTCTTTTGGGCAGCAGATACTTGCAAGGATTGGGACTCTGTTTCTACCTGCATCTTTGGCCTAGGTGCAGATGCTTAGACAAACAATTTCATTTTCATTTACCTGAATCTCAATTTTATTCTATTTTTATTATCTCTCTTGATGCCTGTGGATGAATCTGTGTAAGGAAAGGCTTGGGGGGGGGGGGGGTCACAAGAGGGAAACTTTTCAAAATTCAGATTTTAAAACTTTTTCCATGCTCATTTTTGCAATGGAGTTATTACTTTATATAGCTCAAGAACACTCTTCTCTTCTTCTGAAAACTTGTAACATTCTCACGGAAAGAAAGTACTGTTCCCTTTCAAGAAGAAAATGTAGAGATCTGACGTTTACCTGAGGATTAATTTTTTTCTCTCTAATAGAACAGAACAAATAAAATTGCAAGAATTTAAATGCCTGTCTAGAAGGAATAACTGCTAAAGCCAGTCCAACCAAAACAAGTCCCTGTTGCCTGAGCATTTGAAGAGCCTAAGTCTTATTTGTTGCCTTTTGCAGTCAGACCAAGGTCCTTCTGCGAGCTTTCTCAAATACCCTGAGATGACTAGTGGGCAGTTATGCAGGACATGATTTGGCAGGGCCCACCTTGTAGGATATTACCTCTCACTTCCCTAAAGTCCTTCTTTGCTGTTCTAATAGACACTAATTCAAATACATAATTTAGCAACAGTGGTCGTGTTCATCGCACATCCATTCTACTACTTTCTGGTAACAGACAAGTAAGCTCACCTTTCATCTATGTTTGGCTTCCTTGCTTAAAGTTTGTTAGCTAGCTCTTTCAACCAGGCAGCTTGATGATTTTGTGCTGGTACATAGTTTTACACCAAGTCAAAGAAAGACTGAAGTGAACAGAAATTGTCCATGGCCATACAAGTATTTTCTTATGGATAAACATTTAATCAACAGCCTCTTTCACATGCATAATCATCAGGTGTATTCACACGTATTTTACCTGATAGAAGAAATCAGACGTGATTTTATGTAACCACGGAAACCACTTAACCAGAACAGAGATTTCTTAGCAAGGAGAGGGGAGTGGCTAGCTTCTGTCAACTGAAGACTTGAGATTCTGCAAACCGTTTGTTTTTGTCATTTTGTGGATTTACCAGAACTTAAATTGCATTCTTATCTGTCTTTCTCCCACACTTTGTTATCCTTTGCCTTCCACACTTATGCAGAGAATAAATCTTAGCATTGTCCCTAGTATTCTTTACTTAATAACATCTTACCGCTAAAGCTTATCCACTTGATTTCACTATTTCCTCCCTGAAGCTTTTTTCTCCCAGTTAAACCTTGCCAGGAGTCAAATACACTGTAGTGAAGGAATAATTTTATAGTCTAAAGCATTAAACCAAAATGTTAAGCTAAGTAAAAAATCAATGTTACAGTGCAAAATCCTGTATTCTGAACTACGTCAAACTAAAATAAGTTTGGAAGCAGGCATGGAAAGTCAGATGGCCATTTTTAAACAAATAGAGAAGAATTTTCTCCAGAACAGAGAAAAAGAATAACTTTCCTTCCAGTCTTTCAGCTGTGACCTGAAACTGAACCAAGAACACTCTTGATTGCCAGAAAATCTGAGATCCTCTTAGGTCTTATATGCAAGTCAAGAGCCATGTTTTTATTTTCTTTGGCTCCTATGCAATTCCAAATGTCGAGGAATTCCAGATGTCCTGGTGGTCTTTTCTATTGGTTATGTTGTTGTTAGTTCTGCTCAAGAAAAACATCTCTGGGACTTGAAATGCAAAGATGCTGTAGAATTACTGGTTACATTTTTTTGTCCTTGTTTATGAATTCTTTGCTCTGGTTTATTTGCATGATGATGATGTATTTATTTCTCAAACTAAGTATATTGGTCAAAATGTAGATTATAAGACTTTAGAAAATGCTCCTCCATAATTCAAAGAATGTGATGTCCACACAACAGGGTTTATATTATTTACTTTTCCCCAGAAGAGTAAAGCATAAACTGTGCAAATAAATAAATGTATTACAGTCTCTACTGCTGTCACTAATGTATAAATGGAAGTTCTGTCTTATCTCTGAACTGGTAGTCTTGGAAGGAGAGGGAAAAAACCCAACTCTTACTGTGATTTTATGCAGTACCTAGTACGTTAGGTCCCTAACATTTGAATTTTCTCAGAATCATGCTACTTGAAGTAACATTAAACTATTCATTTGTAACTGTTCATTTTCTTCAATACTCTTTGGTATTCTTTCTGAAAAAAAGACACCCTTTACAGAACACACAAAAGTACAGCCTTGTTCCTGGCTTCCTTGTGGTTTCTTCCCAACCTCTTAACTAATATCCACATGGCTGAAGAAAAAACATGGCCTGAAGGGTTGCACCATCTCTTTTTCAAACACCTCCTCACAGAATCACAGAATCACAGCATCATTACGGTTGGAAAGGACCCTCAAGATCATCTAGTTCAACCAATAGCCCTACACTACTCTTATCCCTACATCATCTCCCGAAGAAACACATCAATTCTCTTCTTAAAAACCTCCAGGAATGGTGACTCCACCACCTCCCCGGGCAGCCTATTCCAATATCTCAGCTCGACCAGACTGCTGACTGCATGAACACTGCAGCCAACAGGGACTCACAGAGACACCCCTCACTCCCTTCCACTAGAATAGGGAGTCCTAAATGATGCTGACATTCTTTACAAAAGGCTGTCAGTGATGCAAGACATAACTTTCAGACATCTTAAAAAGGTACATTCAAAGTTCACCTTCCTTTTTTTTTCCCTCCAAAAAATAAAACATGGCTTTTGCTTGACAAATTTGTTTTATGTAAGACTGAAAACATGACAACACATGAAAAATAAACCTCTACCTTTTATATATACATATTCACTTTTCAAAACAGTCATAACTAAACCTTCTGAAACACTTCTGTGAAATACGCTGTCATTTTCTTGTCTGGAATACTGTATTTATTTCTGTTTAAATGCTTCTTTTTAATCCTTTTCACATTGGCATAACAGCCCTGAAAAAAAAAGAAAAGTTTATGTCTGAAAAAAATACACATGCAGACATGTTTTATTATAAAAACTCAGAGCACATAGCATTTTAAAAAACCTAAACAGACAAAAAAGAAGATCCAAGAAGGCTGAAAGTCTCTCTTGTTATCAAACAACCCTTCAAGTAACAGAAAGCCCCTTCCTTCATTAGCTGTTTTCTTGCTAAAAGGATGAATGCTCATAACCACTTTTCTAAGAAAAATGCAGAGGGCAAAAGACCACTGCATAACCAGTGACAGAAGTCATGGAAACTCTAGGTAGTTCCACAGACCATAATCACTTCAGCCTAACCTCTCCCATAGCCTCTTGGCTGTGTCCCTCTTACTTGCATTCACACCAGTGCCTGGGATCCAGGCTTTACTGCTGATACCCTCAAAGGGATGGAAAAATCTTGAGAGTCTTGTCAGTATTAAAACCTTCGTCAGATACAATGGTTTACTTCTACTGCTTCTCAAGTGTTTTCATGTGAAACTTGCTGAAATCAAGGGTTTAACCCCTATTCACTTTTACAGAAAATTAAAAAGTAAAACAAAAAGGAAAAGAAAAAAAATATATATCTAAAAAGGTCCTGAAGAATATTTCATCAGAGGGCAAGCAAGGAAAGGCAGAAGGGAGGGAACTTTACATTTGGAGGCTATGAGAGATACAGCCTCCCCTAATAAAAGTATGAAAAACCAAATAAACCAACAAGGAAACCAACCAACCAATCAAACAAAGCAGAAAACAAACAAAAACAAGCACAAAAAAAAAAAAACCCACCACAAAAAAATAACAGTCATATCCAAAAATGAATGTTACAATGTAAATAAAGGTATAATACCAGACCATAGCTAAAGCTAATATGAGCCTTCTCGGCCCACCATGTTCTTCAGAAAGAGGATTTGCCTCCTACTAACTGCATCAGCTCAAGGCAGGACTGTGTGTTAGCAGAAAGATGTTCTGTCAGGTATTATCAGTGAAGAAAGTGGAGGAAGGTATTTATTTATATAATGCAGTGTTGAATAGAGATTATTAGTGATACACTGGGTCCACCATAGTTTAATTCTAGCACTGTAGTGCTGCAACTAGCATAGGGTAGGAATCATGTGCTCCCATGGAGCTTTAATCAGCAGACTAAAGTTTGCACTAGCAGCATTATTCACTAATAGCTTCTGGTTTTCATTTGTTATGCTTTGCCTTTTGTGAAGACACCACAGTCACCAAGTTTGTGTGTCAGAGTTTTTTTCTTGAATGCAGTTTACAAACTTTACTGAAATTCTTTGACAAAGAATGCCAGGAATATTCTATGAATGATGAATGAACATACTGAATTAGAGATGAGATTTGAATTTCCCTTTGATAAGCAGTGGGCTGGAAACCCAATAGTTGGTGTTTTTACGTTTACCCTCTACAGCTGCTGTGGTGCAAGATTCTTACAAAAGAGAAATAACTGCATACAAACCAAAAGTACCAACCCTTAGAAAATCAAAGGACTGAAAATACAACAATTTTTGGGCCTATTGAAAAGACTGGGCACAGATAAGGGTATGAGAGGCTGTACTAATCTCCAAACCAGTGTTGGTATGACTGTCATCCACCTTTCATGGGGGAAAAGGACTAGATTACACTGTGACTTGTTGCATATGGAAGAGCCTGCTAATGTTTCATGAGCCACAGTTGCCTAAAGCCAGAACTGCCTGTGCAATAACTGAGTTCCTCAGTTTCCAAATTTCCCTCTGCATTGGTCACTAACCGCTGGAAGCTGAGGAAGGCCATAACTCAGTCCCTGACAGTGTCTTCTTTCACTCACTAAACGACAAACAACCACTTACACATGTGGTTAACAGATGGTATCTGCCAAGTCCAAAGGGATTTCTGATTAGCTTTCCAGCATCAAAAGGATGATAATTTTTTTCTGAATTCTGTGATTTCCGAGTTCAAAAGCAGACAAACAAAAACTGGGCTTCAGACCAGTAGAGTGTTACACTTTGCTTTGCCCCACAGGGTAGGGAAACTGATTATAATGTTTTCGTCATTGACATGTAGTACAGTTTGATTTGTTGTTGAAGACATTAATACTTTACAAAGCTAAATCTGATCTGACTGTTTCTCCATGAAAATTAATTGCATTGCGAGTTTGGTCTAGAGTGACTTCATAAGATTTAATAATGGTATGGATTTGGCTTAGACAGTTTATATTAGCTTGTTTTCTTGTTTTCCAAAGGGACTCAAAAGCCTTAGAATTCATCTGCTGTTTTCTAAACTCTCATATCCTTGCTAGATCATTATGTAGTAAGTGTTCTTTTTAAGGACGTTAATTACACTAAAGCAAGTCGATACATTGCATCAGCTGCTGGAAAAACGACAAAACTCCAACAAGTAAGTAGTGACTTTGGTTGGTTCCCGTTCAATATTTACCCCTTGATGGGGGTAACCTTCCAAGTCATGATTTGGTACCTTTGAAAGCTTTGAAATGCAGTGTTAGGTGTACCAATATTCCACAAACACCACTATTCCTCTCCCTTTTATGAATAGCTTTTGAGTGGGAAGAAACACAAAACTGTCTTTCATCATCCATTCATTTTCTGCTGTGAAACAAACTGCTTTTGTGTTAGGACTGAACTCCAATGACCAGTGTGCTGGATAGGTTGAGCTGCAGTAACCCCTCTTCTGGATCCTGAACCTTTAAGTTTCAGTGTTAAGGAAATATGGATCCACTATTGAAGATATTGTTTAAGATAAGTTAACACACATATAGAACACTATTGTAAGGGAGGGAATATAGAACAGAGACTTGCAACGGAGACTTGCAACAGAGACTTAACTCAGGAGTATGAAAGGCTTTTATCACTGACCTGTTAAAGGAGGAGAGAACCTGACATCAGACTCTTTGCTAATAGAAACATCCCTGACACTGGAAATTTGAGTGCATTCCTACAAAGTAAAGAAAAAACACCCTGATTTTGTTGTCTCTCCCTCTCTCCCTACTGATGACAGGAGAATACTAGCTTTTTGCTGTTTTAATTTCACAGCACTTATTCTATAAACAGTCAGATAATGATTAATACCATCAACATTAGTAATATGCATGTGGCTTGGGGGTCTTTTATGCAGCAATTAATCTTTTTTTTCTTACATATGTTCCATAGTTGTTAAAATGTACAATGGAAATAAAATGTCTCACTCTACAAGAACATGCTACTATAAATTTCAGTGAGTGGAATTAATTCTCTAGGGGGGGATAGGCCATATGAAAAAAGTAAAAGCTCAGATTTAGTGTCAGATTTAGTGTTGCATTGTAAATCCCAAAATTCAAACTCAGCTGTGATTCAAGCTCCAGGTCATTAACAAAGAGGTGCTTGTGGATGGACTGAATCTAAGAGAATGTGTTTATTAGAAGCATGTTTTCTGAAAGGCCATCTAGGCCTGTGCTGAAGCTGTGATTAAGTCAAACAAGCTGTCAGTAAACCTGAGTTATTTGGTTTACAACCAAACCAAACCAAAGTGCCATTCCAGCAAATGACTCTTTTTTAGAAAATCATGCTTTCCTTAAATCATGCTTTAAGGAAATCTGCTTTCCTTTAGCAGAAAGATGTAATGTTCTTTTTGTGTTTTGTTTTTGGGATTTTGGTTTATTTGCCAAGCTCTATTCATTTTCACATTTAGTTTTGATTTATTAATGACTAGCTAGTGAGAACAAAATCAGACAGCCTTATGAAGCACACAGATCAGAAGATAATGTGCTCTTTGGTTGAAATTAAAAGGGATTATATTCACAAAGAATACAGTGAAATAACCATAGTCATCTAGACTGATCTGTACATATTGCTGTAAAAATAAGAGTATGATGTGCTATCCCTCTCACCATTGGAACAAGACTTATCCTGAATGAAGAAATGAAGACCATAACTGTTTATATGGTTAACAGAAAATAGGCATCATAGTGTTAACTTTGGCAGG
Organism: Galbula dea; assembly: GCA_013399015.1. Taxonomy (NCBI): domain Eukaryota; kingdom Metazoa; phylum Chordata; class Aves; order Piciformes; family Galbulidae; genus Galbula; species Galbula dea. The sequence continues at coordinate 1,442,354 of VWZX01009706.1, forward strand.
CTGTGCTTATCACATTTTGAATATATCTAAATTTCCTTAGCAGAGACTGACATCAAAGGATTGTTTGAATACATTGATTCCTGCCATAAACAACTCTCAGTAATCCTATAATTCAGTGAAAAAGAGTAGCTCAGTAAGTAAGTGCTCATAGTGAGTATGAGAGAATACATTCAAATGACTGTACTGCTATATTTGCAGCATATCCATCAAAGAAGGAGAGAGTAATCCTGCATAAGGCATTTTGTGTTCTTTGATATGTCCTTAAAATCAGCTGTGGCCACAGAAAACACAGAAGGGTTGCAAGAGAGCATGGAGGGTAGAGAAATCGTATTAAAAAAAGAAGAAAGAAAGAAAAATTAAGGTTTTTTCAGCTAAACTTTCTTCACTGCATTTGGTGCTGGTGTATCTCTCAGCAGTAAGGCTCCCATAGCCATTCTGAAACTTGGCAGTATCATGCACTGTAGCTCCAGCCACATTTTAAGACACTTAACCGCATTTTGGTGCACAACAATTTCAGACTGTCAGCTCCTGCTTCTTCTTATTGAAATAATATCACTCACTATCTCCAGGGAGTAAACATACTGGAGCTTTAATTTGTCAAAATAAACTTTGAAGTACTAAAGTTACAGGACTGGGCTCATAGCTCCCAATCAGACTGTCTGTCTCCAAGTGATAAGAGGGCAGTGCAGGGCAGCAAACCCTGTCCCAAGTATTAGAAGGATGATGGCTGAGCTTCATTAGAGCCAATTGATTTGCTGTAGAGTCCAGCTCTTTTTACCTTTGCCCTTACCATAACCCTAAAATCTTTGTGAATTCTTTCTCACAACACTGAGTCATCAGAAAATAAAAATTAAGTCTGTCATGAACTAGAAACTGGATAAAAATAAGACCAAAATCAGTATAAGAAACATTTCATTTCTACCCCTTTGCCAAAGGAAAGATTCCTGGTCTGTTAGCACTGCTAGTGTAAATTAATACATTAGCTTTTCCTGATCAAAATTAAACAGAGATGGCAAAATAGGCATGCAGTATGAAAGCATCATACAAACCCTGGGCAAGTTTAAAGAACTTCTCAAAGGTAATACAAAAATAATACACCCATGCCATGTAGTGTTAAAACAAATAATAATAATAATAATAATAGCAAAAAATTAGAAAGCAAGCAAACAAACAAAAACCCCAAACAAACAAACAAAACCCACCAAACCCAAAGCAGTTACCTTACCTATTGATGGATTTTCTGTTCAATGCAAACCGTGTGGACAAGCAATTGCACGTCAGAGTTACAAAACAGAATTCCTGCCATTGTTATTCAAATGCTACCCCTAATTTATAGAATAAAAAAGTCCCTGGATTTTTATTTGATCCAGGTGGTCTGAGAGAAGTAGAGGTTAATGACGGAGAATGCTTTTACCAGGCTCATACAGGAAAGAGGATGGAGGCATGAAACCATTCAAATACCACTGGCTCTCCAGGATCTCCCATACTTCCTTGTGGGCTGTGTTCTCTTCTTTGTACATGGTCTCTGCTTCTGCTTTAAACATCACTTCTGAAATATGAGACCCCAGTCTAGATTTATAATTAAATTTACAGGACCTGCATTGTCACTTCTATCAATGTTCTCTGGTGCTAGCAAGGGAGTGTGTTCAGAAGAACATTTTTCCTAAACTGACACGAGGGAAGGCATGTAAATACATGAAAGTTGCATCACTACAAGTCATGAGAGAAAAACCTTTTTTTGCCACTGGTTGGAATACAGACTAAACATAACCCAAGGATGCCAGGAGAGAAAAAGTATATTTTGATGAGTTATTACATACATTATCTGAAGGAACAAGCAGATTACCTTACAGCACATCACTACAAAGAAGTTAGAGAGTGACTTCACTCTAAGGACCAGCCCTGTTCTCCATATTCCATCACTTTGTGGTGGAATGTGTTGTAGGTGAGAAATGGGAGTATAATATGGCACTACCATCAGATCTGATTGAGCTAAGCCTGTCTGAGAGGCAGATTAATATGAACAGATCAATAAAGGTGAAACAACCTCAAGAAAGCAACTTGTATTTAACGGAACTGACAAATGTGATAAGACAGTTCCTGTGAGAAAACATCTATAGTACTTCTTTACAATACATCTTCCCTAAGGGGAAAAAAAAGAGTGACAAGAAGTGTTTTAACAAGAGGACTGAGGATCTTGACAAAAGGTGGTATGTGAGGTTTATTACCAAGGGTTTAAAAGACAACTGTAAATCATTGTTAAATTCTCTTTGTATCCTCCTTAGTCTGTCATAAAAAGAAAACCTGGAGTCCAAACCTAACTGTATGAACAGTGCAACCAGTAAAATGGAGTCATATTCCTACTCTAGGAAATCAAGCAGTCTGAAATTAAGGACCCCAGACATAGTTTCGTCACTTAATGTTAAGTCCACAACATTCATATGTTGAAAGGCAGAGGACTTCTTTCAACACATGGAAATATCTCATCTGCAACAGAGAATATTGGCGCAAATTTAGTTTTTTGAACTGCAAAACTTCTACAAAACAAAGCAAAATCAACCCGATACTTGATATTCTGCAGGAAGCCAATAAGGCAGTAATGAGTAGGCCTGTTGTCCATTAAGCACTACTAAACTGCAGCCCTCAACTATGGATCCATTGGAGCTGACTATATATGTTGCAAAACCCACGATGCACTTACCCTAGGTTGACAGAATGACCAACTTAAAAAAATCCCACATGATTTGTGTTCTTGGAGCCAATCATTCATCTTGAACCTCTCTTTACGTAGCTTAGGGCTATTTACTGCCAGTAGAGATACTAGATGACATTTCAGTCTTAAGGGTGAACTGCACTGAGACTTTATTTTGGCAGCATACAGATTTGGGAACTGGAGAAATGGAAACATTTGCTACTTTGGCAGAGGTGGCACCAAAACCTGAGTGTTCATTGTTACGTCATTTTTTAGACTATGTCATTTATTAAGCTTTCTATTTTGAAATCCAGGAGAACTGATAGATTTAAATAGTGATTATGTGGAATTTATTGTCTTATTCTTGGGTCATATTTCTAGGTCAACATGTTGCCCAGGTTTTTCCATCCTGAATTACTTCCTTCTCTCTTATTTTCTGTAAAATCATCATGTCTGTCAGATGGAATTGTTATCTATGACACTGTCAAATTTTGTTAGGCTTTTTATGTTTTATGTGAATGTATTCTGTTTGTGAATATTGACTTGAAATGTTGCAGTACCATGGCAAACTGCATTTAAAGTTAATGTCACATCTGCCTGTAGTTTAATTGGTTGAAGTGTTCTTCATGTTCTTAAGAGGGATCAAATATTGCTGCACAGAGGTAAAACTCATTGGGCAGATTCTGCCATTTAAAGAGGAAACACTGGCAGATAGAGAACCTACAAAAGATCCACCAGGACCCCCAGATCCCTTCCCCCTTCACTGCTCTGCAACAGCTCAGCCTACACTCATACATGGGGTTGATCTTTCCCAGGTGCAAGGCTCGTGTGTCAGGAGGACGGGGTCAGGCTCTTCTCAGTGAAGCCCAGTGACAGGACAAGAGGCAATGGCTGTAAGCTGAAGCGTAGGAGATTCCGTGTGAATACACGTAGAAATTTTTTCCCAGTTCAGGTGCCAGAGCACTGGAACAGACTGCCCAGAGAGGCTGTGGAGTCTCCTTCTATGGAGATATTCAAAACCCGTCTGGACGCACTTCTGCGTGACCTGTCTAGGGAATCCTGCTGTGGCAGGGGGGTTGGACTAGATGATCTTTCGAGGACCCTTCCAACTCCTAATATTCTGTGATTGTGTAATTCTGTGATACAGTGCTTAAGGACTCATATTGACCAGCTTCACAGGCTTAGGGAACAATAACACACCCCTCCAGGGTACAGCAAAGGAACTCTGTAACTACAGATAGCTATCAGAACAAAGATGCTTATCAAAAAAAATCCATTCAGGAACACACTACATAGTCAGAGCTCAGACTCCTGGGGGAAAATGTGCATAAGTACATAGGCTTTCATTTCTACAGACCCTCATCATTAGAAAAAAAGAAACATGCAAGAGGAAAAACATTAAAAAAATTTAAAAAAAAAGAAAAGCACAGAGATTCATTATCCCAGTGAGGAATAATAAAGTCTTTCGATGTTATATGAACTCCTAGCATGACATTTGCTACTGCTATTTGCAGCAGAACAACTAAAAACCCAGGGACTAATTTAAGGTACAGATGCACAAATATACTGAGGGTCTGCTCTAACAGTAGGAACTGTCAAGTGCCCCCAGGTGACACTAACATTAAGATATACTGTCTTGAAGTTAACAGGAGATATTCTCACACACACACGCACACAAATTCTAAAATGCTTGTGGCAATGTTCTTTGCTGAAACATGATAAAGATTCAAAGGACTACAAGAAATATATTTCTCTAAGTGAAAGGTTTTCACACCCAGCTCAATTACTTCATGGAAGAAAGCTCTACCCAAATAACTTCAGATTTGCTTGCATGCTTGCTTGCTAATGCAATGAGACTTGAAGTTCGATAGAAACATCTGATGTCTTATTGGTGTACCTTGGGGAAAGAGAGAAAATGTCCACGTTTGGAATTCTCCTCTTGTAACAGATGAAAGCACTAAAATTGAAGGGCTGCAGTTTGAAAAGAAAATGTGGAAATGAGTTATAAATCAATGATATGAGAGCACTAAATAAAGGCAATAACAATCTAACAGAAGTCAGAGGCTTGAGAGAAAGCACTAGTTGCAAACACACAGCTGCAAACTTTGCAATGCTGTGTCAGACACATTCTTCTTTCTCAAGGGATCTCTTCACAGGGATGTAAGCAATGATATCCATCAATTTTAGCAAAAAAGCAAGAAATCAAATTTTATATAAAAAGAATTCCCCTTCCAGGGCTTCTTCCCTTTTCTCCCCTGTTCTTCAAAATACATTTGAAATAAAGTAATTGAGCAGGTATGATGAATGCAAAGGTAGGCATTTTTAACAGGAACACTAGCTGTGGAGCTACAAGCTCTGACCTCACTTTTATACAGAATACCTCCTAGAACACAATAGAGTACTGTCTGCACAACACTGTTATCCTTCAGGAAGGGAAAAATTCTGTTCTTATTTTGAAATCTCTTTATGTCTTTTATTTGAGACATTTCTCTATCCAGAGGGGAGGGGAGAGGAGAGGACCTTTCCTCTTTTTCCCAACCCTAGCTTAGGTTACTATTCATTTATTTCACACAAGAAGCTTCTGAGGTTTCTAAAATTGCCCCTAAACTACAATTAGATTGACTTTGGAACAACTGGACTACTCCTAGAATTAAGTTTAGTACTGGGTTTTAAGGTTTTTGAGTAACAGACAGAAACAACACAGACATCACCCTCTCCAAATGAGATAATGTGACTGATGAATAAATCAGCCTACCAAGTGCTCAATAGCTTGCCCTAATCTGTTTAGGCTTCAACTACAGAGACTAACATTGCCTTTTAAATAAGAAGATTGCACATTCATCTATCCTTTTTTCTGAAAACTCTGCTATGTAAAAAATCTTGAAAAAAGGTCTACCAGGCAAGAATGATTCCCCCTCTCTTAAGTAGCCTGCGGAGTAAAACCTGACCTAGGTTTCAGAGGTTGAGGCATGAACCTGTGGTCACTAGTCTACTCCAAATGGAGGGGGAGAACTGTGTAGGCAGGAAAGGACCTAATCTTTTAAAGTGTTTGAACATCAATGGGCCAACCTGACAGTAGTGAGAATAGCAACTATTTCTGATAACTGAAAAAAGGCCCTGAACCTCAGAGAACCCTAGAAATCATGTCACACTGTTGTAGCCCCAGAAGACACTCTACTGGGCGTTCCTGAAATAGGGGAAGACACAAGTCCCAGTAGTTCTTCTCTAGCTGTTAAGACAAAATATTTAGTAGTCTCTCTATTCAAGTACCTCCACTTAAAAAGTTCTCTGGTCATTTTTATTACCTTTTACACAAAGACAATCTTTTTCCACATGCCCTCAGCTTCACTGGCTTAGGGAACAAACCATCTGGCCAGTTCCTCAACATACCATCATTAAAGTGGGAGTTTTTCAGGTAAGTTTAAGACAAGAAGGCTGCCACTTCTCTTGTCTAGTGTCTTTAGAAGTAGCCTGCTGAGATACACACCTCATGTCCTTCAGTTCAGCAGGGCATACCTCAGCAACAGACCAGGCACATACAATACTGAACCATACCCCAATAAGACACCAGCTCTGTGCTGAGAGTAACAAGAGGTGGTCCACATACATGCAGTGCTTATTTCCAGATCCTAGCCTGTGGCAAGGTCATGAGGGTCTTGAGCTCATGGTGAAAAGGGAACAGTAGCTTTGCCTCAAAGCATTGCCAAGCAGTCAAAGAAAGAACTGAAATGATCCCTCTTCGAATCCTTGTAGGCTAATCCTCCTCTGGAAGAGCCAGTTTGCTGTCTAATCTCCAAGGAGATGCAAGGTACCCAAAGTTTCCAGTAAAAAACACAAAGTAGCGCTAGATAGTCTGCATACTTATATATGTTCAGAAACTAGGCCCTATGTTTCTCTAATCTCAGTAGAATTGAGGCAGACTCCAGGATTCCCAGTAGAGTTTCAGAGTAATGCTTACAGTAACTTGATTCAGGAAGTACCGAATACTGTGAATTGTGCATTACCATTCAGTGAAAGCTGCTTAGAACAGATTTACCAGACAAATCTGGTTTAGTCAGTTTTAGCTAATGTCCACTTAAAATGGCCAGGAAGGAATATATGTTCAAAATAGCAAGCATATGTTCAAAAAACAGAAGAACCACTGTGGAAAATTGCCAGAAAAAGAATTTCCAATAAAGCTTGACTGGCAATACAATCTGCAGACTCAGATGATTTGCTCTGGAAATGAGAAGAGCCTGGATTTTCCAGTGATGTTGTGTCTGTGGTGGTGTTCTCACTAGAACTTAACATGGTTATATTTAAACACTGCAGGAAGCCAACACCACTTGTGCTTTTTAATGAGTGCATTTATGGCATAAGTGGCATAGTTACTATTGGGTTTTTTGTAACCTCTGATGGACATAAAGGAAGGCTCTGGAGGTTTTGGGAGAGGGGGAGGTAAGCACTCAGCTACTTATTTCTCAGAATTAGGGTTCAGATTCCTTGGAAACATAACAACTTGAGGGAGTGAGGGCAGCCCATGATTAATAATCATATATCTTCTTTTTTTTGTTGCATGCAAACTATATAAATTCAGTACAATCTCATCTTCTTCTCCAAGGAGCCTGACTAATCAAAGTTGCAAGACCTCTGCTGTCAATAAGTCTTTCCTGGACATGTTTTTCTTTTTCATGTAAATGCAATATCTGAAAACCAAAGCAACTCCCATCATTGATTCCAAAGAACAGATTCCAGAGAGCACGTCCAAGGCCCAAACCAATAGAATCAAAAAGGACAAGTAATGTATTTCCATGTAACATAAGAGTCTGACTAGGAAGAATCTCTGCAGAGCCTATCCAGGTTATTAAAAGATATCCTTTAATTAGGGGGTTGGACTTGATGATCTTTCTAGGTCCCTTCCAACCCCTAACATTCTATGATTCTATGATATGTCTCTGTAAAGAATATGGACATCATTTAACACAGCTTATCCTAGGTGCCAGGGTAACAAGAGGTCTTAAAGTAGAGGGATTTGTAAATCAGAGAATTTCTTTGTCCCAGATACTGGTCGAGTGAGGATTATTTTAGTGATAACATCCTTGTTTTCCACAGCCTCTGCAGTATATTGGAGCCAGGACATCATCACACAAGAATCTTTCATCAGCTATTTAGGAATGTAGCCAGACAGCACATCACATGTTTGATTCATAGGTTCCTGGTCTGGGAAGCCATGAAAGACTCCTCCATTTCTTCTCTACAGTCATCCATGTCCTATGCCTGTAAGGAAAATTCAGAAGCTACCTCTCTGACAGTCAGGTGGGCAAGAAATAGACAGGCTTTTTCCTGGAATTGAAGTTGCAATATTCTGTATTCTGGTGATCAAGGAAGAAACCGCAACAGCAGTGACAAGTCAAATCATCCAGACCCAAAAGCAATTTCCATTGAAGTGCAAGGGATTATTAGCAGAGATTAATCACAGATAGATGTTAGACTGCCCTTGATTTTGGCCCAGAACTATATTTATATATGTATGTGATAAACAAATCTTAAGCTGAAGACCATAATGTGATTTGTCAGAACATCCTTTGATGTTAGATACAAGGTGGAAAATAATGTTCACTTTTAAATCCATGTCACCAAGTTTATCAAAAATGTACACTGAAATAAGAAGGCTCAGAGTTAAAAATAAGAATCGTAAAAGCAAAGCAAGCAAATAAATGGGGACTATTTCTCTACACCTTTCTGCCCTCAATCTTCAATTATCCACAAATGTCAAAGTTTGAGCAAAAAGGGAAAATCAGTCTTTTTACTGCTTTTTCATTCTCAGTAAATAATCAATGGGAAGAAAAGTTAAACAAGAAAATTAGTACTGAAATAAAAAGTAACAAAATGAAATGTCATGTTGCCTATTTTCATGCCTGCAGTCTTATCTCTCCAAAACCTCTGTCCCTTCAAAACACTGCTATGCTGTGTGTAGCTTGACTGGGTTCACTAGACATATTGCCCTAAGGCAGGTCTCCTCAGGGGTTTGGGATTATTTGTGACCTTCAGAAGACTTACAGAGAGGGTGTTGTTTTCTAAGCCTACAGGTATACTAAATCTGTATCTTCCCTTCAGTGAAGAGATGACTATTCATGACAAGTAGGTTTAGACTGTTCTCATATCACGGCTACCTGTGGAGGCATCTGTGGGTGCAGAGTATGTGTTAATAAGTGCAGGGGAGTCCATCTCTTGTGGTTGTCATTCTCCAAGCTCCAGACTGAACATGGTGCTTGGTGTTGCCAGGACAGAATTTCTTATAATAAGCAATGAATCAACTTTTTCTTGCTAATAGAAAGCACGAAAAAAATCTCACATTCTAGTAATGTGAAATCCCAACAGGTCTTAACAGTGATCTTAACTATAACACACCACTAAAAGAAGGATACTTTATTTGCTATAACTTTTATTTACTCTGTTAGGGACACTGGGAGACTACTGTAGCCATAAATCCATCTTCTTCCTCAGGTAAGAGTTTTTCACACTCTGCTTACTGTAGCTGATTTGTAAAATACGTGTGAGCCCAAACCAAAGAAATCATTAATGGCATCAATTAGTCACTCTGTTAGAGAGTGCTTCTAAAATAAAAAAAGTATAGAGATGATTTAGTGTTTGCAAATCTTGTTTAAAGTCTGTAGGAAAACAAACAAGCATGAACTTAGCTAATAATAACCATCTACATATTTATGGCCACTGTACTGGAAAGTACTGCCTCTTGGCACCAAAACAAGCTGCAAAATCTCTCTTTTATTTATGTATGTATATGTCTGTTTGTTTTCTTGAAGATGCAAATTTCAGATTATGAACCAGAACTTCACATTTCTCTGGAAAAAAATGAAACACAATAGCCAAACTTGACTATTGGCAGGGTATAACATAAACTTCACAGAATGTACTGCACATAGCTGGCAGGACAGTGTCCTCCAGAATTGGTAGGCAGCCTGAAACAACAGGCTTAGAGAGTGCTGGCACCATCACACCAATTTGTCAAAACTGGCTAGTGACACAGGGATATTGAATTTTGAGCAGCCCATATGGAAATGCTTTAGAGACATCCCTTTTTAATTCTGCCCTTCAAAACTCTGTCTTCTTTTTTGACAACCAGAAGATAAGGACCCCAAATCATCAGTGAAATTTTTTGAATGAAGCAAAATGAAGAAAATTTAAATGTCAGTCTGACTACGTGTTACACTACTAAAGAAAGGAAAGCATTTATTCACTGCAGACCTGCTCACCTTCATTTTGATGTTGGGCTATTGGTACCAAATCTATTTTTTTATAGTCTATTGGCTTGTCTGCAGACAACCTACTTTGCCTTGCCTCAGATAATTAAAAGGTCCCCCAGATTAACTGTCACCTCTGACTTGACTGTCAGACTTCCTTTTTTATTTAACAAATACAATTTTGTTGACAGTGTTCAATGTGTAGCTAGCAGGCTGAAACAGCTCCAAGTTGGCAGATATATTCCATTATCAACTTACTGCATACCAGTGGTTTTCATTCGCTGTCAATCCTAGACTACATATAGGCAATGCTGGCTATAAAGCAATAGATGGTGGATTAGATTCTCCAAGTACATAACTGTCAGCATAAACCTTTCTGAATGCATCATGCTTTTTTGTCACCACCCACTTCCAAGTCATTACTGTATCAGAGGTAATTTTCAATATAACTGTGTTCTTTATAGTTATTATATGCTAGCTTTTCTTTTAATTATGACAGTCAGAGGTGAGAAGGCAATAGGTTGAAATAGTTTAGGTTGAAATTAAGATTCTTTAACTGCAACATTTAAAAAAATAAATTAAACAATAAATTAAACACAGTTGCAATAAAAATGAGCCTCTCAGAATTAGTCATAACTAGAAGCTGGCAAAGAGATTATGCCATCAACGTACAATTAACTGTTGGGATCTAACAGGAATTTTCTTGAGTTTGTTGTCTTTCTGATTAATGCTATTAACTCTTTTTCTTGTATATCCCTGTTGATCCATTTCTCCTGAATCTATCATTCATTCATCTGGGGGAAAAAAAAAAAGATCCTAAAATTCCCACTTTAGGGCTTGAATGTGAAATTGTCAGAGGCTTTGAGTATTAAATAAAACATGACTGTGCTGCCCCATGTCAGACAGAATACTAAGAAAATCTGATGTCATCATTCAGTTTCTGGCTTCCCAGAAACTCTGAAGGTGATGAGGCACACATGCCTACAGCCCAGTATTGCTTCTATTCATTGAGGTACTGAGTCAGCTGTTGTCGCTGCTTCCATGATGCAGCTTTCATAATGCTGGTGGTGAAGAGAGCTGAGGCTTTGCAAGAAAGATGAAGCTTCCACATTGCCTGTGATGAGGAGGAAGCTCACATAAAGGGACTAAAAGAAACTTTTCCCCTCTCTCAGTTTTATACAGACATCAAGACTCTGTAAGTATGATGTAACTCATCCACTAGTAGCTAGTGATTTTATTATAGCAAGTTTGGTTTGGAATTTTAAGAAGGACCAGTACATAATCAGCAAAGATCTATAGAGAACTTGTTTTAGGCAACTTCTACAGTCATATCAGCAATAAATATTTAATCTTATCTCTGCATTTACTTATATTAGCCACCTCCTTTTCACACACACATAGGATTAGAAACTGTACATAGAATAAAAGCATTAATTTAAAATTATCAGCACAAAAAGGCCTTCTGAAAATCAGCTTTATTACTTGGCAAGTTTCCCCAGTAGACAACTTTCAGTTTCAAGGAAATGCTTCACTTAATTGTCTCCAATATTTGCTTTTTGCTTTATAAATCACAAAACAATAGAGATCATTGATTAAACATTAGAGGACTGTGTGTTAACTCCTAGTCATCTGAATAGATAAATGAACCTATTTCCACCTTCTTCTTGGAAGTCACTGAATTGCTGCAGGGAGACCTTTGTAGGCTTTTGGAAGCAGCAGCCCAAGCAGTGTCAAGTGGCCTTACGAAATACTGAAGCTATTTGCTGCATTCTGGCTCTGTCCTTGCAAACCATTTGGACATCAGTGAAAGGGGAAAAAACCTGATGCAGAAATCCCCAGAAATCTGAGCTACTGTAGATGTGCTCCAGCTTGTATTTATAGAGAAAACAAATTATATCCACTGCTTTCCTGTGAAGGGGGGAGCTAAAGTTAAAAAATAAATGATCTCTGGAGGGAATATTTCTTTCTTACAACCTACCCTGCAGAGATCAAAAGCCCTCTTTGGGTCCTGATAACAAATACAACCAACAATTGGTAAAATGGGCATATTATGAGAAACTGCCTTGGGCAGCAGCAAGATCATGTAGCCATTCCCAGCCCTGTCACAGAGCTGTAGCACCCAAGCTCTATAAACTTGCCTGTTAGGTTTGTGGATCCTGGGGTAGAACACAGTGCAAAGACGTCAGTGCGCTGAGCAGCAGGCACTTACTGTTGTTCCTGTGGTGCCCAGCATAGATCCACTACAGGTCATGTCTGTAACAAGGCAGTAGCTTACAGTGTAGAACTGTATAAATTCTCCACAACATCATTTCCACTGACATGTGCCTCTCAGCAGCCTAGACTCAGCAAGCTGCCTGTTCCCTGGTTACAAGGTGTTTGAAAGGAGTCTAACTTTGTTATCGTCAGCTCCTGTGTATGGAAAGTCTCTTATACATTCAGGGACCACTGCTCTGGCATTGCTGTCCTGTTCAGAGGACAGACATAAGAAGAGGATCCTACTGCTACCATAATAGGAAGCAAGTCCATTTTGGTACTGACAACGCAGTTGAGGACTTTACCCTATTGCAAGTCAACCGAGTTCTCTAAGGCTATCCAGAGTATCTGAACTTTATTCTGCACATCTCCTTTTAACTCCAGCAGGACACTGTTTACAAAAAACCTCAATATGAACTAATCAAGGAACTCTGAATTTGTTTCCACACCCTATACATGTTCGCAGATACACTGCATCACCAGAAAGACACCTATGCAAAGCACGAGCCCTGTAATGTTTGAAGGGAATAAATGTTAAAGAATTCTGTTTATCTCTGCTAGTAAAATCTGTTCTGAAATCCTTCCAAGTCTGCAATCCACAGGATATTTATTTAAAAGGGAGGGGAAGGAAAACAATAAACCTAAGTGAAAATCCATCAAAAAGCATCATTCTTCTGCCAGGTGAAAAGAAGATAAGACAGATAATAACACTGCTAAAGTAGAGTGCTGTTTAGGTTGATGGATGAGAAGAGGTGACAGCTCACAGAGACTGTGAGGGCAAGCTGTTGGGAATGATGTCAGACCAAATAAATCTATACAACCTTGTTTCACTCAAGCACAGCTCTGTTGCAAGAGATATAGCCCGTGACTGTGGTTTGTGTTGTTGATTTTTCTGACTTCAAGTATGAACAGAACATTAAAAAAGAGTGTAGGAAGCGATGCTGCACATTTCCAGAGAGCTGAGGTACTGAATATGAGAAACTTTGGTTTCTGTTTGTCCCACTGTAACTTTTACATAACTGAGATCTACTTGTCAGCAGAGAAGGTGTTCAGCAAACTGGTTAAGATACAGCACTTGGCACTCTGTTCAGTGAACATAGTCCATGCATTGGAACTACTGAGGTATCTGGTGAGAGTAAAGGAAAATAATTTATGGTGCTGCAAAGTGAACATATGAACGATTCTGCTGTTGAAACTATGATTCTGTGATTTTGTTGCTATTTATTTATTTACAAATTACCATGACAAAGGCAACATTTTCTGGTAGCTGTGGGATCCAGCCAGTAGGCTGGATAAAATGAGCAAGTTCAAACACAAACTCTTAAGCAGATCTTACACTATCTCTTTAGATTGAATGTCCAAGTTGTCAGAGAGCATTCTTCATCTGTGAATCACAAAATGCTGAACAAAGGTGGAAAAACCAAGATTATAATCAGTGCATCATACAGAGAGAATCTGAGGAACAGAAAGGTATAGGGATGTGTCAAAGGTAGTGCAACAGGGCATGAATGGAAACCATGTGCCATAATCCCTTCTCTAGGATTATATCCACAGAACCACCCTGGGAAGTGTGATTGTCTTCCCCTTTTTAACCTTTCCTTAAAATTTCAGAATTGCCAGTGAAGTCTTATTGCTGGCATCACCTCCATCACTGCATGACCTCTCCTTATGGGGCAATAGCACAGGCACAGTCAAACACAGAGAAGACCTTAAATTCTAAGAGTAAATTGCACTTCCATTGCCAGGCTTTCCCAAGGCAGTTTAATCTCAAGCAGAGTGGACAGAGACACTTTGGACAGATCATTATGTTTGCCCCTGTAGCCAGGCTCCACTTCCAAAGAGGATTTGAAGCAGGTGATTGAGCTTGGATGATCACTTCATAATTTCTGGGAAGGTGGGGACTATGCTGCTAAACTCTTATATCCTTGGCTTATTCTGCCTGTTACTTACTGAGTGCATTTATTGACCCACAAACCACCACACATAGCATAAACTGGGCAAGTGATAACATACAGGTAATTTCTCTGATCACATTTACAAGCCAAGTGGTCTTCTTTTTGGAAGGGATTTCTTAATAATTATGTCATCGTCTGCTTTAGATTCTATACTGTTTTTACATACCTCCTACTGCAAGACTTTGGTTTGGAATAAATCTTGCTTTTGAGTACTCTGAATATAGTAAATTCCCTTTGAGAGGAGTGAAGGGGTTTGAAAGAAAAGTTTATCAAGCCTTTCTGTAGCTGTCAGACTTGAAAACAAAAGCTTCTTTTGAAGGAAATTTGAACCAATGCCAGTACTTTTATATGTTATCATTTAAAAAATAGATTTCTGTTAACACTCTAATTTCCATCCTCGTGTAAAGCTCCTTAAAATTTTCTGTTCATCATGAGGAATGTCTTAAAAATTATGCACTGGTATTAAAATTTCTAGCAAATGTTTTTGATCACTATCTATTCTGCTGTGCAAGACAACCACAGGTAGTTTAAAATGTCCCTGGCGTTGCTCCCATAGCTAACGCTGGATCAAGATCAGGATCAGAATTAGGATCAGGATCAAGAAAAGAGTCAGAAGTAGCTTTATCTCTTCTAGTGCACCACAATCCTAAGCTACTGTAAGCCATCTCCAGGCAATAATGAGCCATGGTCAGATGGTCAGGATCTAAGCAGTAGTCCCTACAATCATACAAAGGGATGGCTATCATGATGCCATTGCCATATTCTCATATGGGCTTTTGATGTGTTTATTATGTGCTTCCAAAGACTACTTCTTCCAGGGATTAGCACAAAAAGCTACAACCTTCAACAGTACAGAATATAATTAGGAATTTAACTTCCACAAGCAGTAGTTCACTTTGAAACACCTTTCCCAAGTTGACAGGAAACACAGGAGCTCTGGATTTCAGGCACAACAGATGTTCTTCTTAAGGTTTATTTGCTCCCCTAGCCTTCAGTGGCACCTAGTGGAAAAGAAGCAACTTGAAAGGAAGAACAATTTGGAAGGAAAAATGGAACTATGCAATCTTTTTCTTGCTCCACCATCAACCTTCCTACAGTCCATCTAAAGGAATAAGGATGTGGAATACAGCTATATAGAAAAAGGAACAGCCTGTTGGTGTGGAGCAAAACTAGCATATACTTGCAACAGGAACCCATTCCATATTCTTCTGAGAAAGGGTTGCCATTCAAAATAAGTTATAAAGTCAACACATGGAAAAAGAGCTATATGCAGTATAATGAAAAAGCCAGCAATGCAAAAAGAACAGTCAGGGTACAGACAGTAACAGAGAAGGGTGGATCTGACCTGAGGACAACTAGGATCACTTAACACTTCTTATTAGAAGTACGTTCCAGGCCTTGTACCTTTTTTACCAGTGCAGACACTAAGTCATCTTTATTGATTTAACAAGTCATAGTGAACAGTCTAATAAAGTCCTTTTTTTTTTTTTATTTTTCTGACTATGCCCCTGTAACTTATCAATTCAGATATGATTATTCCCTGTTCTGAGACAATGTATGTCTAGCTCCCTGATAGCTCTGTGTCACATCTCTGTATCATTGAAGGGTCTATTTACAAATGCTCCTTGTTACTTCAGCTACTCTTCAGGGATGGGACTTAATCTTTTTACTTGTCTTTTCCCTGCCCTACCCCAGCTATTAGACTTCCTGGTGACTTCCTAAAATTGGCACTGCACATTTGTAGTTTATTTCTTCAGATCTTCTGCAAACACCTGACTTGAAAAAAGGCCACAGTTTCTTTCAGGGTAGTACAGCTTCCACTAAACTCCTAAATCTAGTGTAGTTCTGCTGCTTCTTTTGCTGGTGGGCTAATCACTCCACAGTGTCACTGGGGTGTTTGAGGAGTACTCACATATATTCTTGAGTTCTTTGAACACAAAGTTCTTTGATGAGTGCTCATCTCTTTCCATAGCTAGAATAGCTCTTTTCTCACACTTTCGCTGCCTTTCTGTAAAATACTTACTATGGTAAGTATACTCCACCCTCTCAATTTTTGTGCTTATGCATCCAGTTTTCCTTGATACTGTCATCTCTGAACAGCTGAAAAATGCCAAGCAAAACAGTTCATGAGTTCTTTCTCCCTTCCTACTTAAGCTGCACAATCAGACACTGGATTTTTTTTTTTTTGAAAGAAAAACATACTGCTCACTTCTGTGCTCACATAGTTTTGGCAGAGTTTTCAAGCAAACAATTTACTGACTGCTAAAATACTGGACAGGCTTTTAAAAGCTCCATTTCTGTCTGTCCTGTGGTTTTAATCTTTTCTTATAAGTTTGTTTTGATTCATCTCCAAATTCCAAGTATGATGGTTTGAGCATGCGGTAAATTTGTTGGGTAGGTGGTTGGTTGCTTTTTCCTACACATCTTGCCCTTTTATCCAGTTTGGTATGTATTCACTCAGTAGTACTGAGGCCAAAGGACAAAACAAATTCAGACAGGCAATTTATCAATAGTCGCAGCTCCATCTTATGGAGCTACTGCAATCCCAGAAGCACAGGTTACCCTTCTCTGAGTACATCTTGTCCTTATGATGCCAAATACAATATTGCTAATGTATGCTTTTAGCATTAATCCTATGGTATCACTCATATAAACTACTTCAGTTCTAACTCACAGTATAATAAAGGAAGGATTGTTAAGAGCACCTTGATTATTACTAGAATACTACACTGCCACAAAACTCATGGAAATAATGTTTATTAGATGAGTCCAAATATCAGCTTGTTAGGATGGACTAACATTCTAAACATTAGTGCTTAATAACATGTTCCTGTTCTGATATTTAAGTGCTTAAATGTAAGCCTTCACATAAATGTTTGAGTAAGAATTCAGAAGGTGACGTGCTGGTTTGAGAATTCAACCTATCTGTCAAGCAATAACAAGCAAGACAAACTACAATTAGGACAGAATATAGTTAATAAGTATTGATTAATAGGCTATATTGCTCTCTGTTGTTGTGATCATGAAGGCAAGAAAGGATATTGCTGTACTGTGTTTATACTTTTTAACTTTTAGATATCAGAAATAAGCATTAAGACTTGCTTTGATGTATAATTTGGTGCATACCTGTCTTACATACCTCTAAGTTCTTAAATAGCTCTTAAATAGTCTATGTTACATAGGATCTTTTGTGGTTTTTTTAATTGCACATCTACATATATCTAGGTGGTCTAATAATTGTAAATTCTTCTGAGTAATGGATGTTATGTTCCATATCAGTTCATAAAGAGAGCATCAGAGAAAGAAGGTAGTCTCACCCTTTATCTTTGCTAAACTTCCCGTTCTCCAGCTGCCTGCCCCAGTACAATCAATGTTCATGCAATTGTTCAGGGAACTGAAGTTGAGTAGAAAACTGCATGAATTTTTCTCCTGACACAAAAAAGAAACCAGCACATTATTGGGAGCAGCCTGGAAAGAAGGTGAGAACACCTATCTTCACCAGCAGTGGGTTATAAACTGGCTTGAAGCTTAATTGTACTACTTTATTTGAAATGACATGTGGAGATATCTGTAAAAAATCGGTTATGTGAGGGGTTTTGCTTCTTGTTTTATATTGTGCCAATATAAAGAAGGCAATGTATCTGCTAGCCTGAGCAGCTGGCTCTCAGGGGGCCTTGTCACATCCAGCCCACCAAGCATTCCACCTGCCCATGTGCCTCTGTGTAGCTCTCTCATTTATACAATTATATGTTTGCGTGTATGCCAAGTTTATATATACATACAAATATATCAAGATACATAAACATAAGGAAACAAGAAAATAAGGAAAAACCCAAAAGGTTGCTAAAAAAAGATGGCACAAACTGAAATATATTGGAAAATCTCCTTGGAGATGTTCAGAAACCACCTGGACATGGTCCTGGGAAATAGGTTCTAGGTGACCCTGCTTGACCAGAGAGGTTGGACAGTATCTATGAAGGTCACTTACTACTTCAGCCATTCCATGTTTCTGTAAATCTACAAAGTAATCATCACTCAAATCAGAGAAGGTTACTTTATAGGTGATAAGAAAACATGATTTATCATCCTTAAGTACAAAAGATCAAATCTGTTACCCATGAAAGTCAGAACAACTGTTAACTTTTGTACTGCAGTGGGCTGTGACTGACACCTCTACTGTACTCCATGCATGTACTGATTTGCTCTCTATAGTGGATTGTAAAAGAAAAATCTACATTTCCTGAGACCTCAAATTTCCTAATAAATGACCTATCCTTTCCAGTGTTTTGAGAAGTGAATATCAAATAATGTTTTATATTTTTCTACTGAGTGATTCCACTCCTCCAGCACTCACTGTTTTCCCTAACGCTAATATACTCTGCATTTATCTCTTCCTTCCTCTTTTCTTCTGTTAGATGTTAACAATATAATGAAAACTCCAAATAGATAGATTTCATATCAATTGATCTGCTCACCTTTAATTTTAAAATAAGGTACTGTAATTTCTTTCCCTCTTCTTGGGCTGTGTATTATCCTCTAAAAACTATATTGCTTGTTGACATTATTTTAGAACACATTTTTTACACTGATAATATTGTTTGGGAAATACACAATACATAAAGTACTTGGTGGAGGAAAAGGATATGTTTGTTTATGGCTCCATTTAGTATGTTTCTGGGATAGCAGAAGCACTTAATTATTTATTTTTCTTAAATAACCAAGATCTTTTTCACTCTCTTGCACTCTTGGAGAATCACCAAAGTCATGTTTGAATTAACTAGTCTAAATTTACATCCAGAGTCACTACTACCAGAATTTCTAATTTTAAGTCTGTCAAGAGATATTTCTACTTATTGTCACTAAGAAGCAATGTTAAGGAAGCTATATGGGGTCTGCAAAACCCTAATGTTCACACAAGCAATCTAGGAGCCTTTTTTCTCTGAAAGGTGAGACCTCCCCAGCCTATATTTTCCCATAGAGGAAACGTTCCTAGTGCTGCCTGCAAAATTGGGAGAAGACACTTTCTCCAGCCCTTATACAATGCAGATTGAAGAAAGCAGGACTTTTAAATCCATGTGGGGACTATTCAGCCTTAACAGCTCCATCTGCTTATTAATTAAAATGTTTAATATGCATCTCTTCAGGAAGAGTAGCTGTAGAAGTCAGCACAGGAATAACATACGTGAGGGAAAAACTTTGTTAATAGCAGCAAGGTGATAGGTAGAAAACTTGCTTGATGTCTGCCTATACTCAGTTCAGACTTAGGAACTGCTATGAAACCTTCCTTTCATAGCTTTTTTCTAAAAAAATCCATAGACCATAAAATTTCTTGGAAAAGCAGAGCTATTTGACAGATGAAGGTCCCACCTATCAAAATAATGCACATATGTACAGGACTTATAAGCCTAGTTCTCCCAAAAAGCTGCAGAATAGTCAACTGCTATTTTATAGACTTTGTCAACAGCCAAGGGAAAAATAGAAATATACAGCTGGAACACTGCATATGTGTCATTAAATAGAAAAGCTTGTTTTCAAAGAGCATTTGGAGATGCATTTTACAGATTTTCTTTCCATTACTTGCAATGGTCTTTACTCTCTGCTGGAGAACTCTTTATTTTCCAGGGGCCTGATCCTATCAGGGACTATTCTCAAGTAGTATGAGTAGCTATCACTGGTATCATTGGTGGTTAATTCTCTCTGGAGCCAGTGACTGCCAGGGATGCCAACTATCTTTTAGGGAGTCAGCACATCACAGGATGAGCCCAGAGCTGGAGATTAGTAAGAGTCAATGCTGAGCATTAATATTTTTCTTTATCAACAACACAGGGAGCAAAATGAAAGGTATAGCACCACCCTGCAGTGGATATTATGTGTGTCTGTATTCATGAGCATCTGAAGATGAGGAGCAACTTTGAAACTGAAGTGGTCAAAAAAACTGCTTAAAAATAGTCCCTAGTAGACAGTACTTTTTGCTTAAGTTAGCACCTTGATACTACAGAATAGACATCAAAAGTGAGGAAAAAACAATGGCATTACACGTTTCCACAGGAATGGCAGCAGGCAGATCTTCCGTGCTAACACCACAGCAGGTGGAGGCATGTTGGGAGCACTGGCACTGGTGATTTCTTGAGCTTAGCCACCAGCTTCTGTTCCTCCAGACCCCTTTTTCCCCAACATCTTTTCCATACTGGGTAAATGAGACACATTTTTGCTTGTGGCACATGGCATATAATAATCAATTCTCAATACTCTGTACTTTGGGCAGACCTAGGTGGTTATCAAGTCCAATCAAGAGTCCACTTTGCCGGGGAAGTACAAGGGGATAAGGCAGGCCCAAGGTCAAGGTAGGAAGTCAGTTGGCAAGTCAGGCTTGTTTCAAGAGGCTGGAGACAAGCACTGTCTCCGACTTGACTTGGGCAGGAACTAAAAGAGCAGGACTGAGCTTACGTTGAGCCACTGGACCCATTAGGAGGATGTGGGTAGAGATTGGTGAGGCTGGCTAGGGCCAGTAAGGCTTGTTGCCTTGTCTGACAGACCAGAGAAAACAGTCTACTGCAGAAGAAAGAGCCTATTAACAAATTATCTTTGTCACCCTTGAAGAAATTCTGTAATAACATCCAGCTATACTGTTGCCATCTAATCATGAAAAAGGTGTTAATTGTCAGCTGGTAATGAAACTGTAACACAAATGTACTGAAGCAAATCTATGAACTGTCTCAGCAGACAGCCTCTAATTGCAGTGAGAAATATAAATTCAATATTTACATCAAGTGATGTTAGTCATGCACATGGCAAAGTAAACAAACATTAGGCAGTTGCTGACCATGCATGTGTTTAATGTCATGGGAAATACCAGGATGGAGAGAAAGGCTGGCTGGAGGGCTGTGCATAAGCTTGATGCTAACCTGTACCTGGCCTGAACTCAAATTCACAGGCAGCTTTGACCAGCAATTTAGGATCCAATTCACAAAAGCACTCAATCATCTAAGCAAGCATGAATAAAATTTGCAGTGAGGCTTGAACAGTTCCTTAAAGCCCGGAATATATTTCTGTGACTTCATGTACCTCAGTACATGTAGGCTTAAGAATCCACATGCATATTTTCCAGAGCTGGGGTCACAGGGGCTGTAAGGCTGAGATGATGATGTTTATCCTCTTCCTGACACATTCCTCCAACAGCCTCACTGCCTGCTTTACGTCATCAGACTATCACAGTCACTCACTGGATGTATATATATATATACACACATATACAGAAATAGATATATCTAGAAATAGAGAAAGGATGTGAGGCCAGTATTGTGATCTGGCTGCTATTGCAATAGAAATGGTAATATTATTACTGTTGTTTTGATATTTATGTGTATGTGTGTGTATAAAAACAACTAACAAAATAAAATTACACATACTGTCATTGAACCTTACAGTACCTTAGATCTTATATATATCTGTGGAAAAGGAAGCCAAACTCTTCTATAAAGTGACAGGAGAAAGAATTTGGAGTAGGACATGGAGATCAAATTCCTTCTGCTGCAACACAAATTAGACAATCTTTTTTGTCTTGCAAACTGGAAAAATCAACAAATTAAAAGTGATTTTTTTCACCTGAGTAGAAAGAGTTGAATTTCTCTGCAGACCTTCTGGGATCCAAGCCTACCTTGAGACCACATACATGTTTAACCTGATTTGTAAACTGCCCTGGCAGATGGCCAGCATTGCTACAACCTGTCACACTCTTAACAAGAATAAAATAAAACTTCTGGCCTCAGCAAACGACATCTTCAAGCTTTGTAGATGCCTGTACTGCACAATAACAACGTTGTTATAAATACCTTAAAACAGAGTCTTCCACAAAGAGAAGTATCATATTAGGCAAATATTTTTGCAGACTGTAGTGACCATATGTAGCAAATGTCATTTCCTTCCAGAATTCCTCATCCAATATTTTTCACATTATATTTGGAGTGCACGTGTTTATTCCTTAAAAATACCCCACTGCACTTGAACACAGGACTATGGGACTCTCACCAGAGTGCATACCACAAGCAATGTGATGGCACCTGGCAAGTTTCACTTCCTTCCCCCGGAAAAGTCAGAGTCTAAGGTGCACCTCAGCACCTATGAATAGTCTTCTACTGAAGTCCAGTGAGGGGCACTAGAAATCTCCACATAATCAAACCAAAAGTCTTCCCAAAAGAACAATAATACTGTTACCTTAACAGACAGGAAACTTATCTGGAGGCCTGTTAAATCCAAACCACAGCACTGCTGCATTAACCACTAAAGTGCTCAAGGCACAAGACCTGCAAGGATGGTGGTTTTTATCTGTATTTCAATCTACTCTGCACCATACTTAATGAAAAACAGAGGTCCTTTTATAAAAAGTTGAGGACAGCTCTTGCCAGTTGATGGGGAATGGACACAGGAGGGGGTTTATGTGGCAGAGCTCCTGGCTGTGAATCACAAAAGCCCAAGAGGATTAGCATTTCAGACTGGGAAATGTGCACAGCATTATGTCTTAGCCCTGGATGGGGAAATCCAGCAATTATACACTCTTGCTCTGCTTTCTGAGTGCTACATGTGAGCAAGCAAAGCAGCAAAAAACACCCAACACAAATAAAATCAAATCAGTGAATTGATTCTAATTCCACTGGTGTAGAGAGGTTCTAATAAGAAAGTAGGCATGGAGGAAAATAGATGTACTGCACTATAGTACTTCTTTAACAAAAATCTAAATGGCAACTAAATGATGGTGTTGTTCTGAATCAAAATGAAGCTTATTTACCTAAAACACACTGAGGCAGAGAGCTCCATATATATTTGTGTTTGAGAAACATATTTCCAGCCTCTGATTTAATGGAATCTAAACCATTTCATCTATTCTTTATACTGCCATCAGCCTGGGTTTCTAGAGGTATTTCCAATGAGCATTGGTTTTCAGGCACAGATATATGTATGATTTGCTTGCAGAGAACTGAATCATAAAATTTTCACTCCAAAACTAGAAAACAAGTCCTGGACCAGATGGAAATTTTGTTTTCAGAATAATTACAAGGTTTCAAGATTCAGTTAATTTAAAGGCTAATTTATATTAGATAAATCTGGCTTTACATAATATTGAGAGAATTATCTGGTTGGAGGTAAAATTACCCTTCATGGTAAAGAGCTTTCAAAACATTTTTTCCATTATCTAAAAAGGCATTTAACTATTTATTACACTGTTATGACCTCACAACATATGGATCTTAGGAGATTTCACTATACAGGCCAAAAGATCAGACAAATGAAGACATTTTTTAGAATACTGAATAATAAAAAAGTACATCAAAATATGTCTACTCTATCTACAGTCAGTCCAGTCTCAAACTGGTTGCAAGATGGGTAGGAAAATACTTTTTCTCTCTCTACCCTGAAAGGCTCTGCATTATGCTCAGCATAGAAAGTGAGAAGCAGTACCTTCTTTTGAGGAACGAGATGCTGCCCACTGTAGCATGAGCAGGCATTTGTAACCTGATTATAACCTGTTTTATATGTCTCATGTAGGTAGGCTTGGGGATGTGCACATGCAGGGAGTTAGCAAGACCTCTCCTTGTGCAGTTCCAGGGTGGATAATCTCCAAGTGCACAATGTTGTTTAGGGAATATAGAAATATGTTCCACTGAGAATAGAAACACTAAACAGGGAACACACAGAGCCAGCTTTGCCTTCACCAGCCCAGTGGCCAGCAGGTCTTGTGGGCTGCAGAATAAGGCACAGCTTCTTTGCTAAAGGAGTTACTTGCTGCTCCCTGGACAAACTTCACAAGAAGGCACAGTACCTGGCCCTCTGACCCCTGCTAGGAACCACACAGCTCTCAAGCATCCATTTACCACATATATTTGTGGTTTTGTCTTGAACCAGCCAATTCATCCTACCCAGTCCTCATGAGAAATACAGTTCAGAATTATGCCATCCTCCTCTGAAGATTCAGTTTTCTCATTAGTTCTTGAATACATCTGATCTTTTTCACAGCTAGCATTAAACAATGCTGTCATATTTATTCTGTTTGTGATATAGCAGCAATTCTTCCTATTTATCCATTTCTCCTATATTTTATCCCTTTTTTCTTACATTCACATCTGTGAAAATGTGCTGCTTCAATTTAGTGACCTGAGTGAAGATATTAGAACAGTAGAAACAATCATTCAAAACCTCATTAAAATGACTCAGCTCCAAGCAGGCTTGGTAGTCATGAAAAATATAAAACAAATGAAGAGGAAAATGCTGTTAAAATTGAAGAAATCAAAATTTGTTACTCTTTGATTTTCCAACATTTTGCAGAGACCATTCTCTCTGTAGCTCAGATTTCATCTGTATATAATAACTACCACAGCCAAACCCCAAATTTTTAAAC
Organism: Galbula dea; assembly: GCA_013399015.1. Lineage (NCBI taxonomy): Eukaryota > Metazoa > Chordata > Aves > Piciformes > Galbulidae > Galbula > Galbula dea. The sequence goes on from VWZX01009706.1 coordinate 1,466,888, forward strand.
TTTTATTTGAAATATCCTGTGGTAATCCCTTTTTAAGAGTTTCTTTATGTTTATCAACCCACCATGATCAGAGAGGACAATTTGAAGAGATCATGGAGGTCTGTTGCTCCTGCTGTTAAGCAAAGAAGCTATGCTTTCATAAAGTGTAACCCTGTAGACACTCAGGCACTGGTCGTCATTAATTTCTTGGTCAATAGACCCCCTTTGTGAAAAATAAAACCAAAATGAGAATGCTGCTTTCAGTTTTGGCAGAAAGAAAAATACACAAAAAACGTAGTTGTCTGGTTTCAATGGTACAGCCACAAGCCCTGTGAGTAGACATGGGCTGAGAATCCTGCTGAGGCTGATGAGACATGAGAATCATAGAATGTTTTGTGTTGGAATGGACCTTTAAAGGTCATCTAGTCCAACTCCCTAGCCTTGAGCAGGGACATCTTTAACTAGATCAGGTTGCTCAGAACACAGTCCAATCTGACCTTGAATGAAGCTTCTACCACTTCTTTGGGCAACTTGTTCCAGTGTTTCACTCACCTCATTGTAAAAAAGATCTTCCTTATATCTAGTCTAAATATCCCCTCCTTTAGTTTAAAACCACTACTCCTCATGCTATTGCAACAGGCTACAATGATTGCCCCCATCTTTCTTATAGGCTTCCTTTTAGTATTGAAAGGCTACTGTAAGGTCCCTGAGACCCTTCTTTTCTCTCAGCTGAACAACCCCAACTATCTCAGCCTTTCTTCATAAGAGAGGTTCTCCATCCCTCTGATCATTTTTGCGGCCCTCCTCTGGACCCATTCCAAAAGGTCCATTTCTTTATTGTGCTGAGGACTCCAGAGATGTACAGAGTACACCAGGTGAGGTCTTCTTACTAGAGCAGAGCAGAAAGAGAAAATCACCTCCCTCGACCTGCTGACCATGCTTCTTTTCATTCAGCCCAGTTTGCCTTCTGGACTGCAAGCACACATTGCAGGGTCATGTCTAGCTTTTCATCTACTAGCACCTCAAAGTCCTTCTCCATCCCTTCATTCTCCAGCCTGTATCGATACTGAGGATTGCCCCAAGCCACATGCAGGACCTTGTACTTGGCCTTCTTGTACCTCATAAGGTCCACAAAAGCTTAATTCTCAAGCTTGTCCAGGTCCTTCTGGATGGCATCCTATCCTTCAGGCATGTTAACTTCACCTCTCAGCTTAGTGAGGCTGACCACTGCCCATACTGCCAGTGATGCAGACATGCCTGGTGCCCCTGGGCCAACCTCTGAGATCTGCTGTCCCATACAGACAAACAGGAAGAGAGATCTCACCTTTGGAGAGACCAGATGAGGGCTCAAGGTAGATCACTTGACAGGAGTCTAGCTGACAAGAACCATTTCTGAGTCTGGTCCTATCTTCTAATATTACGTTTCAAAAGGTTTGGGATAAAACTGAGCCTTAGAAATACTGATAGTGGAAAGTACAAGTATCCTTGTACATAGTTTTCCACGCTAGATAGATCTCCCTGAGTCTGTAGCACAAATGAAGTTGTAACTATAATCTACACTTATTTCACATTTTACTTAAAATGTCTCATAATTAAATTATTTCTTAATGTAGTCCTAGTGAGAGAGAATAAAAATTTCGTATTAAATTTATTAGGAGCTGATTAAATATTTACCCAAGTGCAGTTCTGACAAAGCTAATTAGAAATGCTATTAAAAACTTCAAATGCTTATGAAATATTTAAATATCTAGAAGAAAACATTTCAAAATTGCATTTAAAAATTACTTTGATAAAAAAGTGAAGTTTCAAAATCAAAGTACAACCTCTTGAATTTACCTAATTAACACATTTCTCATTACCCCCAAGACATTTGTAAGCATTTTCCTATAATAGCTTTGGAACACTTTTGAAGCATTCACATTTTTTGTAGAAAGCTGATTTTTTTTTAATTAATTTTAACTGCACTTGCTCAAATGAAAGTTATATTCAGATCACAAAAATGCTCTCATGAAGCTGCACCACTTTATTTGCTAACACAGACAGATCTAACCATGGACTGAAAAAATTTACTGAGCCAAAATATTTTTTCATGTTTGCCATCTCTCAAGTGTCTTTTTGAGCATTAATAGCTCTATTTTCAATGGCAGTTCTGCTGGCAGGAAAGTGAATGCAAACAACGCCATCATTCCCATCCTCATCCTTCTCCATGTTCTTCCAGCAGCAACAGAGCAATGTGATTAATATTGAAGCTTCTGCACTGCAAAATGGGAGAACATAGTTTTGGGATGGGAGCTACTTACAAGTCAGTTTATCTTGTATTCTGTCTTAAGAACATTTAAATTTCAGTATTCTCTCCTGACTGAAAAGACTTCTCCTCCCACCAAGTGGAGAAATTATCATTTTGAGGGAATAATGTGTGTGCACAGGTTTGGGTGAACTGTGGAGTGATATTCTCCACTCCACTCCAGGAGAGTTAGCTGTTCATTTAAACCTTTTCTAGTACTTTGCACAGAGGTGAAAATTTAATTCTTCCTGTTCAGTGCATTGTGCAATTGAATAATATTTTTTTACTCTGAACATGGTTGTGTGAACACAACCTCATTATTCAGCAGTGGGGAAATGCATAAGATCACATAACAAGTACTCACCAAGATGAGAGTAGGATGAGTTTCCAAACTTTGTTGATTAAGGGTCAAACTATCTTGAATTGCAGGGATCTTACAGTTCCTACTACAGGATGTTCCTGAGGTCTTTTTGATAAGTGAAGAGCACTCAGGAAATTCCCTGCTGTCAATTTGGACAAAGCTGATTATTTTACCTTCAGGCAGTGCAGGTATGAAGGTATTTTTAATCAGGTGATATTTCATCTACAGTCACTGAAGAATAGTGCTAACTGGCCAGACTCTACTTTATAAGGCTCATGGTGGTGCAGTGGTTGTCATACATTCCACCAATCCTTTTCTAAATTTCACCTAACCCCAGGGAATGCAGGGAAAAAGGTGTATATTTTTGGAAAACAGCATGAAAAAATAGCCTGGCCACTTCAGAGAACAAGAAAGAAAAATATACTTGGTCTGCCCATTTGAAATATGCCCTAACAGCCGTTTCATAGGAGAGGTCCTTTGAAGATGACACTTGAAATTCAGCAGGGCTGCTTCCTTTTTTTCTTCCTTTGCTCTCTCCTGCATATGGCAGTGATATGCATCTCACGGCTCCCAGGAAATTTCTCCCACATTTGGTTAGAGGCTTTGAAAAATCACTCTGTGCACAGATACAATCAAAGCTTGTTAAGAGCTCAGAGAGTTTGTCTGCAGTGAAAATGTTCCTACCTGGGTCTGCAGGGACAGAGCAGGACTTTCTCTTCAGCATCTCCTTTTTCTTTCACAAGGGAAAAGGGAGTTCTGTGGCATAGCCTCTGCAGTTCTCCGAGTGACTTTGAACTGTGGTCCTGCCCTCAGTCCTTTTAGTTTGTCCTCTTTCTCCATCAACAGTGAAGAAAGATACCAGAATTTGAGCACTGTGCCCAGGCTTCAGCCCTTGCGTGTGACTTTATGCTGAGGTGAACACAGAGTGGAGAGCAGAAATCCCCCCTCAGTGCTGCCCGGGTCATGCGCAAGAGAAACAAGACAGCAGCGAGGAAGCTTGCCAGGGCAGAACAGAGTAAGGATGCAGAGCAACTGGGAAGAGACTGTGATTATAAACAGGAGATGGAAGGCAGCAGAAGAGAAGGGAGCAAGAACTGAGTAATGGAGATGTTGAACTGCAGGAGAAAACAATGAACAAGAGATCAAAGAAAATGACAGGGTAGCAGCAAGAGAGCAGAGCAGGATAGAGGAAGGCTATAGAGACAGAGGCAGAAGAATTTGCAGCCACTGGTAAACCCTGCCCTGCACAATCTGGAGTGAACTCCAATAGCTGTGAGAAAAAGTGCAAAGATCACATTTAATTTTGCCTGTGCTTTACTTTATAACTAAGCAAGCATGGTATTTGTGTAATCCAAAATGGTCTCTACAGAAAAGGAGTTACACAGATGAATAGGGTGAAGATACTGTTCAGGTGACATTTGTTAACTGTGACTATTATAAAACCAGAGCTGATAAGAGAAATAGAGGCATAAGTGAAGAAATAAAAGGAATAAAAAGAAGATAGAAAACAATAGACTTAATGGAGGGAACAGAAATACAGTGAAGATAAGAAGACAAAATGAAATTGGGAGATGAAAGGAAAGAAGATAATGAAAGAAAATCATAGAATAGTGTTTCTCAAACTTTCTGAAAGCATGAGTGTGTTTGGTGTCTCTGCATGACCTCCAGTGGGCCCAGACACCTGGTACAGTGTTTTAAGTGTAGGTAATTCTGAAGTCCTTGTAAATACTTTGCAAGCTGTTCTTGAACCTGTGCTAACAATGGCAAGGATCTTCATTAATGAGTTCATGAGCTTTCAGTCATAAAGGTACATAAATGTACAAAAATAGTGGTGATGAGAGTAAAAGGACTGTAAATAAATAAATACATAAGATCTCTGGCATGAAGGAATCAAGCTGCTTGCCTGGAAGGACAAAGAATGTGACTTATTCAGCCCCAGCCTTCTAAATCTAGGAGTGCAAAGTGAATTAATTACAGCAAGAGCTCCCTAGCTTTATTTTTGTCCCTAAAGTACAAGGTCATTACCTGATCTTGGTCTGGCAGAATAAACCCATATTCATACAGTAAGATGATTTCTGATACAGTGCACTTGGTTTTAAAATAAGCATGCTGCAATCCTCCCTTCAGCACATCTGGAAATCTCCTGGCAGCCTCCTATAGAATGTGACCTGTTTATACCATCATGGTTTTCCTTCTTTTGCTTAAAGACCCATAGTTTCAAAGCTATGAAACTTTATCATTTATATATTTGTCCCCTGCTGTCTTTGATCTGTGAACTGTGACTGTGTTTTGCTCAGTAGTAAAAAAAATACAGGATCCAGGACCTTGGAGTCAGGGTCAACAGGTGAATCTCACCCTTTACCACATGGTAGGACACTCTAAATGAACTGAAAGATTTGGACTTGAATTTGTGTTGATCAAATCCATGTATGTGAACTCTTGAACTTCTTCATTAAAATTGTAAAACAACTACTTGAGTTTTCAGCTGATAAAAACTCATAGCTGTAGTTTCACAACCAATTAAAAAAACAGAAATATGCTGATTGCATGTCATAAAAGTGTCTGTCTCCAGATGCATTAATGCCTCTTTCTTCTCTTTATAAACATATTTACCTCTCTTCACTAGGCAAATAATAATAAAAGCAAGCTTTATTGCTCATCTAAAAATAAATGTTAAATCTAGATATAAGTGTTCCTGATTGTAAATAATCTTTTAATCTCAAGGGATTTTTAGCCAAGAATCAGTGGAAGCTGAGCTTCCCACTGTGAGCAAAATATCCCCTTTCTCCTTTAAGCCATAATAGGTAGGAGGGTACTTGTACCTAACATCTGCACAGCACCCAGCCTCTCAACAAGTCTTATTGTTTGAGTTTTTACTGGCATACAAGCACATGCATACATACATAGTATGCTATTGAGTAATTGTTTATAGTAAGAGCCACGTACACTTGCTGAATATGTGCTTGACTATCACACAGGGTGCATGCAGAAAAGGCAGAGGTCTTAGCCTCATGTGCCTAAGGTGGTGGATTCAGTAACCTCCAGGATAGGGAGTGACAGGAGCCTCCCTGATCATAGCACTCTTCCCCTAGGATAGCAAAGGGAACATGGGGAAAATCAGGAGACACAGCCTCTGTCAGACTGGTATGACATGAATCATGCTGCTGCTCCACTCTTCAATTGTATGAAAGCAGCAGCAAGAGGCTGTGTTCTGACTCACACGTGATGCTGTGAAGTTCCTCTAAGAGAGAATGATGTGGGGATGTGAACTGAACATCTGCTGGGCCTGGTGTCTGTACTTGAGCACATGGCGGCATAGCTTAGTATGAGTATGTATGAAATTAGTCATTAATCAGACACTGCAAGAGATGTTAGCCCTTTCTGAATGCCAGGTCAATAGAGATTAATAGCCCTTAAAATACAGATTCACCAACCTTTTCATGTGCTTAGCTGCTGAGATGAGCCAGGTCTTTCCCTCCATATTATTAAGCAGAGTTGCCCAGCTGAGCTGAGCAATTCTCTTCATATGAGAAGCATTTTTGCTTTCCAGTCTTGATCCCAGTATCAATGCTCCCTCCCCCAGCATCTGCACTCCTAGCAGCATAGCATTATGTCAAAATTCAGAGTTTCATTTCATTTCTACTTTAGGAAAAAATATCCAGAAAATACTTTTTACCTAATTTGTTCAACATTTTTCAGCAGTTGATGGGAAAGACATCATGAAAAAGGTGTCTTTATGAAATTAGGACACTAAACATTAAGTGAAAAAGAAAAAGAAACTTTGTAACTTCCCACCCTATGTTTTGCAGTCAGTTCAAGCTACCGAAATTAAAAATTAGACTATTGGTTTTGGTACTGTTGTTTTGGGTTTGGGTTTTGGGTTTTTTTCCTTCTCCTCATAACACTTTAATTTTGGTGAGCAGAACAGCTACATTGTATTTTAAGAACATGCTCAAGGCCAAAGTCCCTGACTTTCCATACAGCAGAAAAGCTCCTTAAGCTGGCTTCAGGAGACCTGATGAGAACATCTGTGGGGTGTACTGGGGGACCCAGTGCATCAGAAGACACCTACCCACATATGTTTCAGAAGTGCCATATAGCCATGAGTGAAACACAGATCTTTCTATCATAAAAGTAAATTATTAGAAGAGGGCCTTATCCATAATGGATCAATACCTGGTATTGTCTGTGCAATGAATACAGTGGATGACGACTAAGGAAAAAGTAAAAAAGAAAGAAAGAAGCTTTCACTTTACACATGCCAGGACATCAATACTTTAAAAGGACTGAATAAATCGTTCAGATGCATAGCTCCTGGGCTGAGTTAGGCTTGTAGCTCAGTTTTTATAGTTAAATCCTCTATTCACAAAGCAATTCACTCATACTGAGGAGGGAAAGTCAGGTGTCTGTGTGTTTGTGTCTGCATATTACTCTCATCATTGCAGTATTTAACCCTGCATGTATAGCCTGAATATTTAAAAGTCTGGTTTTGTTTTGCCACTGTGATCTCCCAACTCCAAACAAACTGCAGTTGGGAGTTTGTGACCTCATAGCATAACTTCCTCACATTACTTACCAGAAATCCACTCAATCAGTGTAGGAATTCAAACTAACCAGCCGAGAGGGGTGCAGCCTCCAACACAAAGTATCACAGGAAGGCCTGGACAGAAAGGGGCTCTGAACCAGCCCCAGGCTGACAGAGGAACTCTTCAGGATTAAGTTAGGCAATAAAAAATGACAGCTGCATGCTTGCCCTTATAAATACACAGTAAGCAATTTCCATACAAAATCTCTTCTATCTTCTTTTCATGCAGCCCAAGTTTCTTATTTCTTCATGCCTGAGGTAAGTTTGCTTGCTGGTGCTCACGCCACAGAGGTCTTTTTCAGAAGATTACCTTCTCTGATGTGAAAGCAGGAATTGCTTGAAATGTTATCACTGAGCAATTCAGCCCATTCTTCCTTGTATTTAAATCAGTGCACTTCAGCCTGATTATTGAAATACATATTATCAAAATGCTGCTCCCTTTGTGGGTATGCATTGCTGATTTGCATTATAGAAATACAAAGCAGCTGCCATTGCAACTGCTGTATGAACAGCACTTGTTAAAGTTTTTTGGACAAAGTGGAACCAGAAATTAAGTGGTGGACATTTATCAGGCAAAGGACTTGTTACCAAGGCAAAAAAGGTTTCCAATTGATCTAATAGCATGGAAAGAAAGGAATCTTCCTCTGAATATCCTCAGAGGTTGATTTTTTTCGTGCTCATGACAAACTTTTCATGCTTTTGCTGACAACCTACAGGTTTTTCATGATTCATTTCTTTGTGTTGGTAATGTGACCCCCAGATAGTTGTCCTTGGACCTTTTCCTAGGAAATCTCTTGTAGAGATGGAAAGATGCAACAGCCTAGCTAGAGGGAAAAAGGTACAGCACTCTGACATTAGTAATGGAAACAGGGAACTTTCACATTAAAACAGAATGCATGCTTTGCCAAATGGATAATACTAAATTTCAGAGTTATAGGAGAGAGGAGTGGACAAAAGTCTTCAATATTCCCTCTACATCGAAAAAAAATTAACCAAACCAACCAACCAACCAACCAACCAAAGAATAAAAACCAAAAACCCAAACAAACAAACAAAAAACCAAAAACCCACAAAAACCCCCAAACAAACAAAACACACAAAAAATCCCATAGTTGTTGCTTAAAGAAACTAGCCACCAATTTATCTCCTGGCCTAGATTTTAAATACCAGGAAAAACTAATTAAACATTTCAGTTTTATGTAGTGGTGAATGCTCTTTAGGAAAAAGATCAGTGGGCCTGGAATTGTGTAAGGTACTGGAGAGACAGGGGAAAATATAGCTAATAGTATCTCTGAAGTTTATAATTCCTCTTGTGAAAATAATATGCTTAACATACAATATTGGAGAAGGTAATCTTGTGGGAATTTCCCACATTCCTCCAGCTAGAATATCAGCTATTCATAAAATGGAGACAAAGTTATATTACTCAAGGGTCAGTTAAGGGAGGTAAGTACTGCAAGAGACCAATTCTTCTATTTGATCCATGAGAAGCACCTCCTTATGAATACTGACAACTAGAAAGCTATCACATGAGACACAGCAGGCAACTGCTGGCCTAGAAATTACTTTTGTGCATGCATGCATGGATTTTGTTAAGTTCTGTAAAAGAAAAAGCTACACTTTGGGTTTGTTTCTATGGACCAGCTTCTACACAGTGCTGGTAAGCAGGTCAAGGAAGTAACTGTTGCATTTGTACCATTTATTTCCTAGAAGTTCTGGAAAGAAATGCAGTTACTTTCTCAAAACAGGTGGCCATTAAAGGAACTCCTCTAAAAGCTAGAAAACTTAATCTTTGCTCAACCTGCATAGTTTGCATTTCTAAACCCTTGGGACATAGCCTGTGCAATGAGAGATGTGGAAAGGACTCCCAGCAACACATGGTACAAAAGTCACTTAAAATATTTTTGGAAACTCATGGTATCAGTCTTCTCTGGCAGAGAGAACTTACCAGTGGAGAGAATGGCCTGATGTTTCAACTCTGGACAGAAGAGACAAAATGAGGTGTTTTAACTCTTCCATTATGAAACCTGAAAATAGGTACTGAGAGTTAAAAATTCAGTGCAGGGTATTGTAGCTCTGTTTCTCTAAATATCCATCCCAGCCTGCTCCTGAAACATCTAACCCTACAATGCTCAATAGGAGTTAGAAAACATATGTGACGCAAGAGGAAAGAATAAAGTCAGAAACGTGTCACAGATGTAGTTAGAAATACAGTCTTACTTGGCTATAATTCAAGATTTCATATCCAGTCAGATTGGCCCTTAAATGACAACTAATTCCTTTAGTGTGTTAATATTATCTCTATAGAATTTTTTAGTCAACTTATTTTTAATTTCTACAACCAGTTATTAATTATAGATCTTTAAGTAGAACAAGTGGCATAAATATTTGACAGCACAAAGCCATAACTGCATCTAGTACAATAAATGAATTACTACTTATTTACTTATTGTTTTGCTGAGTGGCTGGATGGCTGAGCCTAGAGAATTGTGGTGGATGGAGTTAAATTTAGCTGGCAATCAGTCACAAGTGGTGTTCCCCAGGGCTCAGTAAACAGTCCTGTTTAATATCTTTATAAATGATCTGGACGAGGAAATCAAGGGCACCCTCAGTAAGTTTGGGCAGGAGTGTTGATCTATTTGAAGGTAGGGAGGCTCTGAAGAGTGATATGGATATGCTGGATCAATGGGCTAAGGCCAATGGTATGAGGTTCAAGTCAAGTGCTGTGTCTTGCACTTTGGCCACAACAACCCCATGCAGCCCTACAGACTTGGAGCAGAGTGGCTGGAAAGCTGCACGGCAGAAAAGGACCTGGGTCTGCTGGTTGAACAGTTGGCTGAACGTGAGCCAGCAGTGTGCTCAGGTGGCCAAGAAGCAGGTTTCTAAGAGAGAAGGAGAAAAACTATTTAGAAGGGTCCATACTGATAGCACAAAAGGAAATGGGTTTAAACTAACAGAGGATAAATTTAAACTAGATAAAAGGAAGAATTTTTTTACAATAAGGGAGGTGAAACACTGGAACAGGTTGCCAAAAGAGGTGGTGGATGCCCTATCTCTAGGGGTTTTCAATATGACCTAACTGGACATGTCCTTGCTCATTGCAGGGAGGGTTGGACTAGAGGACCTTTAAAGGTGAACGTGAACTACTCTCTAATTTTATGATTCTGTATTTCTAGAAAGTAAAAATAAAAAAGAATGATAAATGTGTAAACACTTCTGTTTACAAATAATTTCCTGCATTTCCTGCTCAGGTTTTAGGCACAGGCTCTGAGAAATCGGGGGATTTTATTCCTTTATTCTTCCCCTTAGCCTGCAATGTATAGGAAAAGTTCATTTTCCCTAGGCACTGTTTAACAGGACACATACTGGCAAAGTGGGAATGTAATTCACTTCTTCTTTTAAGCCATCAGGAAATGGTAATGTGTTTGCAATGCCATAAAATTAAGGAAGTTTGTAGGAAGTGACTCCACTTCTGTATATAGTTTCCTCACTCATCATCCACAGATGGCAAGTTTGAGATGATAGAGTGGCTCAGTGTTTTCACTATGTTTATCAAAACCAGGTATTTTTAATAAGATACTGCATTCCATGTTTCTTTACAGCTTTCATATTTAGGAAGGAAAAATTTGTTTACATTTAACTATAGCAAATATTTCACTTGCCTGCCAATATGGGGGATGCATGAGGAACACAGAAACAAGAATCCACAAACAGTGAAACAATGTGCCAAAGCTTGTCAAGTATAAACACTAAGGCACATTTAACATGAACCAGATTTGTATGATAAAACCTGTACTGCTCATAAGCAACAGAAAGGCAATATATAATGAGATGGACCTTTTTTGTTAGATTTGTAATACTGCTCTGTAATGCTGGTTAGCAAAATAGTGTGACCACTTTTCTTTACAGTGCTTCACAGCTCTGGACTTTTCTTTATTTGCTTTTCTTTTACCAGAATGGTGTCTTAGAGTGTAGGGGTCCTCAAAGTTTCAATAAAAGGGATAGCCCTACCAATAAATCATAACAGTAGGAACCAGTATTTCTGTGGGCTCTTGACTTTGCTATATCCCTTCTTTCTTTAGTATAAATAGAGCTGAAAATACCGCCTTCTCTAGACATCTGTACATAAAAAGTGATAAGCCTTACTAAACACTAAGTAAAATGCATTCAAACACTAAGTGGGGATGGACAGCATTTCATAAGAAGTAGAACAGATAAATCTGTGAATTTATGTTGTCTTATCCACCACAACAAACACCTTTTACAATACTCCCATGTTCCCAAGTCCAATTTTCTTTTATGCCTTGTACTAATCCACTCCTGTCTGTGAACTTTGTGTTTAAGGCAAGCCAAAGGGTGCACACAGGCTGCCAAGCTGGTTACTGATTCTCAGAGTGGGTAAGGGGCAGAGTTCTTGCTTTTCTGCTAATAACATTGTTATTGCTCAGGCTGCTGTCCATACTCACACAGCTACTGGGACTTTAATATCTTTCAGTTTTCTGAATCATAACCAGAATCCAACAGCTTCAAAAACTACTGGGAGAAGTGAAAGATGCATGGGTAAACAGGTGGGGAAATCACCTCAATACACAGCAGATACCTCCTTTGTAGACAGTCACTATTCAAATTTAAATGACAACAGGTAGAGTAAATCTTATCACAAAATGTTTTAAAAATTAATAACAGAGATTATTTCTTACTCTTCCAAACTGCAGCCTTGGGAACAAAGCTGTAATTCAATAAAACATATCAGGATCATTAAATGGTCTTAGGACAGGGAAAGAAAAGGGATTCTGCAAACAGTACAATCACCAGTAAGATACAAATTAAATTCTATACTGAATAGAAAAGTCAATACAAAGGTATCACAAGGTTAGCTAACATTGGAGCTGAATAGATGCACAGTCTCAGAGTCTCTTTTGTGAGGACACCCTTCCTTATGTAAGAGGCTGTATCTTTTACAGATATACAATATATACAGATATACAGATATTACAGATACAGATATACTGTGTTGAATATGTTGGAAATATCCATGTGACCATTCATCAGCACCTTCTGTACAGAACAATCTAAACTGGAAATGGATAATCCATTCTGTTGAGGCCAGTCTTGTGCATAGTTTACCACTTTCTCTCTTGCCTGTCCTTCTCCATAGCACTAAGTGCCTTTCTTACTCATTCACCAAGCCTTTATCTTCTCTTTCCAAGTTGTTTGCCCAGGTTTGCCATTTTCCTTTCAGAGAGACAGTTTTCAATTTTTTTATTTAAATAAATAGACAGGAGGAGTATCCCAGGATGTGAGGGAATGCACAGATTTGAGAGGACATGAGAGACTGCAAGGACTAGTTGTTTATAGATTATATGATGTAGAGTAAAAGCTCAGTGAAAGAAGAGAGGTCCAAAGAAAAAAGGTGAAACTAAAGACTGCCTGGCTTTAAAGTAGAATACTTAGTAGCAGCATACTTTGAAGATGAAAGTGAAAAATTTCTTCATGAATTTATGTCTTTGAGAAGTTTTATAAAGCAGCTCATATGAAAGCACCACAGATCCTTTGGCTGAAGAGGAACAGGACCACAAACTGATGTGCCAGCCAAAATCAGTGTTCCCTGCACTCCCAGGGCACATACATTGAAGTGGACTATTAATTCACTGATCCCTGAAAGGGTATGGAATTGGTAACAGACACTTCTTGGAGGTTCCTATCCAAGTACTGATGCAGTCCATAGAAGAGCAACACAGGGTGCAATAACTTGCAGGTCAACCTACTAGCTTCTACAAGTCTCATTTTTTTAATGTGCTGCAACAAAAGTCTACGCTGCTGAAATTGAGCCAAATACAATTTATCTTATAAGTCCTGGGTTCAAACTGGTGAATTTTACCAAGCTAGACATTCTCAGGGAGCCTGGAGATGTCGATACTGGCTTTAAAATGGTAATCAGTGACTAGGGCAAAAAAGAGCCATTCAAAATCAGAAAATTTCTGGGGTCCAGTTCAATAGTTACATTCACAGCCTCCTTAGATTCAAAATTCACAATGTTTCTAAATATGAATGATGTTTGCTGTAAACATAGCTTCCAAGAAATTATTCTCAGCCTTCCAAAGCAATTTTCCAGCCTCTGGTTTTCAGTATAAAATCGTTACATGTTTCTTCTTCTCATGTATGCAGTAATTTGAATGGAGAGTGGTTGCTGCAGGGAATTAATCAGGGAACGTGGCTCAGCTTTACTTCCAAATCATTAGTTGAGACTGACAGAATCGGTCATAGAGGTCAGTGGAGTGAGTAAGCCACAGCTGTAAAGATGTGAGCCACAAGGACAGGAATCCACCTTTAACTTTTGGGGAGATTTTTTGTTTCTCAGTGGGCTGAAAAGAGATTCAGAGGGTTTCAAAATCCTGGATTACTGTTTAATGGCTCTACTAGCATAATTCTTCTGTGCTTTACCAGTGATTATATTATATTGCAGATGATCTCAGACCTTTCCATCCCCTGTTAATAGTAGTCTGGTGACCTGAACTCTCTTCTATCTGACTCACATTATATTCAGAAGAAATAGACTTCAGCACTTTATCACCTTTTTACTCCTGTCTCTGAAACACAGGGCTGCAATATACGTATGCACACATGCAGACCTACATCATGGGAGAGTATGACAACAAATCATCAGTACTGGAAAAACTTCTCTTTTGAGCTGCAGTTAAAAGAGTTAAATTGAAATTTCAAAAGTACACTTGAAGACAGAGATTGTTTAAAATTTTTCTACCCCCCCAGTCAAACTAAGTTCCTCAATATGCCATCCTCTGAACACCCCCTTTCCCAGAAGTTGTCATATAACACAAACCAAAAATTATATTTTTCAAAAACTTTCACAAGTGACTTTTAAATTTCTCTATTAAAATCACTATACATAGGGCAATGATACTAGTGGGACTGTCAGGTCAGTGTTAATGGTTTGGGAAATCTTGCTGATGACATGAATTAGCCAATTGAAATTTTCTTATTTATAAACAAAATACAAGATTCTACATATGAAGTTCAATCTGGACAAAATTATTTTTGCCACACTAAAACAGTGTTACAACACTTATCTGTTCAAACACTTCCTTTATTTTCCTTATTTTCTCATTTGGCTTTCTTCATTCTTTATTTCCAGACTGGCTTCTCTATATGAAGACTCCTACATCTAGGTTTAATTTTGGATATATTTCTGAGATTATTAAAATCAGTTGCCCCTTGCCCACTGCCTCTAAAGTAAAAGGAACACATGACATTCTAGATCTCCTTTCTAGCAAACAGGGATATCTTCAGATGTTAACCGCCAGTGCATTTGACTCCTATTTATGACCTGTTTTAAATGCTCCCTATCATTGACTTTCCCTTTTTTGTTTTCTGTTACAATACAATACATAAGATGATAATATTTGCAAAATGTGTGAAATTGTTCCTCTGCAAGTAGCATACATTTAACTTAAATATCAGAAGGATTTGTACCTCTGCTTAGCTAAATAATATTAAATTGTCATACAGCAAGTCAAAAATATGTTCATGCCCAGATTTATTACGTATTTATTTTATACTCATTATAGGACAACTGATATTAATGTTTTTTTTCAGATCATTGCACAGTGATTGATTCAATTGTACATCCAATATGGCTTGGTCACTCAACCTAGTCTCTTGAAAACAGATATGTTCTGATTAGCAATATAGATTTGTCTTAGGATCCTGTTACTAAAAGATACAACAAATTAACACCTACGTTCTGCTTGAAGATCCCATGAGAGATGACGTTTTTCATTCACTCAGCAATAAAACACAGGTAACAAGAAAAAATTATATATACTAGAGTTGGATAACAATAGTTCAACCAAGAATATTTAGTTGGAAAAAAAGAAAAAGGAGAAACAAAATCATATGACAATCTGGGTAGCAAATAGTTTGGCTTAAAAAGGGGACAGAATATAGTTTTTATGAATATATTTAATTTCCTAAAGAAAATTCTCGTTTTAAGGAAGCCTTATTTTAAAATGACAAAAAAGAAAAACAAACCTAAACCAAAACAACAAACATAACCAAAACCAAAACACAACAGGAAAGTAACAGGAAAATAGAAAGGAAATAAAAAAGCACAAAAGAAAAAGGGGTTAAAGAAAGTGATGTATTTGTATGACTTAATCCAACAGAAAGCATTTTAGAAGTCTTTTTTTTGTTTGTTTGTTTTTTTATCCCCCAATATTTTCCAGTCAGGAGTAAGGGCAGTCATTAGTTGTACATCATTACTCTGTCAGTACTGCAGTCAAAGACAAAACAATTCTTACAGACATATGCCGAGAGGAACAGAACGTCAGGATCAGGGACTCCAGGCTAATCTGAAGAAACTGCTGGTATGAGAAGAGGGATTACAGTTACATAGCCCACATTGAACACCACACTGCTGCAGACCTTTATGGGTCTCAGCACTGTGCTCCAGCTTAGCTGCAGCATATGGACAAGAGTAACAGCAGACAGACAGAACTGTCTACTTTTACTTGCCACAATAGTCTAAGATAAAATATTTTCCAACAAGCCTAGGTATAAAAGAGTTTTTAACTCTGCTTGGGCTCTGGACAGTCTTTGTTCCTCCACATCATCATTGATTTAAATTTTCTTTACCGGTTTCTCAACTTCTAGACTACTTTTCTTTCACAATTCCATTCATCACCTTCCAATAAATAAAAAACAAACTGTGTTTGAGAGACACAATATATTTAAAGGGAGGCTTACAGCTTTTTGTCTTAAGGCATCCAAGTTAACCTGATTAAATTAGGGGACTAAGTGAAGAATAAAGTAGCATATGATCTCTGTTGATCTGCAAGAATAAGGTAAAGTAGAAAATAGATGTTTCTGAGGCCTTTTGAATGCTGCCCATTACCACAATACTCATAAAAATAACCATGAAATTTCCTCAGATGGATTGCTGAACTGATATGTCATTGAACTCATTATAACTAAATAACACTAAGGCAACTGGAAGAGGTTTATCACTGTAAATCATCTCTAGAACTTCCTAGCATCTATTTTTCTTACTTTTACAGTAAGTATACGATGACATCTGTGTAATATAAAAATGCAATATCACTTTTAAATGCTTCAGTGTAAACCTTGTATATTGGTTTATCTGTAAATCTTCCCAGACAAATTTGAAAGTATTTTCTAATTGTTGAACATTAGTAATAGGAAATTGCCAAAGTGCTCTGAAATTAAAATCAGCATAAATTATTGTGACTTATAGTGTACCTGTCACTTGTACCCGTCAGGAATAAAAATGTAAGAGTTCTATCACCAGTATCTCCTGGGACTTGCAGATGCAGTTTAGCTACAGAGAAAGAGGTTGCAGCATAGGCAGAGTAGGAAACAGTTTGGGGCTGTTCTTGTCACTATGCACTCACATGTACATTAGTTGGTATGATAAATAAACATTGTAGCTCAAGCAATCAAATCTTTACAAGGGAAGCCAATGTCTTTTTTTACTTCTGTATATTTTTTTTTAGTTTCAATGTCTAACTTAAAATTGTAAAAGCTTCTCTGAATCCTACACCCCATTATAAATTCTATGTCCTAAAATTTTGAAGGAAACAGGTGAATTAACTCAAAAAGATGTGAATTACTTGTTCACTCAAACCACTCTAATATAAACCTATAGTTAACAAGACATAAGACAACTTGGTTGGTTCTTCTGGGTCATACTACCTTTTCCTAGGTACCTCTGTTTGGTGATAGAAGATTCTTTGACATTCCAGGAAGTTTTTTTGACTTCATAATGCTCTAAGGTCTCCTAAGCCTTACCAACTCTTCCTCTTCTTTCTTATCTTCTCTTGCTTTAAGATGTACAGCATATTTGAAGTCAGAGTGCAAGTAAGAGTGAGAAGAAGCCTCACAGGAGCTAAGGGTTTGGGCAAGAGGGGTGTCCCCATGTTTGTTGAACCAAGGTGTCTATTTCTACTTTATACAGAAGGACCTGACTGCAGCTGGACCTGGTCACTGCAGAGGATTAGGAAAGAAAGGGCAAAAGTTACAACAGTCAATTCTGAAAACAGGTAGAACACTTTAAAAAGAGGTATTGCAGAGATGATAGCTACTCCCTCTTTTCGATAATGTTTCCCGTTCATAAAAACAAACACTTTTTGTGTTGTGGAGTCAACACAAAATAATAATTGATAATTCAGGAAAATGGAAAAGAAAATACATCCAGTAAGTCAGAGCCTTTTCTTGTGTTATTGAGATCAATGCCCAATGATGAGAGTTCGCATCAGTGGAGGACAGCATCAGTTTGTGATGAATATCAGACAGTTACATTTCTGCTTAACCAGTGGTTCACCATTCTGCTACTCTCCGCATACAGATTTGTACTAGGAAAGACAAGTGCAAAGTTTTTTTTAACTAGGTTATATCTTTTCCTTTTCAGTGAAAAGACAACATGGGTTACATAGCTATGGTCAATCTAAATCACTGCCTTTAAAGTTAAATTTTGGATTCTTTCTTTACTTAAGCTGGCAAGAAATCAATCCTTTATCCGTTATTTGTCCCAAATCTAGTCTTTCTCCTTTTATCTAAATCTCCAATTTGCCTTCCTGATAACTAGTAAGTTATGAGAAATAAGTTAAAGCATCAAGCTCTTCAGGTACAACATGTCTGAAAAAGGCACTCACAGTCTCTTGGGTTATATGTTTTAGAATCTCAATTTAAATGCAGATTTTTAAGTCCCCAATTAAGCATCCATGAGGGATGTCTCTCATTTGATTGAAATACCAATACTGAAAATATTTTGGATGTAACATTTTCATCCACAGAGTGAACATAGTTAATAGAAAATCCCAAAGAGGGTAAAGTTTCATAGATTTTTTTTTTTTCTGTGAATTTTCAGGTAACACAGTAATTCTCCAAGTAGACTTATTTCAATATAACAGAATTCAATGGACCTAGTCACAAAGGAGACAATACATTTCAGTCAACACCTAAGTAATTTTTCCTTTTGTCATCTAAATTAATATTTACCAGTACAAAAACTCTTAACCAACAAGAGTTCCTGCTGAAGATGAAAAGCCAAAAATTGTAGTTTGCCATATTGTACTTTGACAGTTTCACAGAGCCCCAGAGCTAAAGAAGGTGTTTGTATTGACAAATTCTTTGGCTGGCTAAGTACAAATGTTAGTCTTTATAGACTTTATAACCAATTGGGAATGGTAGCCTCTTTCAGAGCAGGAACCAATTTTAAGAAGTTTAGGCAGACCAACCAGGTAACCTATCTGGATTAGGTGTGTTCTTCTGACATTTAAGAAGGCATTTCTAGGCATGCCTTTGCTGCATTGAATGCACATAAATATTCCAAATGGTATCGAATGACTCCCATGAGGTAAGTAAGTGATTAACTAATTGCATATTTGGGTGTTTGGGTTTAAAATATTTCCCCAAAAAATGTTTACTAGAATTTGGAGTTAAATACAGCCTCATTTCAGAGAGCTGTAGAAGACTTAGAAAATCCCAAGAAAAGACTCTGCAGCAAGACTGAAAATTTTTCACTGGTAATTCTTGCTTTAGCAATTGTGTTTCTTGCTAAAACAACCTTAGAATAAAACACTTTTCATACAGTGGATTGCTCAAACTGATCTATGGAGCATGGAAAGAAGCCAAACTAATATGGATTTTATTTCTTTAAAGCATAAGGGACACACTGAAAATAACATAAATTGGTATTTTAGCACATGTTTCTCTGCAGCTGTCATAAGTGGGCTGATAAGAAGCAGAGGGCTTTTGCATAATGATCTGAGCATGTCAGAAGGTATGTGAAGAGGTTGCAGAATAGGAAGGCTTCCTTCCCTTTCCATTTGACTGTGCCCAGTCTCAGACTAGCATAGTGAAGAACTGCTGTCCTTGTACAAAACAGGAACAAGGGGCAGCAGTGATGGATCCAGATCACTATGCAAAGCCAATTATTCATACAACGTGACTTTGCTCCAGGCCCTAGAGAAACAGATTTATGGCAAGATAGGAGAAATGACTGCTGACAGACATGGTTGCATAACAATGTAGGAGGAAATATCACTCAGCACACTGATCAAAAGGGAAAGCATGTCACTAGCCAAATGATCCTCTAGTCTTCCCGAGGCCGGGGGCATTTCAGTGAGGAGGCTGAGGGAGATAATGAGACACTCTGAGATGCTTACAAATTGCTCATCTTGAATTTTATGTTTGTCTCTGCTAGTCTCCTTAACACATTGTGTTTGCTCAGTGCAGTTCCCTAGCTCTTTTTTTGTATGTCTTAAGTAGATATTGTTTAAATGCTATTGGTTTAGAAAGAATACTTCCAAACAGTTCCAGGAGCTTCAGACCATAACAATGACTATGACATGCAGCCTCGTCTTAGTCCTTCTGAGAATGAATCATGTATCTGTCTTGGACTCTATCTTGGATGACTCATCTGCAATGAAAGTCCTCATTTACATTAATCATCTGATGCCCAGACCATCCTTTCTCTGTCTCTCACCGTCACTAATTCTATTTCTGCTTATTTAGGGCAACATCTAATATGTCTAACCTCTCGCATCTGTGGTAAAGAAATTTTTTTGGTTCTATTTTTTTAACTCTCCCAATGATGATGACCAGTAATGTCATAAATGACACAACAGTCAGGGCTACATCCACCCATTCTCTCTCAGTTCATATTTTTCTGCTTCTTAACTATTTCTTTATATAGCATGCACTTTCTTCAGAAGTATTCTGGAACATATTTTTTTCCTTCTTATCCTGTGATTTACTTCTCAGTATAACTGTCAGGCTTATTCTTTCATGTGTCCACATTATTAAATTGTTAGGCTTGCTAGAAATAATTTTTCTTGTAAGCTCTAGTCTATTTTTTTAAAATTACTTTCAATTTCTGGAATCAGCCTGATGTTGTTGTAACAGGTTGCCTAAAAATCCACCTCTAGCATTCTCCTACACGTCAGGTGCTGACACAAAACTAAGAATTAAACTAAAAAGATTTTGTCATTCTTTGCTTCTAATCTTGCCTAAATCCCACTCTCAAATGTCTCATGGTTCTGTCTCAGTATCATACTACCTGAGAGCAATATGATTTTACAAGGATGGCTTGTGGGAGAAGCAACATCAGCCTCATTTAATCTTGTTTGATGTAGTGTGAGCTAGTCCCAAGCAGGTGCCAAGCACATCTGCATTCCACTGTAGTCACCCGCAAATGCAGATGCCCTGCACTTACTCTGATATTTAGGATCAGATTCTGCTGTAACATTAAAGCTTCCTTTCCTTCAGATTGGGGAAAAAATGTGTCCAAATCCTGCCTCAAGTTTTCATGTCTGCTTAGGTGTTTGCCTGGACTTTTTCATTCCTATTACTTTTTATCTTTTCTTTCGCTATTTTCCAACTTTATCTGAAACATAATGATTTTAACTGGAATCACCAAGTAGAGTGGATTTAGGCGATTTGAAAGTCTTCATGATGCAATAACTGAATCTTCTCTGAAAACAGTAATTGGGTCCTTGTACAACTATGAGATTGAGAAAAACAAAGGAGGCAGGAGAAGTTTAATCACACTGCAGATAATTATTTCAGTGCAGCATGTTGTGTTTAAACTGTGATAATATAAATGTATGAAAGTGAAGATCTTTTTTTTTACCCTGTGTTTGTGCCAATTCTATTAGATTTTCTTTATCAATAATTGTGGGTAGTTAGAGGGGAGTGGCATTTTTCTGAGACTAACAAGAACCTCTACCTTATTCTTAGCCTAGAAACTCCATGGGAACCAGCTGACATATACTGCTATGTCACTCATGTTTGTGTAAACATAGACAATCAGAAAGAATAAACATGACCAGATCATGCTCTGAACTCTGTTTGAAAGTCCTTTTTTTATTGTCTTCAGAGTGGAAGTCTGCAGAGCAGAATGAATTTTCCACATGCGGAGGCAGTGGAGAGGAACAGAAAAAAAAACCAAACCAAATAAACAAAAAACCCCAAATCAAACCAAACAAATGAAAAAAAAGCAAACCCAAAAAACAGCTATACTGTGTTAATACTGCTTACAGATCTTTCAGGTGAGTGCTCTTTATCTTGCTAAACTTTTGGGGTAGTCAGCAAGGCCAGGTAAGCAACCATCACTAGTTATCAAAAAGGGATAAATAAAACTCACAACACCTTAACTCCTTTCTACATCCAGCCCCTGAATCACTCAATACTTTTGAGCATTCTTTAAAGTTCCACCTGTGCTTTAATGAGATCAAGAGATAATTTTACTGCGGGTATTTTTATTGCAACATCCTCTTTTCAACTATAAGCATTCAAGCTCTTCTACCTGCCTAAGGTCCACCAAACTCCTGATGCCTGAAATGAGCTCTACATGGCTTAAAGCAGTAGCTGAGAAGGTAGCTCTTTCTCCTATTCATTATTTTTTCTTTCCTGGTATTTTTTTTTTCTATAGCACTCAATTTCTAACACAAATTAGGAGATGTGTCTGTATCTCCTGTCTTATTTCTGGTATTCCAACACTACTTTGCTCTGTCCTGTCACTTTAGCTACTGGAGATTGCTGCCAAGGGTAAAGATGAAGTGTATGGCAAACATTGTGTTCCCAGAAGCCTTCTGAATTTTCCAGACAGCCTGCCAAGCCCAACGGTTTGTGTAAACTGACTTCATACAGGATTCTAACTGTAATAAAATCTTCAAGCTTGAAAACTCCCTGGAAAGTGGGACTGTAACACTTCTCTGAAATGATCCTTTCCAAGACTTCTTAAAACAAAAGCCAAGACCTTCATATAATAACAGAGGTCACCTTCATTTTCAGTAAGTCACAAGCCCACCATTTGTCATTCGTTCAGAATATGCTGAAAGTGAGAGTCCTGATGGTGCAAAAAAAGGAACCACAAATGTACTGAAGATATATTTATGTATTAGAAAAGCTCCAGGAGCATGGATGCTTTAGTTACTTTAATCTGGCATGCCTGCTTCAGTTGTACTCCTCTCCAACATAAGGATTTAAAAAGCCCTACATTTGAGGCATCAGAAAAGCTTTCTATATGCTACATGTTTATTGCTTTTCCCTTGGTTTTTGAAGTGGTCAAGTGCCCCCGCTCATAGCTGTTTACAGAGCCCATGTACTGGATTGGCCCTCAAAGAGCACAAGCAGCAGATGGCAGCAGGGAGATGAGTTCTCCTCCTCAACAGCTTCCCTTCCACCTTGGGATGTGAGGGACTGCTCAGCTACTCCTAGAGTCCGGTCTGATCTGTGAATAATCCTCACGTTTCAGGCCATCAGCCATCAGGTGACATGAGTTTGGTTCTTGTTTCTTTTAAAAATGTTCCAGATAGAGGAATATTTGAGTGTTTGCTGGCATTTAAAAGCAAGCTAGTGACTCTGTAGTCTGCTAGGAGATCCGCAAGTACAGCTACAAAATGGCTGTGCTAAGTGACCCTGTGAAAACTTTGAAGCATTACTCAGTAGCTTGTTAATGTTCTGATGGTGAAAAAGGCAAGCATCATGAATTTGAATCGACTTGAATTTAATCTAGGACAAAAAAGAAAAATCACCGAAACTACTAGGATGGATGCGGAATTTGCCAGGAACTTGGAGACCTTGGTTTCAGCCCTTTTTCCAATATGTCCCTAATTAAATGAAATAATGTTACATCAAGGACTGAGACCTATGTTTCACAAATACTAGGCTATTTTGTCTCTCTTCCACAATTATCTTAACACAGTTGTTTTACAAAACCATGAAGAAGATTTCCACAGAAAGCAGAATTCTTTTCTGCGTTGCAAAGCATGCTATAACTTTGATAATAAGAGTACCTACTCAAAAAGAGGTTACTATGCACAGAACAGTTGAGGTAGGAAGGGATCTACTGAGATTATCGAATCTAAACCTAGTGCTCACACAGAGTCCCCTACAGCATGCTCCCTGGAGTCATGTCCAGTCAGATTTTTAATATCTCCACAGATTAAATTCCCCATCCTCTCTGGGCAGCCTATTCCAGTGTTTGACCACCCTCATGGTAAAAACACATTTGCTTATCTTCATATGGAATTTCCTGGTTTTTCATTTTTTTCTGTCTCCTCTTGTCCTGTCACTGGGCACTACAGAGAAGAGTCTGGCTTCCTCACTTTCATTCCCTCCATTCAGATATTTAGACTCCCTGGTGAGATTCTCCTCTGAACCTTCTCTTCTCCAAGTTGTTGCTAGGTTAATGCTTGTTCTGCTGAGCTACCAGGGAAAAGTCTCTTGTTGTGCTTCATTTTCTGAGGAGTTTGGACACTCCTCTGAATCCTAGAAAAACTTCTTAAATGTTTGATAAGGAGGCTTAAAGAAAACTGCTAGCCTCAGTGGGTTTTGTTAGTCTATGAAACTCTCCAAGCACTTTGCTGACTCTTTGAATCTTGTTCTTAAGGGCCAGCTCTTCTTCAAGTGAAATCTGCAACTGAAATGGCACATAGGAGTATGATAAACCTCTGTGCATGTGTATCCTTCTTTATACACTCAAGATCCTGATAGCAAAAGGCTCATAAGTTCATTGGGGAAAAATACTTATATGTTTGTGTATATATATATTTTTTCAAAGTATTCATGAGCTAAACAAAAAACTAAAGATGTTGTAATAAATATTTTATCTATCTTTACATGATTGAAAAATCAGAAATAGTAAGAAGTGCTGAAAGAAGGGTATTCTGTTTTATTTTAAGCACCAGTATATGCTGGAGTGCTATATAACAGATGGTAGATAGCTAGCAAAGAAAATGTACTGTATGGTTTGCTAAATTTGTGGCAAAATCGATCACAATAAACACAGAATTTGATCCAGTAGTTAAAATGGGAGTTGGTATCATCCACATGTACAGTGCCACAACCTGCTGGATTGCCTATCACTTGATCCAGAGCCACCAACTGATTCTCACTGACTCCAGTTAGCTCTGGGAATAAACTATGCTGTTGAGCAGTCCAGAAGTGAAATAATCACAACATATCATCTGCAAGTGGTGAAACAAAGAACATGAAAATCTGTTCAAAAAGTAAAAAGAGGTTGCAATAACTTTGTCCATACTGGGCACATTTACTACTGGAAAATTAGAAATAAGTTCTTCAACTTAGTATACTGACTTCCACTCATATGTAAGAATACTTTTGAAGTAGTTGGACTAGTGCCATCCTTTTGTCATCCATGTGTCTGACACCAGAATCTTGCCATATTTGTTTAAAGGTGGACCCCAATTGTGTTGTCTGTTACAGGTGTGGTATCATCTCTGCTCTTGCTCATTGAGTCAGTAAAATACACAGTTTAACATTACTACTCTTCAGGTATCTCACATGGTCTGAGACAGTGTAAGTGAACACAGTTAAAGCCAGGATTATATTTATTCCTCAGCAAAACTGTGACTGAATTCAATTACAATTATAACCTTGATGTCAGCATGGATGTAACTCGTGAGAGACCTTCGTTGTGTTTGAGGGTGTAGTCTCTAGGAACTGACACTGCAAAGGTTAAGTGACTAAGAACAGAGTGAATAGAAGGGCAGATAGCAGGGATAAAAGGGATACTTCCCTGGCAATATATTTTATTTTTTAACCAGCAGGAAAACTGCAAATGAAACAGCTGTGCTGTGAAGTAAAAGCAAGCTGGGGAGCAGCAGAGTAGGAAAAAAATGGACATGGATCAAAAGATTTTGTTTTCATAAAAGCGAAGCTTGTGTTGTTTTATCTTGGTGTCATCTTCTATGTAGAACATCTATATTTAATTTCCAAACTTTTTTTTGGATTGCAAAGACCCAAATATTCTAACAGGATCAACCCAAAAAATTACACATGACTAGAATGTATATTTTGGGAAAAGAGGAGTTTCCAACTGAAATATTAGCAAAATGAACACATTTCAACAACAACCAAAGAAGAAAATCAGTTTCACAATAATCACTGTCTAATTTTCGGCATCAATGATAAACACACACACACACCCCCCCAAAAAAAAAGAACAAAAGAAAACAATACAAAAAACCCTCAACTACTGCCAATCTACAGTTTAGTCTAAGTCTTCATCTGTAAAAGATATTTATTAACAACAAGGTGTTTAAAATAAGAGCAAAGAAACTCAAAATATCTGAAGCTTTGCTGGGTTTTAGCAAGGTCAAAAATTAGTATATACAAGTGTCCTTGAGTTTTATATTTAAATTCTTAAAACTGAGCTAAAAGTGGTTTGCATGTGTTGTTTTGGAAGCAGTAATATGATTTTTTCAGGTTTGGAGGGAAACAGGAGTATGTCAGGGTGGAGGGCAGGAAAGAGGTGTAGTCTATTGCTTTGCAAGAGGCAGACAGAAAGCATTAAACAAAGGGGAAATCAATTCTACAAAATGGCTTGTGACATTTTCCTGTGGGAAATGAAAAGTGAAAAATGCAGGAATACTGCTAAAAAATATTTTACCTAGTAAACCACATATAATTTTCTCAGAAAAACAGATTTGATGATCTTTCTAGGTCCCTTCCAACCCCTAACATTCTATGATCCTATGATTCTTAGTATGATGTTATAACAAAAAAAAAATTGTCAACATCTAGAAAAAGAAAATGACAAAAACATTGGCGGAAAGTAAGCGCAAGACTCCAAAACCACGTATAATTATTCTCCTACTTTTTCAGTCTTCCCAGGATTAGGGGACATTTTAAACATGCTGCTATCAAGACATTAGGGTGTGGAAATAATACATAAGCAATAGGAAGACTTCTGATGGATGATGGTCCAGCACTTTTGGGAAGAGCCTTGCTCATTTCATTGTCCTCCACTGGTGCTCCATAGGCAACACCTTGAGAACTGCTTTACAGAACCAGCAGTTACCTGAGAAAGCTGTAAAGGGAAAGGAAAGCATATGGGGCTTAAAAGATATTGTTGCCTGCTCTCTGTTCTTTCCTATGCTCCTTACTGTGCCTCTTGGCCACATATATTTGTATCCTGTGCAACTAGTCCCTTGCCTCTGCCTTTAAATATTTCCCTGGTGACAGAATGGACCGAGGTAGGGGCTCTGAGCAGCCTGGGGAGGTTGTTCAGAGTAGATGGAGGAAAGCTCCAAGAAAAGAAACACGTCTTGAAAGTGCTAAAGATGCAGCCTTAGCTGAATTAATGATTGAGGAGCTTAATCCCTCCACTTCGGTTCCAGATATGTAAAATGTGCATAATAAATGCTCTTCAACTCACTGAAATGTTACATAGCTAAATTCACGAAGGAATGCAAAGACCTAAGTTAATGGAGTGAATGCATCATAAAGATGCCCCAAGGAAATAAATAATTCTGTTTACACTGGGGGGGGAATAACTCAAAGTATCCCACCAGGAAACAAACTACAAAAAGTAAAAAACTGAATTAATATTATGTCCAGTCACTGTATAAGCAATATTTTTCCTTCTTCAGGATTTCCCGTGGAAACAAATCCTACTGCAAGTACCAAAACTGATAAAGCCTTGTTTATTCTGGATTTTTTTTTAATTGACTTTTAAACTGAATTATAGCAACATTTTCTTTTATCTCCACACCTAACTAGATTATGAACCTGAAGTAACCCATTTTCCCTTCTTTTACCCCTCCAAATGTCCTCCAGCAAAGCAGGAACAGAAGAAACTGTCTCTTTGTCTACTCAATCATCTCCAGTATTAAGCTAAAGTAATCTGTTCCCCATACATTATCTCCTACTACCTGCATGTATATGAGCAGTGACAACCAAGGGAACAGACACATAATCCAGGACAAAGTTACAAGTGTTTATAAGTAAATGTTTTTTATCCTTTACCATTCATTATTCAGCAAATCTAGCAGAACAGAACTGTTTTTCAAACCTCTATATCTCAAAACTGATTTAAATTTCCCATTGGATATGGAAGTTTCTAGGAGGTCATATCACATCCTAGTAGAATGATTTCCTAAGCTTTGTTTCCATCAGAATTAGCATGAAAATAGTAAGTGGTTACATAAGAAGGCATGTTGTAATAATGTGTGTGCACAAAGAAAAGAGAAAAAGCCCAACACTTAAATCAGGTTTACTATGGCTTTTGAGTCCTTGAAGTCTGCAATCTTAACATTGAGTTAATACAATTTTTAGTATTTCTATCTCTCTAAATATATTTAGAACATATATAATATTTTGTTTAAGTGTATATACTTGTACACACATATATATGCAAGGTAATGCAGGCATTTATATATTTACAGAAAGGGAGTTATATGACACTGGATTATAAGAATTGATTTTATTATTATTTATACAGCTGGACTAATTTCTGTTCAAAAACTATTAATTCCCAGCTATGATCTATAATACTTCTCCAGGAAAAACTGCAGTGCAAAAAAAGAGAGGCTTATGCTTTACTGCTGTTGTCTGCTGTAATAGAAGTACAGTTAATAGCAAACTGGGGATTCCACTATTAGGATTTCAATAAGTGTCATATCACTTGTGAAACAAGTAATAAATCTTCTTTGTAGAAGCAGCTTAAGTGACAACTGTTCATCTTTACATAGAGAAAAGATACCTGCATGACATGAAGGAGTTTGTTACTGCAGTTTAAAAGCCTTCTGCAGGAAGCTTTTTCTATTTTTAGACTGTGAAGAAAACACCAGTAGGTGACTATAATGATCAACATTCATTATTTAAGTAGTTTAGATGCAAGCTGCACTGCTCAGATGTTTAGGAAAATAAAACTGTCTTTGCCCCAGAGAATATACAATCAGTCTTAACTGAAATTGATGAAAAGTTTCTGAAAGATAATGGACTGGGATGCATAAGCAGGAGCAGGCAGAACTGGGTTTGAAGTTCCATGCAGTTATATGCAGTAATAATTTAAAACTATAAAACTGGACAAAGGCAGGATTTTTCACTGCTTACTAACCTGGACTGTCTTCTTTTCTGCTTAGCTTGCTAGTGAAGAGAAGAGAGAGCACTTATAACTTTTCATGGGTCTAGGCCTTTAGAGTCTGAGTTAATAGCTGCCCTCAATAGACTCACCAAACTGAGTAAGTTAAACCACTGCTAAATCAATATTTTGGGAACATTTATTACATATTATAAAATTATATAAACCAAAGATGATAAAGTCAAAAGGTAAGCATATTCTTTACCTCATTTTTACATGTTTGTTTCTAAACATAATGGAAAAGTACATGTAACAAAGCAGACATTCATTTTTTATTATTACATTTAAAGCTTTTTCTTCCAGCTGCTAGAATAAAAAGTTAAAATTAGTTCCTAGGTGGCCTTTTTCATTTTTTTTTTTATTAGAGATTATCATTGTGTGCACAGTTATACATGTCTGTCTTTCCTTCCATAGAAACGATACTCAAGAACATATTGTCCCTAAGAAAGAAGAAAAAAAGAAGAAAAACTAAATCTGCAAATTAATACGTTGCAGCATTCCTGATGCTGAAGCTAAAGGGATGCTGTTCAGTTGATCAGGGCACAAAATTGATTTACCTTTAAAGATGTTTCATATTATAGCTCTTTACTTCCAGACACCCAAACGTGGTTCTTTTGAAAATTAGTCTTCATTGACAAATGTTTATCACAGAGCAATAACAAATGGGGCTGGGAATGGCTCCAAGGTGTATGCTTCTCATAACACCCGAAGGCACTCTTAGACCTGCTTCATTATATTTGCTGACAGTAAACTTGCAAACCCAACTCCCTGCTGCAGTTTGAAATGCATCTTCCAGAGCACTTGGGACCTGTATTTAAAGCCATCATGGTTGGTTTAGTGCATCTTGTAAAAATATAAAATCCTGCCAAGCATTCCTGGTTAGGTCACACATGAAGTAACCATTTGCATGAGAAGTTACTGGAGGCTCCTGGGACCTCTTCTAAAATGTTCGTTAGATTTAGCCTAACAACTTATGAGGATTAATAAGAGCAGAGAAGATATTCAAAGGCATGAATGCCAATTATATATCTCACTCCCATTTACTTTCTGTAGGAAGTAGGCATGTAAATGACATCTGAGGCTTTGAAAATCTCCACCTGCTAATTTCAAAGTACAAGATGGTAGCACATAGTAATAAGTTAGAAAGTATGTCATTCTGAACAAAAGACATCTTGGACTACTCATCTGCTGCAAGCTTATCAAAGAAAAATGTCTTTAGAGATGTATTCATTAAGTTAGTGCATACATTTAGCTCTGTTGTGATGTAAAAGCTGTGGTTTCTGCTGATTGTTAAAAATATACGAAATACAAACCCTACAGCCACAGAAAAAAAACATTAGACGGGACACTTCACGTGCATCAAAGCACAAAGAAGCATAATTTAGAGCTGCTGTATGAGACATTTGGGCACTTTAAAGAGTTTCTACAACAGGCTGTTGCATTTCAGGATACAGCAAAGATTTTCCTCATGATCATAGGCTTGCTTACCTTGCCTCTTTATCTCATAAAGCAGGGGTGACTTATGCTAGCCATTGTAAAGCCATCTGTGAGGATTAGCATATCCCATCAAAAAGTGTTTGTATAATCTAATGTGTGCTTGGAGAATTGCAAGACAGCATGATGAATTAGGCAGACCTATTGTGAGAAATGGAATACATGTACTCATGGAAACCTTCAAATGAAGCTAAAATAGCAGCTGAGATCCTGTCCATCTTGACACTTAGAAACCTGTGCTTCACTCATTTTAAAAAGGAAGGCAGCTGTGGAAGTTGAAAGTTTTATATACTGTAATATTGAAGGCAAAAATTAAGCTCCAGAAAATAAGAGAGGTGAGAATATATTCTGGAACACAGCTTTTAATTCAAAGGTATTGTGCTTAGTTTTCAGGATATTACACGTCAAGAGAATTAGTGTGACGTTACATAGACATGGTTTTGTTTACTTTGGCTCTGTGGAAAGAAGTAAAGACAAGTGTAGCTGCTTTTGTGCTGAATTTTCTAGCTGTTGTGTTAAATCAAACTGCTGAAGCCATGTTTTTGAAACCCTGGACAGAAGTATGGTCTTGAAAAGACATAGCATATGTTCCTTCCCTGCTCTTCTGTTTCTGTGGCCAGTAAGAAAATGCAGGTTTTGTGTGCAACCTGGGAAGACACTTCTTTCTGATGGGGTGCTGTATGTTGTTTTGACAGATTTGCAAGTAGTAAAAAGATGTCATTAGAACTCCCAAAGAACAGCATAAAACAGAACGATAGTGCAGAAAAATGCTTTGCAGGAGTGTAGATACATGTTTTGCAACAAATGTAAGGCAATGAATCTGTGAAAAGAATAACCTGAACCACAGTTACAGGATACCAAACACAGAATTGGCAGACATAGTCCACTGAAAAGATCCCAGAAACAGCTAAGACCATCAATCCAATACGCAACAGCTGTCAATAAATCCAAAAAATGTTCATCATATTTTAGAAAGATACTGAGAAAAAGACAAAGGGCATTGTTTTACTGATGTTTGCCCACATCTTGAGTTCTGTTGTGAGGATCTGGCTCCTGCAACTCAAGAAGAATGTAGTAGAATTAGAGAAGGTACAGAGGAGGGAAGCTAAGATGATTATTGTGATGGAGAAGCTACCTTATGAGAAGACCCTAAAAAGACAGGAAATCTTTGGTTTGGAGAAGAAGAGGATGATAGAATATGAGTAGTACCATACATATGGTACCCAAGTACCATAATCCTGGATGGGTGGATTACAAGGGGAATGTGCTGAAAAAAGTCATCAATCTTGGCAAACACTCTCCAAACAACATCTTCTTGTGTCACTGTCTGAAACACAACACTGGGCTTGATGGATCATCAGGCTGAGGTAGTAGGACAACTCTCACATCCTTATAATATCCCATATAGAAATTCTGGGTAAAATATAGGACCACTTACATGCAGTCATAACATAAATATTGCAGGTTACAGCAAGAATATAGCCCAGGTGGTTAGTCACTGTATATACCGAGGTATTTGCCTCACAGGAACTTACTAATTAAAGATTGATTTGAGGTATTGGGAATGCATGCATAAAAGCTACACAGCATGTCTAGAGGAGAGAGGAGATACACAGCACACTCTCCAGTGAGAATGTGGCAGGCAGGCTGTTAGCTTCAAGCATTCTGGCTCCACCAGATAGCAATCACTGTCCTAACAAAGTCGGCAGGCTGCAGAGCAAAAGAGCTGCAATGTGTTTTAAAGCACTACTCAAGAAGGAAAGGAAGGTCAGTTCCAAGAATTGCTGCCAGGCTGACAGGAAAAGTCTATGATCGGAGCCTAAGGATATTCAGCCTTCTTGGATCCAGGAAAGACTTAGGAAAAAGACCATGTACAGACATTTTGAGTTTACTGGTTTTGTGATACACTTTTCTGGAAAACATTTTATTCTAAGTAAATATTATATGGCTTTGAGAAGAGACCTTGGTCATTGTTTGAGTTATTGCCTCAGGTGGAAAATGAGTGCCAGGATCTCTGCTTGAGATTCTGCTTTTGCAAGAAACTCACATCTTGTGCTGGGGAGTGAAGGCTAGATGTGATTTGAGGGTAGGAGATAAGCATGATCCCATGCAGAATCAGGTGATGGTGAGAAGCCAGAGGCAGTAGGGTCAGGAAGGTTATGCCCTTCCTGAATTGAAGGTGGCTAAGAATGTTTCTCAGCTAGCACTGCTGGCAGCCAGGCTTTGAATACAAGACCTCATCTATGCTAGCAAGAAATAAACTTTACCCACAACTCTGTTAAAAGGACCAGCTTATGCTAAAAATAGTTTCTACCCATGAGGACTGACTGCATACAATATAGGTATGACAGAGGGTAGAGAAAGAGGGATAGGAACCCATTTTATACACAGAGAAGACAAACATGGGATGACAAAAGTTAATCTAAAATAGCACAGGTATCTCACCCAGAGTTAGGGACTGAGCCTTATATATCTGAATCTTTATTTGAACCTCAAGCCCAGGACTTCTTTTCTGTTTACACTAGTACTGTCAGATTAGGCAGGTACATAGCCAGCTGGACAAGTTAATGCATTGCCTTAGAATGACTCTGTATAAATCAGCTGCAAGTAGGCATTTGGCATAATAATCCTCTTGCTTTCCTTTCCCTCTGCTTGTTTTCTTGTTTCCCAAGCTGGTGATTTCTTCTTTTTGTAGAAAAGCTTCATCATTCTATCTTCAAGGATTAGCTGACACAGAAAACTATAACAGGAGCTTGGGAACGCTATGACGGAATATCTTTTTACAGAAAAAGCTTTTAATAAGCTAGCATCTTTCCATGTTTTCCTCAGCTGTCATATGTATGCAGTTCTTTTATATTACCACAAAAACTGAGTAAATGAGCAAACGAAAAATATCTGCTGATGTTCATTCATAGTTTTAATGACATTCGCTTCAGTAATATTTGTGTTTCTTATTGAATCATTGTTACAGATGAGTTTTAGGCAGCCAGTTTGCTGGCATTGATGTTTGGGTGAAGGGCAGGAGGAGAAAAAAAGGGAGAGAAAATAGAGAAAATCACAGACAGAAGAGATATCTTCAAAGCAGCACAATCAAATATAACTTACCAGGCAGGTGGTATGCCCAACA
The DNA here is from genome assembly GCA_013399015.1 of Galbula dea. Lineage (NCBI taxonomy): Eukaryota > Metazoa > Chordata > Aves > Piciformes > Galbulidae > Galbula > Galbula dea. The sequence goes on from VWZX01009706.1 coordinate 1,499,647, forward strand.
TGCCCAGAAACTCAAAACAGCCTTCTCTCAATAATTGTCTCTCATGTCCCTGGTAATTTCCCTACTCACATAATTTCTCTTCACATTTTTTTTTTCATGTTTTCTTCATATATATATATATATACACACACACACAAATATTCACATGTAGTCTACTTAGTTTAAAAAGGCAGGGGATGGAGGAGGAATTGCAGGGGAGAAATCCCAAAGCTCTAGGCCTGCTGAGTGACCCCATCATATTTAGAATGAGACAATGGAGGCAAAGAGCATCCTGAGGAGTCAAAACCCACAAAAATGTATTACTTGTATGACCAATTATAACACAGTCTATATTTAAAGCACTTCTGTCAATTGCAAGCTTGAAAGAGAAAAATTCAAAAATGCACTCATCAAACCGAAAAAAATGGCACATGGAAGGAAGCTACAATTTGCTCATGGATATTTCATGATCTTAGAAAAATGCCAAACTCATCAGACAAATTGTTTGCTGTGAATTATTCACTTGGGTCTAAATTGCTACTCTTTCGTGCAAATACAATGGAGCCCTGTGACTCCTTGTCATCAGATTTGCTCTTCAAGAACTGCATCACATTCACTGTTCTTAACAAAGAGCTTTATATGACAGTTACCAATGTAAGAGTAACAAAAGGATTTCAGTACCTCTTCCTCCTGTTCTTAAATTACCTTCCCCCATATTCATACTATAACTTTACATTTCACATACAGACCCTGATTCAGCAGAAGATTTCATCTTCCTGGCCTGTAGTTAAGCAAGGCTGAAGAAAGATCTTAAAATAACAGAAAAAGAATGTATGGTGAAGGACTTGCCTATTTCCCCCGCTGAACCACCACATTGGTATGTTTCTAGCTGGTTTGAACTTTACATTCCAAAGGCAAATATTTTTGTCAGTTAATCTAAGCAAAGCCAGCTTCTGACAAAGGCCCTGTTATTGCCACCCTGAGAGCTGCTGTAACTTATCAGCCCACTAAAGCACAGTCTTTTCTCCTTGGATATCAATATTTGGCATTGCTGAAAAATGGTTGAGTAATCACAGAATGTTAGGAATTGGAAGGGACCTCGAAAGATCATCTAGTCCAACCCCCCTGCCACAGCAGGATTCCCTAGACGAGGTCACACAGAAGCCATAAACATTAAAGAAATATTGTAGGCAAGAAAAACAAAAGATTAGAGAAAATAACCTTACTACTGGAAACAAAATGTAGAGAAGCAGTAAAAATATCATATGAAATGCCTACAATACACTCACTTGAAAAACGTGGGTCCAAATCTTGAACCTTCTTTGCCACTTGACCTATCCAGAAACAGATGGCTTATTGTTATCAGTTTGAGATGTCTGGCTTCCTCTCCAGCCTGTTACATTTTAATACACCCACACAAGGCACTTTTTTTCCCCTCCCAGCTGACATTATTGTGACAAAAAATGAACTTCTGTTTCACTGCCATATACTTGCCAATCTTCTTCAGCATTTTTGAAAAGGGATTGTTTAAGTTGCAGAGTGCTTGGAATGGTAGTTATATTTTTATGTTGTGCTGCTTCAGTCCATTGCCTGGAGATAGATAATTCAAACATAAAGCAGGTACCATAAAACAGTGTAGTGCTAATGCACTATAAATCTGCACATCTAACTGCAATTAGTAGAGATAGGTGTTACAGCTAAGGATTCTACAAGAGCTGCTGGTGAAAATGGAGAGACAAAAAGAGATCAAAAAAATATTGTGAAGAATAAATTGTGCTGACAAAAGCTGTAAAATATATAAGTACAAACGTTAATTATCTCCCTCAGATAAATGATGGGTCAACATTACAGAATGCCATTTGCAATAGTGAAAACCAGGATAGTCCTTTCTTACCAGGTAGCAAGAGCACAGTGTGTCTTTGACTGAAACAAAAGTACTGAAAGGGCCTAGAAGCAATGATTTTTTGTACTGTACCCTCAGATAAGTATCTTACTTTTCCCAGCCCTCTATCTTCTGACAGGGAGTAGGCTGAAGGAGTAACAGCACTTAAGGAGCAAGACTGCTCTTTTATAAATAAATTGACAGGTGTAAGTCTGGATACATCAAGGTGTAACTACAGCCATGTCCTGCATATGGAATATTCTTCAGCTGCCTCATCCCAAGTTGCATGAAAGACTACCTTAATTTCTGGCCATATAGCATGAGTGTGCAGCTGCTAGTCAACAGAAAAGTCTTCACTAGATACATGGAAAGACTGCCCATTGCTGGACCTGCAAGACCTTGTTATCTCTGGTGTGAGCCCTCTGACGTAGCTGGTTCTCTAACAAACATAAATATGGAGACTGAAAAACCTTCATTGAATCACTCTATAATATCAGATGCAACAAATTCTGCTGCTGAGCTAGTGATCCAGTATAAAGCAACATTTCTTATCTAAGTAAGACGGAGTAGTACTTTTTTTATAAATATGTACTAAGTAAATCAGCAAACATGTAAGTCTATATTTTGTTTGAGAAATTCAGCTCAAGATAAAACTAAATTTCATGGATCATAACAAATTTAAGGAAAAAAAATGAATTTGGCTGGTTTTTAAAGGTCTGAAGAAGGCACATGCCAGTGAAGGGATAATGAAGTGTTTTATTAATTATCTGTACAGAGGAAAGTCAAAACGTTCCTGCCTCTGACATGTCCTTTCACATACATCCACACATTGAAAAAGTGAGAGTTCTCACTACTCCATAAAACCAAAGTATTCCTTCAGAAAGTTACCAAATAACATTTCAACAAGACATGCAATGGTAACTTAGAAAAGCTACCATGAAACTAGGTAAACTTTCAAATCCATTTATCAACATAGTTACATTTCTCATTTCAAGGCAAGTGGTGGATAATAAATATACATCAAAGGAAGCCAGATAGTATTTAAAATGTTGTATTAAATGAAAAAATATCCACAAAAATAACATTATATTTTTTATGATCTCTTCACAGCTCTTCTTATTTATAAACTGAGCTTTGTTTTCTACATTGAACATTAACAGCTATCATGTCACATAGCTATAGCCAAAGGGGAAAAAAGTTCAAATATCTACAGAGACTAGAAATGGTTACAATCACTGTCTAGAAGTGAGATCTGAATCCTTCAAGATTCTGAAGATGTTCAAAATGAGATCCCCATCAAGAAGCACAATTTGCTAAGCAAATTCTTGTTAGAAACCAGGTTTAGTAAACACCTGCTGAGCATATGCAGACCTATGGGATCTCTTTTTCTGAAACACAGGAGGGAGCGCCCCCTCTTCCTAGCAGGCAAGAGGCATTTGTGGTGCTTCAGGTAGTGTGGCTGGGAAAAGCCATAGCTCTGGGTTGTGGCTGAAGGTTGGCCACTTGGCAGGACAATATTACATGTTAGGCCTCACCAGTAATCATCTCCTTTGCATGAATAAATATATCTGTTTCTTCTCTGTTTTATGGTGTCAACCACAACCTCGTAGGCCTTTCCTTCACTGTTGCTTTTAATAGGGGTATTGGGTTCATATGTCAAAGACAAGTCTTGTCAATATGGGAGACATAAGCTTTTGCTGTGGGGAGGAATGAAGGAGAAGCCAGATGAATGAATCTCATGCTTCTCATGGCTGAGACTTGACAGATACGTAGATGTACTCATTACTCTGCTTTTGGGATACAATAGAGGACGGTATCGATAATCCTTCATACCCCCCTGTATGTCAATCTTTGCAATCCACAAGAAGCGACAGTGACAACACAAGGAGTTATTTTCATCTTCCCCAGCTACTTTTAATGAATCTGGTCCCTTCAGGCACAACTCTTCTCTTTTCAAACCCGACAGCAAAGAAGTATTTTTCTAGAGTGTAAGAAAAAATTCCCCATTATTATGAATTTCATAAAGTGCCTTATCACTGATGACTATTTCATCTCCTTCCATCCCTGCAGTAAGAATTGAAATGTTACCTTAAAATTGTGGAACTGAAACTGAAGAAGGGATGTTGCATCCCCTAACATCTTGAGGATCTTTGACTGCCAAATTTACACACAGCTTATTTGATAACTTAACATTATTTTAATAGACTTTTAAAATGTCAGATGTCACTTTTTCACTTACTTTTTCAAGATCATTAACTTCTTGGACATGAGTATATTACAGAGAAAATGTTAAATGTCCTATTCATTCAAAAGCTTACACCTGAAGTTTTGCTATACTTTATTTGTAATGCATGGAGTGAAATCTTAGCTTCTCATCTGGAAATAAATATTAAAACTGTACACAAAAATGCATGAAAATACTGTAGCTTGTCAGATCTAAAGTGCTTAATGCAAATGCATCATTTCTACATATCCTGGCACTGCCTCCTGTATCTGAAAGGCTCAGTCAAGAAAATATGGGTTTTAGATAGAGTTGTTTACATAGAAAATACCAACAAAGCAAAGCCAGGTGACAGGAGAAAAAGTACATTTATATGTGAAGTGAAAATTTACTTACTTGAAACTGAGAATAAAAATGGGGAAAGAAATGAGAATTCTTTGGGGTTAGTTACTCAGTTCTTGTGCTAGCAAAACTCTGCATAAAACCATTTTAAGGGGTGTAAGTTAAAAAAAAAGGTATGGCACCAAGACATTCAGCCTACTTTTTCCATCTCTCCTGTATCGATCCTGACCAAGAAACTGCTGCAAGTTTATGAGTCTGGGATCCACATGACAGCTAACCTCTGTAGGTGCAAGCCTGTGCCGTGCTGTGCTTCAGATCCCCCATGGCCCTCAGGCCTGTGTTGTGCTGCACAGTGACCTTGACCACAGAATAACCTTGCCCAGATCATTGCAACCTGCAGGCAGCTCCCACTTGGCCCCAGCACTGGCACTTGTCTGGCCTTGCCTTTATCTAAAAGGTCAGTAAGAAGTTCTCAGAACATGCTGCAGGAACAGAGTTGTTTTTCTTGTAGGGAAATTATATATTAGCTCAAATGACCAAAAAGGAGAACTTCTCTCTGTGCATAGTATCTGCTCTGGTCTGTGCAGTGTGCTGTGGGAAAATCTAACCAGGCTCCATCTGATTCTCCACGAATGTAGTGTAGACATCAAACTTACTATCTATCTATACTCTTCTAATTATACTGTCTAATTAAAGCAGTTATCTTATTAAGCCATTTATTGTTGAGTCTTTCTTATGGAGGTTCAGACAGGACCCTGCACCATCTCTCTCTTCCCTCATCTGCCCCCCTGGTGCAGAAAAGCTTCCAGCTAAACTTGGTCTAATATAATCTCATTTTGAAAACCCCACAAAATCACTATGCCCCTCCACAAAGATACTCTAAACATTTATCCCAGTGGTGGCTCATCCTAAATTAACTCTCTAACATTGCATTAAGGATGGAAAGTATGAGTTAACAGCTGCCTCCATCCACTCTGACATGGTGGCAATACTGACCCTATCTGTTTGAAGAAAGCACAAGCAGTTTATTGGCAGGATACCAACATAAACCTTCCATCTGCATTCCATTACAGGTGTTGTGGCTGATATCTATAAAAACACTTTCTGTTCCCTTTCAGTTGGAATCAATTTGTTAAGGACAGCAGTGAAAAATATATGACTTCCAAATAAAGTGCCCTGTATCCTATTAGATACATAATGAATCATGAGCAGGTAATAACATGTTTTATTTGAAGTTCACTGAGAAAATAAGGAATAATTTCAGAACATGAGTGCAGATTATTTCCAGTTTGTAGATTCTTAGAAAATGAATCTTCAGTACCATCAAATCCAGTTGTTTTGATACCTACCTCTGCTAGAAAGACTAAAATTAAGTTTCTCCGTTTCCTGCACCAAATTATGTTTCTCAGCAGAGCTTTGAAAGGTGATTTTAATTAAGGCTGCCTGCCCATCATCCCAATTCCTCTTAATCTTGCTAAATTTGAGACACTGTTTAATAATGGTAAAGTGGACAACAGTCAGTTTGATATTATACTAATTCAAAAGTGCTTAACCTTTCAATCCTACTGTTTTCTCATTAATAATGATCTAGATCAAAAGCCTACTTATAATGGTCAAAACTCTGAACAGATATTTTATACTTAAATAACATAATTCCATGATTCAGAAAATCTCAAGAGAATATGTTTAAAATTACTAGACCAATTGTATAAAAGTAGGTAATATCAAAACTGTCAATGGATTACAGAAGTTTCTGGCCTCCAATTTCATGATTAATCCACTAACATTGTTTATTAAATAGAGTTTTAATTCAGATTCTGTTCTCTTTATATTCTATAATGGTGACTTTAAATACTAGCTACTGCTGTTATTTTTATGTTAGGTCATCACAGAGACAAATAGAATCACAGAATGATAGGGGTTGGAAGGGACCTCTGGGGATCATCTAGACCAACCCTCCTGTCAAAGCAGGTTCACCTAGGGTTCACCTCCAGGCAGGTTTTGAAAGTCTCCAGATAAGGAGACTTCACAGCCTCTCTGGGCAGCTTGTTCCAGTGCTCTGTCACTCCCAAAAGAACTAAGTTTTTCCTCATGTTCCTCATGAACTTCCTGTGTTCCAGTTTGTGCCCACTGTCCTTTGTCCTACAGCTGGGCAGCACTGAAAAGAGACTGGCCCCATCCTCTTGACATAGAATTTAATGCTGCTGCTGCTGCTGCGTTATGTGCTGACTGAGCCCAGATCACAGAGTAAAATTCCCCTAACCATAAGCAAATGGAACAGTTACTCACTGGTGGTACACAGGACTTTCAGTTCAACTCCAAAAACACAGTTTACTAAGTTAATGCTTCAAATACTATGGCTGATGCATCAACCACACAAGGTGCAACAACAGCAAATTAAATCTGAAATTTAATCTATTGAAGCAGTATTTATGCACAACAGTGACAGGCTTCAAAGAAAAGCAAAGAACATAATATCTATTCACTGTTACTCACAGTATTTTCCCACACTTTCTCATATTTGCTCTTGCTGTTTTCACAGAAAACCTTATTTTCCTCTCAGGTGTTCAGACATTGGTGCACTGAGATTTTAGATCATTTCCCATTCTGTTGTGTCTTTTAACCAGAAACTCCTTCTCAAACATAGGAAGGCTTCTCCTACCAATTTTAGTATCTGTAATGCAGACAGAAAACATTAATAACAGGCTAAAAAGTTCTGTAATGTCAACACTTTGAAGCAGAACTGCTTACGTTAAAGTCATTACCAAGAGAAATTGGCATATGCACCGACATCAAACATTCTAAAGCCATATTCATTCTTCTAGGAGAAAAGCTATATATAGTGAATCATTTTTTAGAAGTACATGCACATTTAAGAGGAAGATTGTTTTTCTATTGTCAAAGCAAATATAGTAAAAAAGATTCTGGATGGAAAACTGCAGCAGCATCTGGGAATTTGGTGAAGCTGATCTGCTGAGATTCAAGTCAGTGGAACAGCAGTGTGAATAAGTCCCCATTCACTTCTCAGGTAACTCTTGGTTATTTCCACTTCTGATATGGTGATAATGAATTATTTATGCTTCATTCATAGTTTGTTATAGCAATTGTTAAGTGTGCAGACAGTTACAAATTCTTTAAATGCACAGAATAGGAACATGACTAATGCTCAAACGACAAACAGGTTTTGGGTCATCAGATTGATTTTGCACCCAGTGAAACAGGATTACAGCATACAGAAATCTGCATGCAGATTCAGAATGCAGAAATACATATGCACACATCTGTATAATCTACATGTACATGAATTCATATAGGCAAGCTTCATAATTACCTGCAAACAGGCAAGACATATAACTATAACGACGTCTTCATTTGATTTTACAAGCACGAGAAATAACCTTTGAGTACACAGGCACTGCTATATGATGAATACATACAGAACAATGCACTGAGAGTACACACATCCTTACATAGATCCAGAAGATGTCATTGCTGCTTTATAAGGTCAGGTCAGGATGGTGTATCTTTTGTGCCCTAGCTCTTTATTACTTGTAGATCAAGTCTACCTAAATTAATAAAAAAACTTATCCATAGATCTCAAAGCACTTTATAAAGTTCATAGAATACAGAATGGTTTGGGTTGGAAGGGACCGTGAAGATCCTCTAGTTCCAACTCCCTTGCCACAGTCAGAGACACCTTCCACTAGACCACACTGCTCAAACCCCCACCCAACCTGTCCTTAAACACTTCTGGGGAGGGGGCATTCACAGCTTCTCTGGGCAACCTGTTCCAATGCCTTCATCACCCTTATAGTAAAGAATTTCTTCCTTATATCTAATCTAAATCTATTCTCTTTCAGTTTGAAACCATTACTCCTTGTCCTATCACTACACTCCCTGATAAAGAGTCCCATCCCACCTTTCCTGTAGGCCCCCTTTAAGTAAGGGAAGGATGCTAAAAGGTCTTCCAGGAGCCTTCTCTTCTCCAGGCTGGAAAACACCAACTGTCTCAACCTGTCTTCAACTCCTTGATCATCTTTGTGGCCCTTCTCTGGACCTACTACAACAGGTCCATGTTTTTGTTATGCTGGGAGCCCCAGAGCTGAACACAGTAGTCCAGGTGGAGTATCTCCAGAGCAGAGTATAGCCCAGGATGCAATTGGCTTTCTGGGCTGTGAGTGCACATTGCTGGCTCATATTCAGATTTTCATCCACAAATACCCCAAATCTTTCTCCTTAGGGCTGCTCTCAACCCCTTCATCCTCCAGCCTGTACTGATACAAGGGATTGCCCCAACACAGGTGCAGGACCAAGAACTTGGCATTATTGAACTTCATGAGGTTTCCACAGGGACACCTCTGAAGCCTGTTGGAGTCCCTCTGGATGGTATCCCTCCTCTCCAGTGTGTCAAGTGCACCACACAGCTTGGTGTTCACACAGAATCACAGAACAGTAGGAGTTGGAAGGGACCTCGAAAGATCACCTAGTCCAACCCCCCTGTCACAGCAGGATTCCCTAGACCAGGTCACACAGAAGCGCGTGTATCTCCATAGAAGGAGACTCCACAACCTCTCTGGGCAGTCTGTTCCAGTGCTCTGGCACCCTCACTGTGAAAAAAATTCTATGTGTATTCACATGGAATCTCCTATTCTTCAGCTTACAGCCATTGCCTCTTGTCCTGTCACTGGGCTTCACTGAGAAGAGCCTGACCCCATCCTCCTGACACAAACCCTTCACATATTTAAAAGCATAGATGCCAGCAAACTTGATGACTGCCCTTGGTCCAACTGTCTGTGTCACCAACAAAGATGTTAAACAGTATTGATCCCAATACTGACACCAGTAGATTGCTACCTAGATGGCTACAAATTATTTCAACTCACATATATATAAATGATATTCCTACACTAATGCGTCATGTCTTCAACTACATGCAACTAGTGGTGCCATCCTTCATGCAACAACCTTAATTGAGCTCTAGTCCTGAAGTCCCATTTAGTTTCTCCTTCTGAAACCTGAAGTAGTCTTACATCTGTGCTCATCCCTTTTCTTTCCTGACTGCCAAGCGTTGAAGTGTAGTCACTCGGCAAGCAGTAAGTGATCCAATTCCCAAAGATAACCGCTAGAGGTCAGGCAGGACATAGCGCATGGCCACAAAGAGACGGGAGATTCTTCTAAGATTACTTACTCTTAGCGTGGGAAATGAGTGACCAGAGCGACACTTAACATGGGAAGATTTAAATATTCGCCATTTTTCATGTCAGAAAGCAAAACTGTGCCCGTGAAAACAGATATATTCAAGGTAGATCACATGTACTGGTGTGAAGGTAATGGTAAGGAAATAGTTTTATTAGATAGAAAATGGATGTGTACTTAAATATGGGCATTCTGTATAAAAAGGAGTTCATCACAGTAAACATCTCACTCAGCAAGTGTTCAGATCTACCCAAAGTCTTGTCTACTGGATCTTCAGTTGCCACTTAAAGCCGTTTTTCCATATTGTTTTTACTGTATAAAGGTGTGCAGGGTGAGAAGAATATGAAGTAGAAAAAACACTATAATAATCTATATTTCTTGGCTGAAGGAGAAATGCAATCTCAGCCTTGAAAAACATGCAGAGTATTTTACTGAAATAGTCAAAATAGTTCAGCAGTTACTTCTCTGAATCACTCACTCTGTTGTCATTGTTTTGGTGAGCTCCTCAGACATCTTTTTCTTAAGCGAAAATAGATGAGTTAAGCTCCATGAATGCACAGATGACCACTTCTTGTCACAAAACCAGTAGCACTGCCCAGTGAAAGAGCTGATCTACAGCTGTCAGGGCCTCCTCTGCTTCACAGATATTTCCTATCCACAAAAGCGCTATTTCTGCCTCTGTCCTCCAACATACATGCTTATATTTCCTTGCAGAGTATACCGGGCCATAAGCTCAAAGGTTGGGTAAGAGTTTGTACTTCACAGAGTATGTTTTAGAGACCTTCTTCAAACAGTCATGTTTCTTTTTCCCATCTACCACTTCACTACCTGGTGTAGTCATCATCCTGTCTGATTTTCCACTGAGTGCTCTGGTGGCATTTCTATATTTCTTGGAAGCACATGTTCTTGGAAGCATTTAAAATAATTCTACCAACACTGACATTAAGGTAGGCTCAGTTATCCAAAAAAAGACTACAGTGGTTTGTGTTTGCTTATTCACTTGCAAATAGCTATGTTTTATCAGATACGTTACTCAGAGTGAATGGAAGAACTGACTGAAAAATCAGTTAATGTTTTCTAAGCTTCACATCTAACTGTATCTCCTATATTCCTAATTCAGTATAGATCTGTAAATCCATACTTAAGGGATACTGTAAGATAGCTCTGTAAAAAAACAGTACATGCACAAGAAATATCACTTTATTTAGGATAGACAAAATCTGTACTTGCTATCTACTGGACTGTGAGATAGTTGTGTTACCTATGTAACTCCTTAGTAATACTGGGCAAAAAGAGACACAAAAAACCTAGATTTACTTTCCACAGTATGATAGGAAATAAAAAAGGAAAGACATAAGTAAACTGTTATTAGTTAAGAAAGAATCTGCTAGTCTTTTAATGCTTCTTGTTTTCTAATAAACCTTTTCCACCCACAACAGCTTCAATGTCAGAACTGGCCTCACACAAAGCAGGAAAATCTGGGAATCTTTCTGTTCCAGATTTGTATGTGAACAGATAAACAAAAAGCCACGTCCAATTTCTCCCTGTAATGGTGCAAAGTTGTTTCTGCAACTGTGGCTCATCCTGACTTGCCTATAGTAGTAGTAAGAGTAATCTACCTCTTATCACTATGGATAGGGACTACAGAAGTAAACTGAAAGGTAGTACAAAAGTCTGTTCTGATTCCTGTGTCCCTCTACATTTTATACATGTGACATTGCTATTTCAATAAGCCTGTATGATATGCCTAGACAAATACCCATGTATCCTTCAGTTTCCTTACATTCCTTAGATTCCTAAAAAAACCCAACCAACCAACCAAATAAACCCCAAAGCAGAGGGCCAGGTGCTCATCAGTTTCCATGGAGAGGAACAAGGAAATATAAAGACACAGGAACATTCACTGTTTGCCTCACCTCCACTGCAAAGCCCTGAATTCCACATCATATAGCTGTTAGAAATTGGGGAGTAACATGTGGTGGGTGGAGAGAGACATAAATGTCACAGGTCTGTGCATAGAACAGTACAAGTTTTACTAATAGTATATACAAAATTTAAATCTCATGAATATGATAAGAAATTAAACAAAGGTGTTCATTAGCACATGCACAGTTAATTAAAAGTACAGATGAACTTTAAGTGGCAGAATCAGGAGAGGCTATGATACACAGTCTTTTCCATTACTGAGGATAACATAGACACTTTTGGAGGCACCAGATAGCATGGCACAAAGGCACCTGTGCTGGTTCCACTTCTCCAGCAAACATCTCCTAGGGTGAGAAAGAGTAATGCAGATGGTTTTGTGTAAAGGGTATATGGGTAATGGAAGAGTCATAGTCTGTTAACAGTAGTGATGGCTGTATACTTTGTCACTACCTATCATCACAAACATTAGCAGCCATATTTCTGAAGAGTGATATATACAGGACATAAGCAACTTGACAGAATACACTGAACTTATTGTAGCCTTCCAGTATCTGAAGGGGGCCTACAAGAAAGCTGGCGAGGGACTTTTTAGGAGGTCAGACAGTGATAGAACCAGGGGAAATGGGTGTAAGCTAGAGGAAGGTAGATTTAGGTTGAATATTAGGAAGAGGTTCTTCTCTATGAGGGTGCTGAGACAGTGGAACAGGTTGCCCAGAGAGGTTGTGGAGGCCTCATCCCTGGAAGCTTTTAAGACAAGGCTTGATGGGGCCCTGGGCAACCTGATGTAGTCGATGGTGTCCCTGCCAGGCAGTGGGGTTGGAACTAGATGATCTTTGAGGTCCCTTCCAACTCTGACAATCCTATGATCCTATAATATTACTTAGCTACCCTGTTGAGATTATTTTAAGACTCCTGCAGGATTCTCACACACAATGCTGGAATAATGCATGATACAGGTTTGATAAGGCCTTCAATAATTGTATTTATTAAGGTGAAAGATACCAACTTCAGCTGTTTAAAGTTAGGATGTTATTTATTCCTCCCACTGCCCACTAAAACCATAGAGAATGCAACAAAAACATACCTTGGGAAAATGGAAGGGGCAGCATTGCCACACACTAAAGCACCAGAGTGTACTGTACTGGAGATCCTCACCAAAGTGAGAGCAAAATGTTTCATAATCCTTATGATTCATTTAACAAGAAGAGATATATATCCACTCAAGGAAGCTATAGCCTTTTGCAAAAGAAGGAGAACCTAGCCCAAACTGCTATATAAGTAGATTACGGTAAGAGCATTACCACAGTTCTGCCTCTGTTAATATGAAGGGATATTCTGTGTATTAAATAGCAAATGGAAAGGGAAGAAGGAAAGAAGGAAGGAAGGAAGGAAGAAAAGAAGGGAAAAAAACACCCAAAACAAAAAAATGCCCACCTGTTGTTGCCTCAAACTTAGGAAAAGGATAATTATTGTGAAAGAAGAACATTTTTTTAATGTAGAACCCCAAACTTTTTCAGTGTTGTACCAGCAACAAATATCTGCAGTGTGGCTAAGGCCTTTCCTACATCTGTTTCCAACCATTTTTTTTTGACACAAACAGTCTGCAAAAACAGGTTGTGTTCCTTTTTTTTGTTTTTAAGACATCTACCTTTCAACAAAGTAGTCTAATTCTTTGGTTTTATTTCTTTCTTTTTTTTTTTTTAATTCATATCCAAAGATGAGTAGCAACAATCACAAAATCATAATCAATTCCTTACGCTTATCTGTCCTGAATCTTGGCATATGACTGTCAGGAACAACCCTACCAACCACACATTTATAATATTTTTTCACTGATATAGCATCTTTCATCTGAGATAGTTAAGGCTTTTCACACTTGTAGAAAACTATTGGATAATGGATGGGAAAATTAAAGCACAGGAAATGATGGTTTGAACAACAGTGTCTCCCTGTGGCACTGTGACTGTTACTGTTTGTTGTTTGTTAAATATCACTAGTGAAAACCCGAGGAAAAAAGGAAGTCATTGTCCTTACCCTTATATTTAGAAACAGAGGCTTAGTTTAGCAATCTATACAAAATATTCCTCAAAGTATTTGAGTATTTAACTCAGCACAAACATCCTAACAGTGAATTTTGCTCTATTATATAAAAGGTCTTTTGTTTATCCTCTGATGCTCACAGGACAGCCAGTGTACCTGCAGACAGCCTACAAAAAGCAGGACCATAGTGGTCTAACATGGTACATCCACAGGTGGAACCAGTGGTCTCGATTTTATTATGGCACTGAATGGAATATTAACATATATGTTTCATCAGTGTTTTCAAATGTTCAAGAGCTAAATTCTCTATATATAATCTGTATGATTAATTTGGACAGTCTAAACTTGAAAAATGTGGGTTTGATTAAAGATGATTTATTCCTTACTTTGTAATCACAACTTTTGTTACTTCTTAGAAAAATGATAGCTTACAGTAAACAGATAGACTATATACACTGTAAAATCTGTGGAAAATATTCAGGCTGTTGCATTTGTTTCTATTTCTTACAGCTAGATCCATAAATATTGTTCCATAAAACATTCAAAGAGCAGAAATATATCATATTTCAGCTTTATGTGGATGATAGAAATGCTCATGTTTAAGTGTCTTTTTTTAACTTGGGTTGCTGAACTAAAGTTGTTCATTTTAAGATTTAGGTTTAAAGTGAAGGGTTTCAGAGAGTGCTTAAAGCACTGAAAAAAATTATGAGGCTGTTCCAAAATAAACAAGATTTGGAAGCCAGAAGCCAATATCTCTCCTGGTTGCAAAATTTTGCCACCAGGAAAAATGGGTGTTCCAGGAAATTCCCAGCTAAGTAAGGGTAAGGAAACACTAACACATGCTGAATTACACAGTCCATGAATGAAAAAATGTAGATCTAACAAGTGAAAGCTCCAGAGACAGCTTTCTCTGCTGTGTAGAAACTTCAGCAGGATCTTTGTAGGTTTTCTAGACAGCTATTTCCTACTAAAAGCAGACTTATGATTTCTCTCTAAATAATAAAATGGTTGCACATAACTGTCTGTTATCTCAAGGCACTATCTGGATGGAAATTCAAATAAAGAAAAAATTAGTATGAAGTGCTTTATTCTGGCTTATCTTGAAACTTTTAAACATTTTTTGTTTGTTCTATTTCTCATATTATGCAACCTCTCTAGTCATTCATTCACTCAGCAAGGAAGTTACACCTATTTACGCTCACTTTGCAAATGATACCATTAACACAGACACCTTCTCTGAATTAGGGTAAAAATGCATGAATAGATGTTCTGGAGGTTTTTTTCAGTGACTGTCATTTCTACAAAATGAAGAACTTTGCTATCTGCAATTCTTCCCTACAGAGATACGCAATTTCAGTTTTCTAACTTTTTCTAAAATGCCAGAAATTCACCTACAGTATTATAGTTTAGAACTATCTCTACCCAGCTGAGCAAGTTCAATAATCATTTATTTTCATTTAACTAGAAAATCACATTGGTATCACTTCTAGAAGTCAGTTTATTGCTTTATCAACAAGTACTGTGAGAAAAACATTGTTTATGTTTCCCCTTTGTTAGAACCAGTCCCTAATGCGTCCACCTCTCATTTGCTTACTAGCAAAAGATTTCACCTTTGTCAGCACTGCATAGCCCATAGTGGTGTGAAAAAGCAAACTGCAACCTATTCAGAATCTTGCACCATCAGCAAAGCTTTGGGCTAAGTTCTCCTGATTGTGATGCTCAGCTATACTGAACAGTCCCTTGCTTTGGAACACAGACTGTGTTGTCAAGCCAGCATGAGCTCTCTGGTGTTTAACCCTTCATTGCAATAGTTACTCGAAGGCAATTTCAGCCTTCAAATGAATGACCAGTAATGAGTGATTGACCCTTTCTAGTCAACACCTATGAGGCTGCAGATGAAGTGCTGCTTCAAGGTCTGGGCTCCCCAGTGTAAAAAAGACACTGACATTTCAGTGTGTCCATTGGAAGATGATCAAGATGATAAACCAACTTAAGCACATGACATACCATAAACAGCTGAAAGAAATTGGCTTTTCAGTCCTGAAATGACAAGTTTAAGGTGGAGGGAGGGGGATCTTTCTGCTGTCTTCAACTACCTCATGAGAATACAGAGAGAAGACAGAGCCAAACTCTTCTTGAAGATGTAACAAGTGATAAAAGTTTCAAGAGGGAAATTTAGATTAGATATAAGAATTTTTGTCTGTTTGTTTTGTGAAAGCAGTCGAACATTGGAACAAGTTGCCAGGAACAGCTGTGGTTTCATTACACTGAACTATTCAGAACTTGACTGGAAAAGGCCCTCAGCAACCTCAACTAAATTAGTCCTGCTTAGAGCAGGGATTAGATCAGATGACCCCAGAGGTTCCTTCCAACCTAAATTACGTCTTTCTATATTTTATCACTTTCATTTAGAGAAACAACTGAGATTATCAGAGAAACTTTCTTGATTTTCCATTGCCTATGACATGCCCCTGAAAAGACAAATCAAGTTATAGAAAGAAATGCATGAATGCACAAAGACTTTAGGTTATTTTAGTCATGAAGACAGTAATAATGACTTATACCCATAAGCTTGTAAATAAACGCAAGGAACAGTACTTAAATGTGAAATAAACAAAGAAACTATAAACACCTACTGGCATCTACAAATGAAAATGAGAGAAGTCCTACAGCTAGAAGGAGATTTGCACTCTGTTTTAATAAATAAGCACAGCCTGGTTATTTGTGGCTCAAACCTCCAAACCACTATTCACTTCTGATCTTGCTGAGAGTATGTGTCAACACTGATGCACTCCCTGCTTCAGTTTTCAGAACCAGCTCCTTATTCAGAAATTGCTAAACTGACTGCTAGACAATGTGTACTAAATGGTGTCCAAGGAAAAAGTAGTCCCACTCCATGGGAAAATGCATTTCCACAGAATGATGCTTTTCACTACCAGAGGTTGACACCCAAGTTACTGCATTACTTTCCAAGGTCCAGTCTCATTTGGATTCATGAACCAGCATAAAAGAACAGGAGCTATATATCTGAGTTTGTTTTCCCTGCTATTTCAAGTATCACAACAAATACATTCAACAATTTGGGGATTTCCCTTTCTGCAAGTCTTGCTTGACCTTGGGAGAGAAAAAAAGAAGTCTTATTTCCTTTCCACTTCCTCTTACTTCAGACACTTCATAACACAGACAGGCAAAGCAAAACCTGGCCCTTTATATATATATTTACTTTCCAAATATTTACACAGATTTTCTAAAGTTTAGGAAGAAATTTCTTTGCAGTAATGTCAGCAAGTACTAAACTATTTCACCAAAGAATCACACAGCTGAAGAAAGATCTCAGGGAAATAGGAGACAGTCACCTTTCATATCCTGTACAGTCAGGTCTGAGATAATATGGACACAAACTATTTTGGCTAAGGTGTAGTAAAACAGTGGCTGGATTCAAAAAGTAAGGGGAAGATAGTGTTTCTTCTCTGGTAATCTCCACAGCAGACAAACTCTATCAAATAGTATAAATATGACCAACTAATAAACAAAAAGCAAATGAATTGTTCGATTTTTAGCTGTCATTCCTACATCTCTTATGTCAGTTCTGTAACTTTATTGAGTCTGCTGTTAACTTTATTTTCTTCTCAATAGAATGCATTTTATATGGTGATATTTTATATTACTGCTTGGCTATTGTTGCTGAACTATCAGTTTTCATGTATGAATTGTTTGGCATTACACAAAAGGAATATTTTAAATTTGAGACCAAACAAGAATTTTTAAATAAAACCTACGAGTGCACCAGCATGTATCCAAGTCTCTTTCTTGGGTCCTTATGTTGTTCACTTTTTTCTTTTTTCGTTCTTCTAATTTGGATAGTTGTATTAGTCTTGTATTCTAGACTATTTGTGTACTGCATTTGTGATTTATAGAAGCATATGCTTTATGTAATGCTAACATTTTAAAACTGAGCACAAAAATTAATTATGATTTATTTGTTGAAACAGATAGATGCAAAACTACATTTATATGCAAAAATATATTGGCAAATATGTGAAGATATATGCAAACAATAATGATGGTTATGTTCCATTTTCATTAGCTCTATGGTGGCATGCCCCCTTCTCCTCACCGTCCTTAAAACAGTTATCTGTACATTTTCATACTGTTACCAGAGTGGGTACAGTCACAACAGAGCAGCTCTAGCTCCAAGGATGTTCAGGATGAGGCTTCCCAGAGGAGGTTAGGAAAAACGGCTGCCCGTTAGCAGTCAAGTATGATTCACACAACAGGCTACATGTTCCATACGCAAAACATGTGGTTTCAGAAAACAGACGCAACCACCGACTGCCAACATGCTAATTAATTATCACATACTTCCTTTTATGTCTACCCACTCATGTTTTGGAATCATTATGATAATTATTCACAAGTTAAGCGCCTCGGGTTTTGTAGAACAGCTATTTAGACACTTAGTTCCGTCTGTGGGAACAGATACTTAAACATGCGTTCCTCAGCCGGTTTGGAGGCAGGAGCCAGCGGCCTTTTCGAGTTCCCCAGGAGCTCAGAGCGGCCTGCTGCGCCCCAGCCATACCGCAACGTCCCGGGCAGAGACGCAACGCCCCCCACGCACATCTGCCGTAGCGTCCCGGGCACCAGGTGAGGTAGGTGTAAACCTGAGTTTCACAACGCTCACCTCCCAACCCGCGGAAGGCTCTACAGCCCCAACAGCGAGCCGAGAAGACTCCTAACGACAACCCGGCGCACGCCGCGGCACCATAGCAACGCCCCCAGCAATGGGGGCGGGACTGCCGGCGGGGTGAGCCCGCCGGAACCCAGAGCGCATGCGCTGCCGTGCACGACCATCACCACCACCACACACCCCACACACCCCCCCCCTCCGCGGTATCTCCGGGAACACAGGGACGCTTCCAAAGGCCGCATGCGCAAATTGGTTTCGGCGGCCGTCTGCGGGCGGCGCATGCTCGTCGTGACCCCCACTCCTGTGTGGGTGTCTCGGTGGAGGGGGTAGGAGACCGTGGCGGGGTGGGGAGCTGAGCTGAATGGAAACCGGAAGCGGAAGTGCCGCGCGCAAGTAAAACCGCTTTTTCCCATCGGCCGGGCGGATCCTTCGGTGCTCTTCTCTGCCTGCGCGTCCGGGCACCCCTTTGCAGCGCCCAGCCCTAACCCGCGCTAAGTGCCGCCGGCGCGCGGCTTCGCCCCGCCCAACCGCCGGCAGGCAGCGAGGGAAGGGGCTGCCTCCCGCCCTCCGCGCCGCCGCCCTCGCTCCGTGGAGGTGCTGTCGGCCCCTCGACGCCTCGCCCGCCCGCGTCTCTATTAGGCGGCCGCGATGTCTGACAAGGAATTCATGTGGGCCCTCAAAAACGGAGATTTGGATGAAGTGAAGGACTATGTGGCCAAGGTAAGAGGAGGCGGTTGCGGCGAGGGCCTGGGGTGGGCGAGGCGGCGCTGTGAGCTGAGGAAAGAGGAATATGCACGGAGCCCTCCTCAGGGCCCTTCATTCGGGAGTCGGCTGGACGGGGCTGAGGGCGCGGCGGCAGGAGCTGCGACCTGCCTAGGGCCAGGCTGAACTTTCTGCGGTGGCGGTGAGGGTCAAGGCAGTACGACGGACTTCCCCTTCCCCTCCTCCCGGTGCCTGGGCTTCCTCCTAGTCTCACCCGCTGCCCTGCTTCCCGTGTCTCCCCCTGTCCCCCAGCCGGCCCTCGGGCGTGCTGCTGAAGTTATTATATGTCAGTATGTGAAACTGGATTGCCAGCCAATCTCTTAGTCCTGTT
This sequence comes from Galbula dea, assembly GCA_013399015.1. NCBI lineage: Eukaryota > Metazoa > Chordata > Aves > Piciformes > Galbulidae > Galbula > Galbula dea. Next base: position 1,519,013 of record VWZX01009706.1, read on the forward strand.
TAGCTGATTTTACGTGTATATGCGTATGCGTGGCCTTCGTTTGTTCATCCTTCCTGTCTGTGCCTCAGGGCTCATCCTTAATAGGGTGATGCTAAGCTACCGGGTGTGTTAAGGCTTATTTCATTAACCTTCTGTGAAGCGTTCTGCTGTCTAGTTGGGGCGAACGCTACAGGAGCAATAGACACCTATGGAATGGGTGAAAAGTCTTCAGGTACCTTGTTGCATTTGGAGGCTGAATTCTGTCCTCATTTGCCTTCAGTTGTCACTGAGGTTTGTGGGAAAAGTGCATGCATGTGAGGGCACGATTCTGCTTCACTGGATCCTTAAGTGTTCAGAGATATTGTCTAGAAAACTGTTACATCAGAGCAGAGGTTAACATGTAATTTAGCTATAATTACTTGGATATCTGAACATGTTAATGATTGTCTTCAGGAGTTTGACAGATGCTGACATAACTTGCTGTGATGACTGAAGTTCTTACTCCAGTTGTCAGCTTTGGTTGAAAGTTACCCAAACCTGTGCTTTTGACAAAAAGAAACATGTGCAAGTATTTCCAGCCGCATTAGTACAAAGTTCAACAGCTTAGCTCGAATAGTCTTTTCTGGCAGTTTCAGCTAAGCTACTGGACTTTGCATCAAAGTAGCTGCACTCACATGCTCTGCTTGGCGGTAAAGTGCTGGAGGTAATAACTGGGGATAATACAAGTATCTCATGTCAGCTGTTTGTTAAAGGTCGTGTACCTATGTTTGTGTAATAAAGTTGGTTGCTACACTGCTACACTGATGCATCTTACTTATTCTAAGAATTGTAGGCCTCCAGTGTTTTGGCAGCGGACTGAATTCTTTCTACAGCTTTTACAGGAATTCCATATATTTATCTAGAGAACTCACTGAGCACTAGTGATTAATGTATCCTTGGGTGTCTGTTGTTGAGACAAAATCGTTGGCAGTAACCATATTGAGTCAGTTTGTCTACAAGATCACTGCAGTACTGATTTCAAAGGTTTTTTCTTATATTCTTATATTCTTCTGGAGTGGCACTGCAACTCATGTAGCAAATGGATTTATGTATCACTCTTCATCCACTTCAGTGCAAAGTCAAATACTTAGTTTCATCTGCTACTGAAAGAGGCTTGAGCCTACCTGGATGATGTTATAGTAAAAAGGTTGAAGGGCGTCATCTAACTGCACTAATGAGGTAGACATCCGTGAGAGATGCTGTTTGTGGTTAGATGATTGCAGTAAAAGAAGCCCACAATACTTGAACAATCTTGCATTTTAGAACTGCTTCTGATGTGGAAGGTGGATAAACTATGGGGATTTTCTGCTTATTTGTGACCTAATCTTGTTCATTCCTTTCTACTACCTGCAAATATGCTATTGTCAGCTGTTAAGCATCCTACTTGCCAGTAACATAAGAAATCTAACACTTTCAGTCTGTTATGTTTTCTTGACAGAATGTGGGTTAGTAAACTTTTAGCCTGGTTTCCTGTGGAAAGAAAGCTTATATGAGCAAGTTTTGACTACCCTGTTTCTCACCAAAAAAAATTAACAAACTGTTAGGTCATTTTACAGGGATATAGGTAGATCCTGGTGGGTTTTGTGAAACCGAGTAAGGTAGAAGAAGGTCCCTTTAGGCAAGGAAAGAGTACAAGAATGAGCTTACATTTCACAACAGAACAGGAAATGTGCCTTAAGGAGGGGCAAGAGAAGTCTATAAATCTCTGAGTGTAGGAGAAGCTTCAGCTGGAACTTCACATTCTTGGTGCCTACGTTCATGAAAAATGTCAGGGCAAATCATGCTTTGATAGTTACAGTTCTCAGAAAAGTATCTTTTCTGTGCTGCATGTTCTCCTTTGACTGTCTTCCTTATCAGTTGTATGGCTTCTGCTTCTGGCTGCTTTCCTGTTCTAAGTATGATTTAATGTTCAGGAATTTTATGTATATAAACTTTGTAGTAGCAGGAATTTCCTCTCTGAAATGTGGGAAGCAGTCGTATATCTTAGTCATCTTCATAAAATACCTTCTTGTCTGTCTTCCTGAAACTTTTGGTTTCTAACTTCTCATTTGTTTTGTTTCTTGTTCTAGTCTTGTTTCCTCATTAGTTGACTGGAAACAATACAGCTTTTAACTATAATCTTGCTGTTTTGCTGCCAATTACAACATAAATGATTTGACCTCTGGTTTTGTTTCATATCTGAATGGCAGGGCTTGAAATGCTAACTAGATGCCTCTGGGCACTTCAAAAATAGTATAAATGAATGTCATCAGTGAGGCTGTAATAAGCTGTGGAGGTTGTTCTGGTTTTGGAGTTAGTAAATATTTCATCTTCAGTTTGGTTAGTAGGTACCAAGAGGAAGGAAGCTTAATGGCTCTCAGACCTTGATTCAAAAAGCAGGTGAAACTTAAAGCAGCATAATGTGAAAACCTTTCTGTTCTATGACATAGTTTATCCTTTTAATGTTTCTGCCACTTCAACAGTTCTTGGACAAAGAAAGAATAGAGTCAGAAGGAAAAGTCTCCATTTGCATTTTATATCTATTTCTATGTAAAGAGATCTTGCATTCTTCTAAAGATACTTTATTCAGGAAGAATCTTTCACAGAAACAGTAATTCTGAGGTGGCAGTGAAACAAATGCCAAATGATAATGCTTTGTTGCTTAGCAAAAGAGATCTTAGAGCTGCCAGTTTGTACATTTGAAAATGTTTTTGGCTTTTCTTGATAAAAATGCAAAAGATTATTTTTGATTTGAATATTCCTGTAAGATGATGACTTTTTTTTTCTAAGAAACATCTTAGTAGTCTCTACATTTCTTGACTTGTTATTGTCAACTTTATGGTAAATGTTAATTTCTACTGAAGTAATGTAGTTAGTGTGTTATACTAGCAGTTAAGTATGGTGTCATCTATTTTTATGATGACTTGATTAAAAAATAGTTTTTACTGTTTGCTTTCTTTGATGTCTTCCTTTTGACTATAGCCAGCATGTGCTGGCTTCAGAGTTGTCTTTGCAGGAGTTGAAGGGATTCTGCACACTTCCCACGTACATCCACTCAAATTTTTAAAATTGCCCAAAAAAGCAGAAGCTTTCATGGGAGCAGATGAATCAAATGTGCAGTTAAATGGATGAGGAGGACCCACGCAGATTAGTGAAATTTGCTTCCCTTCAAGGGATGGAGCAGAGGGTTATAAAGTACTAGTTAGAAGATGAGCAGGGTATATTAAGCCTGCAGAACTTCTGAACATGAAGAGAGCATTGGCTCTTTATCCTCTTTCCCCAGTGAAATGACACAAGCTGTGCAATTGCTGTAAAGGACTTCTCTATCAACATGTGCATGTTATGTCCAGTCAGCAGTAGATTTCTCAGCCTAAATGTAATTCCTGTTCAGTCACTAGACACCCCAAGTTTTTGTAATGATAAACTTGGATTTGTAAGAAAGAAGTTACAGTAAATATTTATTCTAAAGTAGTTTCTTCTCCTAGACCTTAACTGAGAATTCCTTACTTCATGAGATAATATAATCCCCTACATCATTGCATCCTAAACATACTGCTGCTTACAGTTATGTTTGGTAAATCAACTGACCTAATACTCCAGGAAGCTGGGACAGTCAACCAAACTGGAAGCACTAGATTTTTACTGCTGAGAGGACTGGGAGGTTGAAGTGATGGTAGACTTTGAAACAAATGCTTTCAGAAAGTATGTTACATTCTGTGCTTGCCTAATAGGCATTTCTGGTGCAGTGTTGTGTTTTAAGTAACAGAACAACCTAAACAAAAAGAACCAAATCCCTAAAGGACCTTTAATAACTCAACTGGAGAACACCAGCCACCTATGCATCTTTCACAAAATTGTGATACTGCATTCCTACAGTTGTTTGGAATATAAAAGATGTTTGAATACATATCTTGAGAAATGTGGAAAACTTCACTACTGCAAAACTAACTGTAGAGACTAAACCAAAAACATTGCTTAAAAATACTTTTTTGAAATAGAGGCAACAGTCAAGGGTATAGTTAAGGTCTAAGTGTTGTGAAAAAGAAGAAGCTTAAATATGTCTGCAGGAATTACTAGAATGGAGAAATAAATAGCTTTTAACATTTGAGGAATAACTTAAGTGTTCATTTAAATAACTTTTCCTTCAGGAGCAAACTAAATGAAAGCAGACGCTTAAATAGTCATTATTTATGGGTGGATTACTTGAGTTACAGTTTAACCATGCCATGGATAAACTGAAATTCACCTTGTCTTACTAAGTTAAATGCTGAAGTGCACTTCATTATTATAGCTGCACTGATACCTGGATTGCCTCTGGCTTACAAACAGTTTCCTTGCTCTTAAGTAACAGGGAACCTGAAAGCCTGGTTGGATTACAGTGCAGTGTCAGTATATCTCAGTAGTTTGTCCAGGAGCATATCGTGACTAGCACTGATCTGGGAGCTGCTGGGCTGAGTTTATCCTCTATGGAGACTTTTTGAGATTTCTGTATTGTAACTCCTCAGTGTTATGCCAGTACTTGTACTATGTGGGTTGTTCTTTATCTGGAGTATTCTAAACCTTCTATTGTTTTCCTCTTGATCACTGTTGTGATGGAGTGTGATTGTTAAAGATACAGTTTTGGTTTACTGTGTAGTTCTACTTAAAGTTGGTGTTCAGTTTACATTTTGTAAATTTGAACATGATGACCTAAACCTTTCTTTTGTGAAACAAAGACAGTTGCTTGCTACTGCAACCTGCTGCTAGCAGGTTCCATGTTCATAGTAGAACAATGCCATGAATGTACTGTAAAAACTTTCGGAAGAACACAGCATGACAGCTACTTTTTAGAAGTGGTTTCAATAAGATGTAAGGTGTTGATGAAAAACACCTTTTCAGAATGGCTAGTTAATTTCCACAGTGTGACCTGGAAGAGTCTGAGGACATGTGGCAAAGAATTACTCACAAATATTAGTAGTTTGTGCATCAGTTCTTTAGGTAGTTTATAGGAACAGCATGGCATAACAAACTTGCTTGCAAACCTTGCATTGTGGTGGAATGTATGACTTACTGACTGAAGGAACATTGTAGGATTCTCAACTGTCCTTTTTTTGTGAAGGTACAGATATAACTGATTCAAAAGCCATTTTCATCTGAAATGTAAATGGAGTTCATGATAAAACAGATTACTAATCTGGAACTGCTAAATGTAGTAGTATCTTTCTGAGATGCTGGTGCCTGTGATCGTTTTACTATTCAGTTGGCTTTTGTGTTCTGAAATTTTTGGTGGCTTTAGGAGATCACTCAAGTATGTGACTCATGTTTGACTTTTTTTATGCCCAAAGGAAAAAAAATACTTCTGTATTTCTTTCTGTTGGGCTATTCTTCTGCTATTCTTCTTATTCTGACTTGTCCTGTGTGTAATTAATGTTTGCTGCAAAAAGTAGAGAGTGGTCAAAGTCAGATTTTAATAAGACATTGAATTTAAATTTTTGTTACTGAAAGTTTTACTAATATATTCCATTTCCTAAATTGAAAGTGCATTTTATCTGTGCTGTGAATGTGTCTTGTCTGAGTTTGTGGTCTTAAGTATATGCACTACTAAGTATGACAGTAAAAATTTAGGAATAGCTTATGAATAACAAGCAAAGAATTCAGTGGTGTGAGGGAAAATATTTAATTTTTCCAACCCTCCCTTATTCTAACCTCAGTTATCACTCTTGTACTAGTTTTATCTTTACTACATCCTTGTTTTGCAAGTTTAGCTCTTGTCTTCCAATTCATTTAGTTAATTTTGATTTCAACAGGAGGGCACGTGGAATATAATCTGAGCTTTCTAAAAGTCCAAGAGAACAATTCTGCAGTGGTTTGTATTCTGTCTCCATTTGGAATAATACGTGGAAAGTTGCATTAGTTGTGAAGGTTATGCATTGAATGTTGACTTGGGTACCATGGAATTGGTGAGTCATGCAGGCCACATAAGTAAAAATACTGAATGAGTGCGTCTTGCAACAGTGGCAAAATGTACGAATAAGGAATTCCCTGGACAGGTCATAACAGACCAAACAATCTCTCTATGCCTGATCTGAAGGAGCATATGCTTAGCTGTTAAGATACCAGGCCCTGAAGGTCAAATAGTCTACTCAAGTTTAAACAGAACATACTGGACTCAAAAGTGCAGGATTCTCGACTCTAAGAATTTCTATGAGACTGAAAGGCACTTTAAGCATCGGAAGAGAAAATTTAGGAAAGATACAGGAAGCCAGGGGATGTATAAAATTGTATTGCTTAACTCGCTTTCATTTTTTATGTGCATCCCCAGCTGAGTGTTCTTGGCAGGTTTGTTATGGCTTTACGTTTATGCTTGTTTGAACTTCTCAATGTGAACAGTACTTCTTTGTACTCTACTTGCACACTTCCAAAATTGAAGGTTTTTATTAAATTTTTCTTCCTCAATTTTTTCCCCCTCTAGCAAAAGCTCCACCTTCAACGTTGTATATATTAGTAAGTACAAAGAGACAGTTGTCATTTGTGTGGAGAGATCGTATTATTATGACAAAAGCATTAACTGGAATTCGTAAGTGCCAGTAACTTACCAATTGGTTATATAGTTGTTTTTCTTTCAGCTTGTGGTTTCAGCAGTTTTGAACAATTACTTGTTCTTCTGCTTTAGCTCATTATGAGGAGGGGAAGGTACAAATTAGCATTCCTCATTTATAAAAACAGTTTGAAATCTGTATTAGATGCAGGATATGCTATTGGCTCTTGTTACTGCAAATTGATGCCTATATTAATTGAGAGCATCAAGGGTAAATTCTGCAGTCACATGCCAGACATGTGGAGAGAAACCATAGGTTCCTTTAAATGTTTGAGTGACTAGTTTGTGTGTTGCTCTCACTCAGTGAAGTTCTGTAGCTCTCTGACTTGGAAAGCAATCGGTGTTTATAAGTCTTGTTGAACAAACTGCAGTTCTTGTCTTAGTTTGACTGGAATTTACCTGTGTGTGTTTGGGCATTTTGGTGAGTTTTGGTCCTGTGTGGGTGTGGGTTTGGGGTTTTTTGTGTTTTTATAATTTATTTGGGTTTTGTTGTTGGCTTTTTTATATATATACAGCAAAGAACAGCAAATTACTTAATGTTTTCCCTAAAAACAGAGTCAAAATCCTGGTGAAGGAGAGTAGCGGGAAGGGAAAGAGAAATATGGTCCTGGAAACTCTTACCGCATATGTACATGAATACAGCCTTAAAGTTGCTTGAGGGACTTGGGACTCGGTGGCTTTTAGGACTCCTACATTTTTACAGTCTTTTCTGTATGCAGTGTAATTCTGTAGTTCAGGACACAAACGTAAGATGCCAAGGGTTATTGCATTTCTCCAAAGAAAGAATTTTTGTAACTTTCTTTCTGCAACAAGAAGTAGAGTATGGTGTAGGTTTGTCTTTCCTTATATAGATTGCTGCCTTCCTCACCAGTTACAGGCCAAAAGGGAAATTATGAAATAATTTTACTTGATTTTCAAAGTATATCTGAAAGCTAAGTAGAGTAATTGTATGCAGTAGCTAATAAGCTGAACAGACCAAAACATTGCTGGAAAGGTATTCTGGAGATTTGCCTGTCATACTGCCAGACAAAGAATAATATTGAAAGTATATTCTAAGGTGTATCTAATTATAGAATCAATTTTTTTATAAGCCTAGACCAGGACTTGATAATATATTTTTGAATGACTGGTGCTTTTTCTCCAAACTCCAATAATTTTTGAACTTGCTTTTTAACACACTTGTGGCCTATGAATTATTGATTAGTTTCAAGGAGGAAAGATGAGCTGGAAGGCCATTTGAGACAAAAGATAGAGAGCTGTCTATGAAACAGTTACCATCAGCATGTCACTTCTAAACAAATTCATTAATGATGCTATGAATGTAAATAAAACAGGCAATAAATGTTAAAAAATTAATTTTATATTTGTTAAAAAATGCATTCAGGTAATGCACTTGAGAGGAGGAGGCTTCAAGTCCTTATGTGAAAAAGAAGGGTCAGGAGAGTTCATGTGAGGAGAGATCTGGATTTATATGTATTTCCTGTATAAAACATTTTGCAGGATCCTCTGTATTCAAGTGAGGCATTTGGAGAATCTTTTTGGTTTTTTCTTGGGTTGCTGACTTACCAGTAACTTCAATAATAGGAATGGATATTTAGCAGGGTTTAAAAAAACTGGGTTTGTCTGTAATAAAATATTAATTATCTGTTACTTAAATTTATCTTGGAGATAGTAACTCAGTAGTAAATACATTTATTTTCCAAGTATGTTCCTTTAATTAGAGTATAACATGAAATGCAGTCTTGGTTCTGTTCTCATGACAAGTTGGTGGACTGTATTTACTGAAGCATTTTCAACAGTAGTTCCTGGTGAAATACAGAGAAAATAGTTTAACTTTTGTAGATGGGCTGTTTAAATTATAACAGTGGAAAATCACAAAATTGCACAATCACAGAATGTTAGGAGCTAGAAGGGATCTCGAAAGATCATCTAGTCCAACCCCCCTGGCCAGAGCAGGATTCCCTAGACCAGGTCACACAAGCTTGTCCAGATGGGTTTTGAATTCCTCCATAGAAGGAGACTCCACAGCCTCTCTGGGCAGTCTGTTCCAGTGCTCTAGCACCTGAACTGGGAAAAAAAAATTTCTTGTACTCACACAGAACTTCCTATGCTTCAGCTTACAACCATTGCCCCTTGTCACTGGGCTTCACTGAGGAGAGCCTGACCCAATCCCCCTGACACCCATCCTTCATGCATATAAAAGCATAAATGAGGTCACCCCTTAGTCTCTTCTTCTCCAAGCTAAAGAGACCCAACTCCCTCAGCCTTTCCTCATCAGGAAGATGTTCTACCCCTTTAATCATCTTTGTGGCTCTGTGCTGGTTACTCTTTCAAATCAATATTTGTGAGTTTTAATGAAAGTACTACAGCAAAGCTCAATACTCCAAGTGGAGAATTGGCTTACAGACCTGTTCTGTGAATGTTAGTGCATATTTTTATGTACATACTGCTTAGAAAGCAGTGTTTGTTTTATAAATTATTTTAAAATAACTTTACTCATCAATTTTTTACTTCCATGCTTTGTCTTTGTATGATTCCAATCATCAAGTGCTTCAGCACGTCACCAAAAATCTGTTAAGGCACAAAACTTCTAGAACTCATTAATACTGCTTTTGTTGTTTCATATATTTTTATACATTTCTGTGTAAAGAAAAATGTAAATTTAATGTGCACAGGAAAATAATGCCTGTTAATCTTCAGAAGATAAGCTTCATTGATTTGGTTTTGAGAGAACACTTGATCTTGCATTGGACACTTTCTTTGTTTAGTGTCTACAGAAGTTACTCTTATGATACTGACCCCAATTATAACATTTAAATTCAGTATTTTTTAGACTACAGCAGTAACTTTTAGAAGGTATACTCATCTTCCTGTTTATCCTTTCATATCTTGTTGATGGAGTACAAGCTTAACTTTGAGGACTTGTATTTGTTATCGGGGATGGGAGGGTTGTTATTGTTAGTTTTTAGACTGTGCATAGAAGTCAAAATACCAAGGTGGCATCTGTTGAAACTGAAATTCAATAGCTGGTACCTATTTTTCTACAAGGAAGAGAGCTACTTCCTGTACATTTTAACGTGTATTGAGGTTTTTAATACAGATGTTGTTGTTAGGGCTTTTAAAGTGGCTGAAAATGCTTTAATTCAGAGCTAGGAACTAAGTGCAGATTGGCTTTTATTCTTTGTTCAGCTGGTTAACTTTTGAAGCAACAATCTAATGGTGGAAATAGCCTGAATTGTATTACTAAACATTTGGATTGCTTTGTCCCTGGACTTAATGTTTTACTCTTAATACAAATTCAGTGGCATCAAGGAAGTAAAGCATGATACAGTTGTGTTTTTCTCTCTAAAATTACTTTCAAAATTCCATGGCTAGATGATGTGACATATTGTGAGTTTGTGAAACTGCATGAACGGGTGTTTTGTAGATTTTTCAGTTTTGACACTGTCAGCTGTTGTCAGTCTGCTGATGGTAAAGTACTGAATTACTGAGACTTCGTCTGATTTTTAGTTTATGGTTGATGTCTGCTGTTCAGCAAATCATCTGGCACCTATGTGGGCTGGTATGTTTTCTGCTTACTATACCCTTAGAGTGAGTATGATCCAAATGAGATCAAAATTCAGCAGTGTTAAAACATGGAGTCTGGCCAATCACTTTTGGAGTAAAAATCCCTTATGGGCTAGCTTAGTGATGCCTGTGAAAACTATGTTGGATGGATCCAGTACTTAACACATTATGTCAACTTAACACATACAGTCATTGGATCTGGCTGTGATTGCTTAAGAATCAGTGGTTGAATGTTTTTATCTTTGGTTGTACCCCCTGTATCATGTCTGATAGAAAAGCCCTGGTGTTATAACTAAAGCATTTAAATTTAATTCCAAATTTGACAATTCTTCTAAGCAGAGGTAGCTTTGAAAGTAAGTCTGATCATCTGTTTCAGTTCATTATCTAGAATATTTAGCATGCTAACATTAAAGTAGTACGTCAGACAGAGTCTAAGTAGTGATAATACCTTTGTCTGCAACAGCTTATTCTGTCAGAACTAGTTGTTGCTGTTGCTATTGAGTTGTTGTAGCAAGTGCTGCAACACTTAAGTAGCAAGTGCTTCTGGACAAACTTTTAAAAATTTAACTTTTAAAAATTATAAGAGCTAAGAGAAACTGCAAAATTGTTCCCTCATTCTTGTTTTGTCACTTGCTTATGCATATAGTGAGTGGTTTCCACTATTTCTCAGTTAAGTCTTAGGTCGGGACAGGAGGGAGAACTGTTTTCAATAATACGTATATTTGACACATCTGTGAAGCTAGGTTTGTAGCACAAGTTTCTAACAGCTGTAGCTAGGAAATGGTAGATTCATTACTGTTCCAGAGAACAACTCGTGTATCAGGTTTGTTTGCCTCTAAAAATGCTGATACAACAACTGAAGCACAAATGGCTCTGGTTCAGTTTACTTGGCAGTTGTTTCTGGAATTGTATTATTTTGACTGAGACAAAGGACTTCAGATTACATTTGATTATGGTGGATAAGCTAGGTACCTGTTTACCACTGACAAATAAAATGTGAGAAATATGCCTGTTAAGTACTTCTTGGTTGGCTTAAACCAAAATAAATGTAAGGGAGCTTAACAAAAGGTTTTCAGAGTGCTTTAAATACCATATTAAGACAGTCAAAATCCAGCATCTAGATCATAATTCATGTTGTTAACTTGTGTAGACTTAGATATTGGTGTTGTCATTAGCAGTTGAAGCTTCCATCGAAGTAGAAATTGCAAAGTAGATACTCATTTTAAATGTACGTGGGCATCTACATCTGGCTGTAGAAATTGCTGCAAAATGCCAACTGGAGAGACTTGTGCTATCATCAGAATGGATAGCTCTTGAATAAGCTAGTGAGAGTCTTTTAGTGGGAATGTTATGCTTAAATCTTTAAGTAGCCTTTTTTTTTCCTTCAGCTTTTTAAATACTGAAGCTCAGGTGAATTTGGCAAGCAAAAAATACTAGATGTGGTTCCAGAACAGAAATTAAAAGTTGTTATTGATGTCTGCAGCCTCTTCCACAGAGATTTAACTTTCTATGTTCAAGAAGTTCTTCCCTTCTCAACATCTGTTAACTTGATTTTGCTTTTTGATCATGATCCAAAGGATTTCTTGTGGACGTTTTTGCTATTTCTGTTTGCTTCTGTAAGATGCGATAAGAAGGTGTAAAGACAGCTTGCTCCAAATGTTCCCCAAAGCATACAGAGTAGAAAAAAGACAGCTGGGAGAAAATGCCTTATTGCTCCAGGTTCTAAAATTTAGAGGATGGGGAATAATAAACTTGGCAATATAGAAAAGATGTTATTAAATATCTCTTACTGTGAAACATAATCAGTAGAAAGGTTCAGCTAATGCAGCTGCTGAGCTGTTAAACGAAAAGCAATAACCATCTAGGCCTTATGAAATTCTTTAAGTGGAAAGGAATTATCCCATACAATGAATCTAGATCATTTATTTCACTTGTCTGCAGACAGCTGTGGTCTACTCAGGCTGCAGCTGGAAAACTACTGGAATGGTCAGAATTTGTTGAGCCATTGAGCAACAACAGTGGTAGTCTCTCTGTGGCAGGTTGAATGAGACAGGGATATGTTAATTTTAGTGGACTGAAAATAAGTAATTTGTCAAAATTAGAGGATTTAAATGAAAACTTGGATCCTGAACAAAATTTTTGCAGTTGCCATGGGAAACTGCCTACTTACAGTTCCAATGAGTTGATTTCTTAGCTTTGGTAGAAATTTACTGCTAGTTCTTAACTGAAGAAATCTGCTTCAAAATCATAAATAATTCACAAGTTGAATACTTAATCTTTTCCCTTTCCTTTCTGCTCTTTGGACTTAACTGTGCCTTTGAGTTTCTAGTTACTTTGCTATGTTCCACTTTTGCTCTTGGGTTAAATATTGACCAGGTGCAACAGGGTCATTTTTCTTGTGAATCAGAAGGTAGAGACAAGAAAACTTAAGACTTGATAATCTTACTAAGCAGAATATATAGAGAAATGTTGCTTCACATTCGGCAACATTTTGCATTATTTGAGTAGCTCTTTCAATGCATCAAGTTGAATGGAAATGTGGAGTTTATCATCTGCTCTGCCCAATTCTTAGTTCTGCAATCCCTGAAGCATCATTGTTCTTGTTATAATTTAAAAAAAATACGGACAGGAGTGTGAAAATAGCATGTTAGTCTAGAGTTATGATGAAATACCCAGAAGGTTACAAAAATGTTTCCTCTTCTAAAGTACTAGTGGTTCAGTTATCTTCAGGTTTATATTAAGACAACTAATATGAGGGTATGTCTACTGTAGCAATTTAAAACTGAGCCAGTTTTGGTAATGGATGCAGATATTTAAACTCTCTCCTCTAGCCAGCAGAAACTACTTTAGGCTAGTGCTTCATTTCAGTTACCATGACAAAATTTCTAGAGAAATTTGTGTAACCAGCTTGGAAGAAGAGATTAATTTATTGCCCTTGCTGCTCAAAGTAGTGGTAATTTTAAAGCTTGAAAACTAGATGTTAGTTTTTTAGGAAAAGCTGAATGAATTACTGAATTCATTTTAAGGATGTTTCTATCAGTAATCTCCAAGGACCTGTGAAAGTGGTAGTGTGGATTTTGGTTGGCCAAATTGCTTTATTTCTTGGCAGATACCTAGACAATAGGATGTCTTTACCAGTCAGGAGGATGGGATAGAAAGAAGTAAACCCATGCATCTACTCAAGCTGGGGACCGATTAGCTAGGTAACAGCTTTTTAGGAAAAGGGTCCTAGTGGACATAAAGCTCCAAATGAGTCTGCAGTGTGTCCTTGCGTTACTGAAGGCCAGCAGCATACTGGGCTCTATTAGTCAAAACACATCCAGGAGATCGAAATAAATTTTTCCCCTTCTTGCCACTTCTGAGGCTGCATGTAAGTACCGAGTCCAGTTCTGGGCATCCAAGTACAAGAAAGGCATTGACATACTGGAACATGTACTCTAAGGACATCTGGCTGCGTGGAATCTTGTTTTCTTCATTAAAATTGGAATGAAAGGAGTGCATGAAATGGGGAGACAAAGTTATTTCTGCATAACAGGATAAGTACAGATGGAGATATTAAGTTGTTTCTAAATCTGAAAGAGCATTTTAATGCCACCAGTATTAACAGATACTGCTCTACTAATTTAGTTAACCAATTCGATAGGATTTAATGAGGTCACAATTTTCTGTTTCTATTCCTGTGGTGTAACTGCAGTCTAAATTCCAGCTACTTTATTTCCGGTGTGTTGAGGTGCAAAGTGGTGAATCGGATGAAGGAACAGATTCAGGTACAAAGAAGAAAATGATCAAGTTAATTCTCGGACTCTCGCTGGTCTCATTATTGTGCGATTGTTGTGATGCAAGGGTGGGAAGGGTCAAACTGTGGCTAGGAGTAGTGATACTGTATACTACTACAGAGCAGAAAATCTATGCTAAACTGTTGGGTAAGCTGTGACAATAGCATGACAGAAGTGTTCTAGAGCAACACAGCTGCCAAACCACAGTACCCCACTGAGAAGCTGGCTCAGATTCTGTTTCAGTTGGTGTGCTGCTGCAAAGAAAGCCTGTGAATGAAGCACATGGAGTATGCTGTGGGGATGCTAGAGTGGCACTGGATTAGTTTAGTTTAGCTCATTTGGCACTTTTGAAACTGACAGGAACTGGGAAAGAAGGGAGCTAACAGGTAAAGCTAGACCAAGGGAGTCATGGAATCCAGTGTTTGTAATAAAGCCTTCAAGAAACACTCAAGGACAGTGTCAGTTTGGTGTGGTTAAATAAACTGCTTGGAAAATAATGAGCTTCAGAAGTTGTAATTTATGACTAAAATTGTTCTTTCAGCACTTTCAGTTAGCTGGTGTCATGATGTGCATAAGTCAGTGAAATCTGTTTCATTCTTGTTAGTAGGGCTACAAAAGAATGAGGAATTAAATTTGGCAGAACTTACTCAAGGCACCTGTTAAAGTGCAGATCCTTCCAGATTACTCTGGGACATCCAGCACGTGTGACAAGAGGGCAGCTTGGCTGTCAGGGAACTCCTCTTTGAGCTCAGACGCAAACAGGGACAGTTTTAAAAGTGGAATTCGGAATGGGTACCGAAGAATGTAGGTGCTTTCCCAGGGTGTGCAGGGATGCAACTAAAATAACTGAAGCTTGGCTGGAGTTAAACTGAAAAAGGACATGAGATACAATCAGGATTTTTGTGTAAGAATATGTCAAGAGAAGACAGAGCAAGGCAAGGGTGTGGTATAGAGGATAGCGGAATAATTAAGTTCAAGAGTGATTTTGACAGTATTCACTTAAGAAATTAGAATTGATCTTTTTATGGATTAAATTATTCCATTACAGAACATAGGTGATAGCATCCTCTGAATGCAACGATAAAGAACCCTACTATTAGTTATCTAAAAAGCAGAGAAAATTCTTGAGAGTATTTTAAACTGAGCTTCAAGTCTCTATTTTCTTGTCTTTCACAGAAAAATCGATAGCTGCTTTCAACTGAACCTGAAACTTAGTCTTTCTGATTGAATATTCTTCTGTTACCCTTGTATGTGACTTTTCTAAGTAGGACATAAGTCAGCTTGTTATAAAAATCTTTCATGCTGTCTTGTTTACTGATTGGAGACTCAGAGACTTTTCTTTACCTGTTATCAGATTTTAATAGAGGGATTTAAAGCAGATGCCTGCCAACTGCTGTTTCTGAGGTTTCTTGTGTTGAACTGTTTTTCATGTTATTGTGTAGCTGGTACTCTAGGTCTTTGGTCTGCAAAGAAAAACAGTACTGATGTGTTTCGTGCCAGACTTAACCTTAAATGTCTAAGTAAACTCAAGTCTATTCTGGAAGGTCATTAAAAAAATGATCATGTATTCTCTCCTTTTGCTAGGGCAAACTCTTTTCTGAGGCTTTGCATAAACATTTGCACAAGTGTTAGTGAATTTGTATGTCCACTATAGGAAGTTGAAAAATCTTTCAGGAGAGCTGTGGCCTTTGAAGGTATATATTATATTGAAGTGGCTATGATTCTTTGATTCTGGCTTAATTACATCTCCTTCAAAGTACCCTCATAACTATTAACTTTGCTGCTGCTCTATTAGGCTTTGGAAGATGGCAGAAGTCCCATAAAACTTCCTGGGAGAATTGTTCTGTCACTTGTCTGATATACATAAGATGTTTCTGTGGGCATAAAGGAAAAATCATGCTGCTCCTTGACAGTTCCTGTGGTTTCTGACTATATATGCTTGTGCAGAGTATGGTCTTTTTTTAAAAAAAAAAAAAAAACTTAAGCAGCTATTTAGTACAGTCTTAGTTTCAGCCTACCAAAAATTTGGTTACTTTGCTGCCTTGGATGTCAGTATTGAGAATTGTCACATGATAAGACTGCTGACACCCAGGTTCACAATGTTCAGAATGTTGTCTTTGGCCAATATTGTTCAAAACCACAGTAATTTAAGGAAACTTTTCATAGAGAGAACATTTCTTTGAATCTACTTCCTGTGCCATTTTCTGCCTCATCCTGTTGCAGGACTTGAGAGACACTGTTGCATTCTGTTGCCATTAGTCACACCTTCACCAGAGCTACCTTATTTATTTATGATAGGGAGCTCAAATCTTGACCTTATGCTTAGACTTTCTTTTATCTTATTAAGACATGAATCAGCATTTCAGCTTCTTGCTATAGGTAATGTCTTTGCTAATGTGAATCCTTGAATTCTCTAGTGCATAGTCAATCACTTTTTAGCTATTACCATATAGAGAAGATGCATTTTTCTTATACAAAATGTGGTCTGTCACAGCTGGCCAGTCTGTCAAAACTGAGAACCCAACTGCCTACATAAATCAAGATCTTTCCCTGGCTTAGCTGAACAGAATACTTCGAGTGGAAGAGCAAGAGAATCCAGCTTGAAACATTTGTCCAATAGAGACAATCAACGCCCACAGGTTGAACATCCTAAACTTAAAGGAGAACAGAAGCTTGTTTAGATAATCTTTGACAACTTTATCTAGCATGTTAGATGTGTTTCACATCACTCTCTAGCCAGGTAAAAAGATTATTGTTGCAACTGTGGTAACTCCTGTCTTTGGCAGCAGTGTACTACCAGTTTAGATCAGGAAAGTTCAGGCTGCTTTCAGACTTTCACATTTTGTAGGTGCTTTTATATGAAACTTGTACTTTGGAGACTTATTTAAGCACATAAATGGTAGATGGTGTAGATAAAGATTTAAACTTCCAAAAGGATTTCATTTTAAAGATAAAGTCAATATTTTCATGTCTAAAGGTGCTTTCTCTTTGCAAAAGTAGGATTGTAAGGATATTTTTCTGGGTTTTATAACAGTTGGTGTTTAATCTGAATAATTTGTGTGTAGGGGTAAGCTTTAGGGGTTTTTTAGTTGACATATAAAATTTCCACTAAAACTGTTTAGTCTTCCAGCATGAAACTCTCTGGGGGAAAAAAAATTGTTTCCATGGATATTGATAGAGCTCTATATCAGTGCTCTCCAAACCTTTTTGATCATGTACACCTATCAATTACAAGAAGACCCCAAACATGCATCACCAATATCTGTATATTTCTACATTATATGCGAGTACAACTGTACTCTGCATTATGTACATTACAAAACATAGCCAAAAATGGAAATTAAAGATGAAATAAGCTCATTTTTTTCACTTTAACAGGACAAAAAAAATAATTTTCTCACAGCCTAATGGATTGTCTTGCACACCTCTTGAGTTTTTGCACCCCACTTTTGAGATCACTGCTCTTCCTGTGGGGTGGAGGCATGGCCCAGGCAATATAAAAGTGACATCTAAATGCCAGAGGGAAGTGATCTATGTGAAGAGTACTGCAAGTTTTCTGATGTGTGCTAGAGACTGCATTTAAAGCGGCTGCTTGCTGAAGGGTTTGATCTCTATGTATTAAATAGGAAGGGAAGACAAATCAATCTACTTCTGTATGTCTTGGACTGGAAGTAGGAAAGGCCAAATGACATTTTTGTAACATTCAGTGGTCTGTTTATACAGAGGCTTCTCACACCCATGAAACAACTGGATATTTGACTTTGTTTATTGCAGAATCTAGGAATACTTGCCTTTTATTTTTCTAACTTGCAGGGTTTCTTAGTTCTGTTAATTTAGACTAAAACATTCTGATGTTTGACTCTGTGTATGTGTCTTCCTAGTACTAGTATTCAAGTCTGTGTAAGCTGTATTTGAGATATTTTGTTTTAGACTTCTTGCTAGGTACTCCCCTATAAACAAGCTTTCTTTGTCTTTAAGGAAAACTTGATGCTTGGGTGTTATTTTTTTCATTCAAAAGTTCACTGTCCAGCAGGAATTTATTCCACAACCCCTTGGAATACAGGAGAGAATAGAGGGATCTGTGATATATTCTTTAAAAACAAAAAAAATCTTACTTTGTAAGGCCATGAGCCAAATAATATTTATAAGATAAGGAAGGGAAGTTTTGCTGATCTGTCCTTATGACATGATGATTATAAATTTCTTTCTGAATGTGGACTGTGTACCTTAACTGTGTGCTGTCCCAGTAATTAGCTTGCATGTACTTCTCCCTTAACCTGTTACTTGCTGTATCTTATCATGAGTCAGACATTATAGTAGAGCCTTTTTTGAGATAGTGATTATGTGGCATTTATATAGTTGGCTTCCTAAACTCGTGCATCCCAGTTCTTAATGTATATGCAGATATCATGTTATTCATATGTCAGATATTTTAAAATTGATGGGAAGGTGCAAATCAGAATATAGGTAGAGCTTAACTTTGTAGATAAGCTAAGTATATGCTGCTTCCTTCTATACTTTTCATACCAATGTTGCTATTCGTGTGCTGTTAGTGTACTGTGATATGGGTGACTTAGTTTTTATTGGAACACATTTGTTAACATATCTCCACCAACTTGTTGTACTGAAATTGAGCAAAGGAAAAGATACATCACTAGACTACCTTCAACAGTTGTACTGGTTAGACAAAACAACAGAGGTAGACCTTCAGCTAGTCACATTGGAATTTTACATTATAAAACGTTGTACAGTGTTGGTAGCCCACATAGCTTAAGCTGTGATGGACTTTGTTTAGAAGTACAACTTGTTGCCATTCTGAAAATTGTAGATAAAGGTAATACTATCTTTTTTCTGATGTCTAATACTCTTCAGAAGCCATAGCTGTATTTCAGGCTAAGTAACTGCAGTTGCAGAGTTGTGATTTCTTTGTTGTGCTACTTTGTTACTTTGTGCTATTTTGAAGCCAGAAACTTCAATAATGTGAGAACTAGGTCCTGATCTCTGAGACCACAGAACGTGTAGTGTGTTAGTTAAACACTTCAAGTTAAACACTGTTGTGTTGCTTTGACTTTCAGCAGGGTATATTATGACAAATTGAATAGCCTCTTGGTAAGAGGAGAATTCTGAGGACATGTTATTTGGCTGGTGTATAAAACTCTTAACATAGAACATCAAATGCAGAATAAGACTTCCTTCTGACAATTTTCATTCTTAGAAGGGAAGTTCTGTCTAGAAGATATTTGTCAAGCCCTCTATTTTGTGAACTTTCTAGAGATTCGGGGCAGGAGTGAGGGATCTGCAGGGCCTTTATAGAGAAGTATGAATTGGTGCTGCAGCTGAAATGCTTTTGATTGTCTTTCTATGGAGATGCAGGGCTTGAGATATGATGCTAAATTTAGCTACTCCTTAAAATGCTAACATTACTTGCACATGTGAACAAGACCTCAGTTACCACATAACTTGTCAATATTTGTTTTCCAGCAACTTCCTGTTGTTACTGAAGTGCAGCAAATCAGTTTATCCTTAGTTGCACAACCCAAGGTGAACAAACAAAGCTGATTAGACACTTACTAAATTAAATTTTGTTTACGCCTTAAGAGTTGTCTCAATCCACTAGTATGAGTGGCATTAGAACACAGATTTGTGTCCTGATTTAATTGACTGTCTTCAGAGGTTTTGTCATGTGGAATTGGCAGGTGCCATTTATAAAAGAGAATGGACAGTTTCATAATTGGGTTTTAAATTATAGATGGTCTGTACTCACTTGCTAGTAGTTATGATGCTGACTTATTTCTATGTATCTGGTTTCTCAGTGTGCAAAAACTTAAACGTGTAGAAGCAAGCAAAGTAACTTAGCTAGCTAACTAGGATCCCAGATGGAGCAGAGGGGGAGGATAGAGAGGGATGGAGAAGGAAAAAGAGCCAGTGTGAGCATTTTACAAGCTCTAATGATGGGTTTTTCATATTCTTTTTCATCATATGAGTTACCTAGTGCACTTGGGTACTTACCACACTTAAGATGCAGTGTGGAAGGGAGGGATCAGGGTTGTCTTAGAGTCATGCAGAATGCATAGATGAGGGAAAGGAAATTGAGCAACTTCATTTTCTTTTTTCTTGGGCAATGACTTAAATATTTGGATCAAACATTCTTCAGCATATTTGAGAGTATTGGGTTTGTTTCAAGCTCTTCTTGATGTGTTAGCTCCAAAATTTTGCTTATTAGATTGTTACTTTTACATTGAAGGGTGAAGATGTCAACCGAACGCTTGAAGGTGGGAGGAAGCCTCTTCATTATGCAGCAGACTGTGGACAGCTTGAGATTCTGGAATTTCTGCTATTGAAAGGAGCAGATATTAACGTATGTACATCAATCTGCAGACAGATCTTAGGGTCTTTCCTACCCCTTCCCACACACTTATAATGAGGGATTGTTATAAGTGCCTAAATGCTTACTGAAAGATTTAGATCAAGCTAAACAATTTGATGATTTTAAAGATATTTGAGAGTTGGTCTCCTAGAGGTTAGAAGCTTAAAATCATGTCTTATATGTTGTTCTTTTGGGACACACTAAGAAAAGTTGTTTAGAGCTATTAATAGAAAGCTTAAATTTAAATTTGACCATGGTTAGAAAAATAAATCCAGTAATCACATCTAAATAAAGTTTGCATGAAATACATATTGCATTTCTTGGAAGGGACTTCAGAAGACAGTGCAATGTATCCTTGGCCAGGATAGGATAAACTGCTTAGATTGGTGTGCTTCAGTCTTTTTTGGAGATGTTCTTACTTAGTCATTTTGCAGTAGCTGCATGGCTTTGTTGTGGAAAGACTTGGCCAAGCTGTATTGGCACTTTGAAATGGTATAGTTCTTCATGAAGTGAAGTTTGTAAACACATCCCAAATGCTCTACTTTAGAATACGTGTCTGAAAGTTAATGTATCAGATACCTTAACTGTAATCCTTAACAAAATGGCTTGAAATTTTTCCTTGAAATGGTTTGGACTTTTTCCTTGTTGTCTGGAAAGATTCTGTCTTTCTCTGGAGTTATCCTAACTGGAGAGGAGGAAAAAAATGCAGAGAAAAATAACATTTCAGTTGCTACATTTCTTACTCTTTCCAGGACTACAGTTTAGAGAAGGAAGACAGCCCAAACAGTGTTTCAGCCAGAACAGATTTCTGAAGTCAAGCTAGCTGAGAAATGGAAGAATTAGAAGTAGTGTTTTAAGTTAGACAAAATTTGTCAACCGAAACCCTGTAACTGCTATCATTTGCCTCAAAAAAATACAAATTTTGAGACACCTAGAAGTCTCATGGAAGAAATATCTTGCAGTTACTTTGACTGTTTTTTAAACAGTGATTTTTTTAAATTATTATTATTAATTTTTTTTTTTAAATTGAGGGAATGCATTTCTGGATAATAGGATAATACTCTTAACTCCGTACATTCACTCTGCTGTTGGCAAAACAAAAATTAAAAGTTAAGTGAGATCTTTCAATGCTGTGTGAAATTGTGCTTCAAATAACTGTGTCTCAACTTACAGGCTCCAGACAAACATAATATCACACCACTCCTATCAGCAGTCTATGAGGGCCATGTTTCCTGCGTGAAATTGCTTCTGTCAAAGGTGAGATACAAGTTTCCCATTAGCAAAGTGTGCTACGATTTTTTTCAGCAAGCTGATGATGCTTCATATAAGTTCAAAACATCAAACAAATGGTGTTTATATTGCTAGACCAGAGAGGGTACTGTGATTATGGAGAAGATAGTTGAAAGAGAATGTTTCAGGACTTTTGCAGTGTGGCAAAAGTTAATGGTGACCATAAAGAGCATTGTGAGCTCCAGCTAGACAACAATTAACTGAAAGCAAAAGAAATCCTTCAGCAGACAGGGAGGGGTGGGACTTAGCTTTGGCAGATGTTTAAGTGTTTCATATGGTGGAATCTCTACTGTGTAGTTGCTCAGAAGTGTAGTTTCCCTCAGCTTTTACCAGATGACTGAAAACCCATCTAGGCTAGCAGAGTGAAGGGAAGTAAAATTAGGAAGACAAGCTTTCTCTGTTGTAGAGTTTACAAATTTTGTCCTGAGGGGAATAAGCTTAATCTGTTTCTATTTTCCCTTTGATTCATATTATGAAGGGTGATTCATTTTACAAAGCAACAGTTAATTGATGTTTTATCTCTATTCATGTGTGCTTCTCCTTGTTACACCTCACTTTGAAAAGAGGAGGTTAACAGTGCATTTTCAGTATGTGAACACACCTCAACCATTTGGCCAAAGGATTTCATGCTGTGTAATATTTTCATATGGCACTTCCAAGTTAAAGTTTTTCAGCCTTAATGTTGCATGAATTTCATTTTTCCTCACTTCTCTGATCCTGTCTAATGCTAGTTATGTTTTTCCACATAGAAATGCTGTGGCTGTTAATTTGGGATTCAAATGGTGCATTGAACTGTGTGGCAACTAGTAGGGATTGTACAGTCATTGTAATCTCTGAGTGGGAGCATTAAGGTCCTTTCTGAACCAGCTGTTTTTTCACACAGCTTGTGAGACTATATTAATCTCTACTTGGTACAATTTGAATGGCATTGCTTAAGTTCAGCAGTGGTAAAGATGAAGCAATCTTGCAAGGATGTGCAGAATGTTATAAGAATGTGAACTTGGACTAAGAGATGAGGTTAGAAAAATGTATCCAAGTGGATAGTTTGGGAAAGCTTGTAGTTTTAGCTTGCTTCATGCAGAGCTAAATGCCATACCACAACTGTTTGCTTCCATTGATGTGGGCTAGCTGATAAACTACAAATTTGCTTATCAGCTCACTCTATTTGAGCCAGATCTTATATTAAGAGGTTGTTCTTTCTCTTAATACAGTTATATTATGATCCTTGTTTGAACATTCTGTTGTCCCAACTTGTTTGTAACATAGTCTGATTTCATATGCTCTTTGATAGCAGAATGTGGGAGATGAGATCAAGTAGTTCAGCTCTTACTGAAAGTTCTGAAAATTACTGTTTAACTTTGACTGCTTAATGTTCTTCCTAGTTACTTTTAAAGTGGTGAGTATTTTATTGTTACTCTAAATGCAAGATAAATATCTGATGTCTGACGTTCATGTATATAAATAGTGGAACTGCAGAAGCAAATAATGGACTAATATGTTTAAGATTTTTCTTCAAAGCTGTTCTTTGTCATTTTTGTAAACTACGCTTCTATTTACTGCTAAGAATCTTCATTATTTTACAGGTACCTACTTTTCAGCTGCCTTTAGTGGTTGATCTTTTGGATATTCTGTGTCACAGAGTATCCCTTAACCTTTTAGTCTAGAAGTTATCCTTAACATATGATCAGAAGTTAAGTTCTGATGAACACAGTGATGCATCTCCTTACTTTCTTTGCATACCACAAATATAAAGAAGTTAGTAGTTTGATCAAATGAAAATTATGTAAGGAATAAGAAATAATTCCACTTCATCTGTTAAGATTAGATTTAGTATAAATAATTCTGTGTTAGATGAAGTTGTTGATCTGGAAATTGTTTTAAGCTAAAGTTCTGTACTGCCTTCCAAAATGTAAGAATTGTGGAGGTGTCTGTAAAGCTTTCATGTGAGACTCCTGAGCTATTGAGAAGAGGAGTATATCAAGAAATGTTTCGGACTTTAATCGGACATAAAATGCAAAAAATGTATCTTGATAAAAGTACCAAATACGAAAAAGCTTAGTTTAGCTGAGGAAACCTCTAGCATTTTTGTAAACTTCCTGTTACTGTAGAAGATTAATTCATCTGATGGAAGTAAGATGGTTATTCTTTTGTGTTGTGTGACTGCAGAGCAGTCTTTAAACAGTCTTCCACTAAAAGCAGTAAAAAACATTAATTATTTGGGCATAATTCACTTTCAGAGGATGATAAATGCATATTAATAGTAGACACTGAATCAAGATTCTAACCTCTTAAAGTGACTAGAATGATTAAAGTAGCCACTTGATCTTAGTCTGGGCTGTTGCAAATCTGTATTTTATTGATACTGGTGATGCAGTTGCAAAGTGAAACACAGCTATGCTTCATTTAGGTCCATGTTAGGAATTACTTTACACTTGTAAGAGCTTAACTTGAAAAGTACTGGGGAACCTGCACTGACTTTCATCAGCTCAGTCTCTACAAAAGTGTTTAATGTACATGTCACATGACTAGTACAGTTTTCCATATATTAGACTAATAGTTCAAGTCATTACACCAACTGTTGTCCCTTATGAAGCAGCAGTTTGTTTTATGGAATTTCAAATAACTTTAAACAAGGCTTTCCTAAGATAAAGCCCAGTTTGTTACTCTTGTTATTCCTCAAAAAGACTGTTGTGGTGCTTTTGGCTAATGCTTATCACACATAGAAATTGAATGCTGTGATGACAGTGTCTGAAATACAAGTGGCTTTTTTTGGAATATCAAAAGCTGGTGGTTTATCTGGGAATCAGTGGCAACCTGTCTACAGCTGAACTGATTAGAATCATTTAGATTGGAAAAGCAATTTCCTCTTGTCTAATTGCTTATTACATGGGTGACTGATACCAATGTCGCTACAACCTCCTTTCAGGTACTTGTAGAGAGTGAGGTCTCCCCTGACCCTTCTTTTCTCCAGACTTGAACAGTCACAGTTCCCTCAGCCCGTCCTCATAGGACCTCTAGACCCTTCACCAGCTTCATTGCTCTTCTTTGGACCGACACCAACACCTGTGATGGCTTTACACAGATTTGCATTTGAAATGTGCTGGAATACTTAAGGTCATAAAAAGAAAAAAGTTGAGGATTAGAATTTCTGTTCATTTCTCCCTATTGCAAGTTAATTTCTGTAGTTAGTTTTGTGCCAATTAAGGCTTCCAAATTAAAGTTCTATTGTGGATTTAGTTCCTTGTGTTAGCTTATGGAATTGGAGAAACACTGGTGCCAAATCAAAAGGCAGAACTGACGTATCTTCAGTGTCACTTCAAAGTTACATGTTTGTAGATTACATGTTGCATGTTTGGTTACATGTTTGTAGATTTACAATAGAACCTAGTTTCTCTGTTGTACAGCTCACCTAGTCTGTGGTGTTCCTTTGTAAATGGCAGATAGTGTTTGCTTATTGCTGTGGACTGAATGGCTGTACAGCTGTCTCTGTTGTGGCAGTGCTTTTGTAGGAGATGAATGAATTTCAGGTGAAATATGAGAATAAGAGACATGGAACAGATGGGAAGGATGAAGTCCTGTTAGCTATCCCTGTAGTGTCTGATACACTCTCACTTGCTAGAAGCCTGTGTCGGGAGGCCTCTGGAACTTTCTGATCACAGGAAATTGTGTTGTATGGATGCACAGTTTCATTTTCTGGGAAATGTATTTATAGTTAAATACATGCATTTTCTAATACAAGAAGTTTTTGCATTGCTTCATTTTAGCAATGAAAATAATATTATAAATCTTTATAAAGAAATAGGCTGGGCAAAATCTGAATACCAGTTTGGGTTAATAACAGTGGTTTTAACCTTTTTGTATGGAGAGCAACATCCAGCTATAATTGTGAGATGAGACTTTCAAGGAAGTGAGAAGTGAAATAGATGCTTGAAAAAGGAGCTCACCTACTGAGCTGCATGCTCAGTAAGAAGGGATTTCACTGGTACAAGTAAGAAAGTCTAGAATATTATGCCTTCTAGAACAGTATACCATGCTGCTACCTCTCTTGTGCAGTTTCAAGGAGGTGGAAGTGATTACTTCTGGATAAGTTTAGATTTTATAGATCCTTTTTCTTGCCTCCCACAACCCCCTTAAGAATGCATTGATTCTGTCTTAGTTTCACAGAATCACAGACTGTTAGGAGTTGGAAAGGACCTCAAAAGATCATCTAGTCCAACCCACCCTGCCACAGCAGGATTCCCTAGACCAGCTCACACAGAAGCGTCGAGACAGGTTTTTAATACCTCCACAGAAGAAGGAGGCTCCACAACCTCTCTGGGCGGTCTGTTCCAGTGCTCTGGCACCTGAACTGGGAAAAAAAAATTTTCTTGTACTCACATGGAACCTCCTATACTTCAGCTTACAGCCATTGCCTCTTGTCTTGTCACTGGGCTTCACTGAGAAGAGCCTGACTCCATTCTCCTGACACACACCCTTCACATTTTTAAANTCTTATTTGATTTTGTAATATAAATATTTTTTACATTAGTGTGGGAGAAACCAATATCATGTCCCAGTAGACAAACCATTTTGAATGCTTCTAATAGAAGGTGAGGTTTGTCATAGAAGATGCAACAAACCTCATCCATTTGTTCAGCTTTCAAAATAGTTATGCTTTTTGTAAATTATCTAATACAACTTGATCTCTTCTTTCTACTAAAAATGTGTTATATCCTACTGAGTTAGACAATTTAGCACTTTTTTTTTTTCTTCTCTGACAGTGGCAGAAATGATGCCATTTGGGAAGAGTTATATGACCACTTTCTGCTCCCTTATTCCCTTCATTCACAGTTGTTTTATTGAGGGTTTTAGTTACACTTCTGCTCCCTTTAAGAAGTGTTTGTAGGTTTGTCGTCCATGAATTCATCCATATCCTTTTTGGAACAAGCTGACATCTTCCTGCATAATTTCACCTGGCAACTTGTTCTGGAATTTTGCTGCTTGCGGCATGAACAAGTCTTCTACCAGCTTCATTAAATGCCCCAAGTTCCAATTTGAAAGGATTTGGTGACAGCTCTNCTGACACACACCCTTCACATTTTTAAAAGCATAAATGAGGTCACCTCTTAGCCTCCTCTTCTCCAAGCTAAGGAGACCCAACTTCCTCAGCCTTTCCTCATAAGGAAGATGTTAACCATGGCTCTAAATTACGACATGGTTAATGTTTTCTAAACTACCTGATGATCCTGTAGCATTTGGCTATATATTAAAACAGAACTGAATTGTCTTTCACAGTGCCAGGTCGTTTTGTTCATGTTATGTACCATCCTTGTACAAACAAAGTAACAAAGCAATGAGTACTAAGAACTGTTCTGAAGCAACATCAGTCACTGTATTTCAGTTTGCTTTTAGTTTTAGCAAGGATAGTAGATTTAAGGGATACCTATTTGAAAAGCAGAAAGATAGATATATATATATA
>VWZX01009706.1:1546094-1755694 GCA_013399015.1 Galbula dea
TTTTTTTTTCTTCTCTGACAGTGGCAGAAATGATGCCATTTGGGAAGAGTTATATGACCACTTTCTGCTCCCTTATTCCCTTCATTCACAGTTGTTTTATTGAGGGTTTTAGTTACACTTCTGCTCCCTTTAAGAAGTGTTTGTAGGTTTGTCGTCCATGAATTCATCCATATCCTTTTTGGAACAAGCTGACATCTTCCTGCATAATTTCACCTGGCAACTTGTTCTGGAATTTTGCTGCTTGCGGCATGAACAAGTCTTCTACCAGCTTCATTAAATGCCCCAAGTTCCAATTTGAAAGGATTTGGTGACAGCTCTGCATTTCATTTTCTATGCTGCCTTCATGGATTCTATTCTCTAACTGAAGTTGACCCTAGTGGCCATTGTGCCTTCAGAGCATGTTTAACATTTGTGCTTTGTCTAGTAGCTTAAGAGGGCAAGCATTCTTGTTATTACCCTGCCAAAGAAACAGAATTTATATATAATTTGATTATTTTAAGAAAAGAACATAGCACAAACATAGTGTTAATACCTTCTTACTTTGGGGAAGTAGAGAATACTGTGAAATCATTGTACTTTTATGAACTTTCATTAAACTTGCTTCCAGGCAGTGTTGTACTTCTGAAAATTCAAGTCCTCTTGACCTGAGCTTTATTATTTCCCTCTCATTCTGCTGAAAGCAGTCAGGAAGCTTTCTGGCTAGCTAAGGGGCCATTCTCCTAATTTATTAACACTGAGATTTTTAGATGGTGTCCTCCTTAGGTAGTCATGAACCTCCAAAGCTATGTTTAGTAAAACTGTTTTAGAAACTCAGGTCTTGCATGTCTGTAATACTTCTGAAGTACAAATGTGTGTGAGGGTGGAAAGCAGTCCTATGTCTAAACTAAAAGTTCTCTTTATATGTTAATGTTACTTAGGTTAACAGTTATCTTTTGTAGCCAAAATCTGATTGTTGGTGGAGAGGGTTTTTATAAGTTCTATAAAGTCTGATTCATGATGAATACTAGCAGGTCAGTTACTGCATAGTTCCATTTTTCTTCAAGTCTGAGTTCCTTCAGGTTTTCTGATCTTAACATCAAAGAACAGCTTTTGAAGCCCTTTTGATTTCCACATGGATTCTAATCTGAGAGTGCTATCTAAGGAGTTGAAATAACACCTGCAAAGAATCCATTACTACTTCTACGGTTGTATTTCTTCTCCCAGGACAACTAAGATTGTTACCATAGAATACTTGTTAAATATCTTAGGGTTGTTGTTTTGGGTTTTTTTAGGAGAAAAGTACATATTTCACTTTCAGTGGTTTCAGCCTAAGTGTGTGTTTGCAATGACCAACTAGTCTTTTCTTGGGAACAGACCAATTCAGCTGATTTTCATACCCACTACAACAGTGATACTGCAGCATACAGCATACTGTTTGAACCAAGGATGTTACATATGACAGGAGGGGGTAAATTCACTCCAGCCTCCTGTCATAGGAGTGAATTCATTGCTTATGTACAAAATGTGTGCCTATATTCTGCAACCTGAAAGGTGGTACTAGAGAAAATGAGCTGTCTGGAAGGAGTTAGTGCAAGTATCCCTCTTTGAATTCTTTTGTGGACTTCTCAAGACAGTTTAATTTTTCTATGCTCTTCCCCTGATAGCAGAAGCCTATCTCCCGGCCCAAACAGACAAATCTACTTATGTCTTGCACTGGGGCTGCAAGGAGGATGAACAGCTCTGGTCCGGGATCATTTTGGCTAGTGAACCACATGATGGGAACTGCTGCCTTAAAAATCACTGTAAAGCCATATTTTTAGAATGGCAAATTGAATATTTACAAGTAAAGAGAGTAGCAGTTTCAAAGAGGGAAATACTCTATGTTGTGAATAGTAGTAATGGTAGCAAATCATAGTAACATCAGATCTAGTTTATTATACTGTTGGAAACAGTTACAATGGGAAGTGTAGTGGGCTGACTTGTCTTGAGAACAGACATAGTATTTTTTATTAAAGTTTAGTGAGGGTTGGTGTGTATAATCTTTTATCAGTAAAGCATCTTTGGTGTCTCTAGGTCCATTATGTCCTTGGAAAACTATTGAGCGTCCTTAGTAGTAACCATTTAAGCTGTGTACTTCCTTCTTTGTAATGTAATTGAGAAGAGATTTGTACTTGTTCTATGGGGAGTTTATACATAAACTAAAGACAAATATCTGCAGTACATGCTTTTGACAAAGAGTGTCTATACACTGTTTTTCCTGTCATTTGTTTGAGCAGATACACATTTTAAAGTGAGTCTTGCATATCTTAAGAGTTGTTCTGGAATCTAATACTAGTTTCAGGAAACATCTCTCTCTTAGTCAGTCCCATTAGAGAAAATAACTTTTGTCCCTTTAACTACTCTATTTACAATGTAGTGTAGATTTTCCCTTTTAGGTATATGGCTACAAAGTGCTCAAAACAAATATGACTAATCAGTCATACTTCTCTTCTGCTCTCCTGTAACACTGAGGCTGTGTTTGCAGTTATTGTTCTGCAGTTTATCTAGTTGGTATGTTTGTTATCCTCTGTCCTCCTGTTTCATCCCTATTCTGTTTTGTTGCCTTTTAGATGTATGTGTAGCTCATTCAAGACAAACTTGTTACCAGTGTTGGACTTCGAATGATTTTATTTGGGATTGTTGTTTGGGTTTGGTTTTTTTATGTAGCAGTAGGGATATTTTCAAAATCAGAGAGAAGCACAATCCTAGGTGGATATAGTCTTTTGTGATATAGAAAGAAAATAGTATGATTTGTTAGTAAGCTGTTCTAGATGTTACCTGTCTAATTTAGCATGTGAAGAAGCTTGTTGTACCATAGATTTCATAGACGTCTGTAACAGCGAATTCTTACATTTGTAAGAATAGTTGCGGGAAACAAACAAAAATCCTTCTGTTCCTGTCTTAGATTAATTGATGATTTGTTGATCGTGCAACTTGCTATGTAACAAAAGTTATATGACTTTTTTTTCTCTAGTTCAACTATAAAGTTAGATTAGCTGCATACTGAATAGTTTTGTACAAAAATCTTGCTTGTTTGGTTTCTAAATGAAAACAGTGCCCTGCACTAAAAAGCCATGGGTGTTCAATATAATTATCGAAGTTAAGTAACTGTTGTGATGCACTTAAAGCTAATACAGGCTGGCTTTATGAATTGGTAATCCTTCTGTTTGTCTTTACAGGGTGCTGACAAGACTGTGAAAGGCCCAGATGGACTAACTGCCTTTGAAGCCACTGACAACCAGGCAATCAAAACTCTTCTTCAGTGACAGATGGACTGATATCTTAAATGTCTCTCCTGTGGCCTCACACTGCTGCCTATCTGTCACTCTTTGCATCTTCCAGCTTCTTCAGCTAAATACTTTGGGGGGAGGGAAATTCTTTATGAATCAGATTAGTTAGGGGCTTGTATCAAAGACAATCTGTTTGGAGAGGGTTGAAAACAGTTGTGAACAGTGTCCCTCTAGGACTTCTTTTCAGTGCATAATCTCTTCCCATTTCTAGTGAAAATGGAAGGAAGACAGACCACGATCTTGAATTTTTGGCTTGTAAACCTCCTAGGTTAGTACTAAGATATTTTTTGTTGAAAGATTCCTTTAGATGGAAGCACTGTGCTATGTACCTGAAACTAATTGTGAAGGCAACAATAGTCCCATGCTATTAGTGTCTGCCATAATCTGAAGTGTAGTAATGTAGGTGGCTGGGTTGCTTTTCTCTCTTCTCTCTGTGGGTAGCTTTATTCTTCTGCCTAAAGCATATGTTGCAGTTTTGAGGACTTACGATGCTTGTTATCAGAGCTGTTCTTTATATTGACTAAATGGATGTCACACTAATGTGTTTTTCCGGCTCTTGAGAAAACCAGGAAAGATCAGTTGAGGCATGGTGGTATTACACTCCAGAATATCTCCCAGGGTACTTACTGATGCTTGACTTTGAGATTTTTCTTTCCCATGTTTAAGAGTCTAGGGCAGACTATTATGGAGAGTTCAAAATGTCAGTGCAGTTATTTCCAAAAGATAGTATAAGATAGAAAAAGAATTTCGTTACCCACCATGTCCACATAAAATTTATAGACGCATGCGAAAGCTGCATGCTGTTTGGTACGCAATAAGAATCAAGTCAGATTTGGAAAATGAACAGTAACTGTTCAAACATTCATATTCTGATAAACTTTTAAAATACATGTAAGCTTTCTAAGTTCATATGTTAGGAACAGGAAGACAGGAACCTCTTAAATTTCATTGAGACATGGGGCTCGTTCTCAAAGTTCCCAGTGCAACCATGCCACATTAAAACCATTGACTTGTAGATCAGATTTACTATAGCAGTGAGTATGACAGTACTGATAATCCATGGGAAGGTATTTAATGATGTCATAGGGATTCCCATCACATCTTATTGTCCTCAGGAATATCTGAGCTTCTGGCTTTCATCTTGAAAATTTTCATTAGACTGCTGATTCACCCAAAACTGTTAACAGATTTTATAACAGAAAACTGTATACCACAAACTGTGTATCTTCCTCTTTTTTGGGATAGAGATTTCAAACTTTCTCATAACCTACACATTACAGAAAACAAATGTACATAATGTCTCCTGCTGAATTCTTAAACAGCAGTAATGGATATTATTTTGATATCACTGTTGAAATTGAAAGGATATGTTGAAGTAGGCTGGTGACTACCACTCATATTTAATGGGAACTTAGTTTTACTTGAATCATGTTGCATATTATGATTGAATGTCTCAGCTACAAAAAGCCTTGCATTTAGACTGTAAAATGAGAGTGGAAACTGATTTGCATGTACACATCTAATAAGAAAAGCGATGGAGAAAACAATCTACTCTGGCCATAAACTAAACTGTACAGTGCAATTACTCTTGTTTCTTGGAGATGGGTGGCAAGGAAGAGCAGAAGGGTTGAAAATCAGTGATAAATCAATTGGTGAGATGCTGATAAAAGAACAAGCATGTTTGGTGAACAGTGCTTTTAATGACTATTTAAAGAGAACTCTTTAATCTTATCTCTGATCAGTGCTGGATTGTCATGTCATTGTAATAGTGTGAACACAGACTATAGGTTTAACTCTTTATTCAGCTACGAAAGTAACCATCTTTGGCATAAAATTTACCTCCATATTATGCTATGAAGTACTTAGCTACTAAAATACTAGTCTAGAAAACTGCAATCTGTTTTTATGTGGAAAACTTGATTATTCAAGTTTTTTTGTGTTAGTGTCAGCCTGGGTTTTTTTGTTTATTCTGTGTTCTTTCCTGCCCTTCAACTCTCATTTAAGTAAGCATTACAATAGTAAAGAAACATCATCTTTGTACTAACTCTTCTGGTGATTCACTGAGGCAATTTTGCTTCTCTTTTTGTACAATTATGTGGACACCTCATTTTTTCTTACTTCACTTGAGGGGGGTGAAAAAACGGCAAACAAACTTCAGAGAGACAAGTGTTAATTTGGCTGTAATATACACCCAAGCTGCATTTCAAGACAGTTAAAAGATGACATTTAGTTTTTGACTTGAAGAAAAAATATTTTCTCCTTTTTGCACTACATAACAGGTGGTTGATCATGTTGCCCAGAATCTAAAAAAAAAAAATTATAATAAAAGCTTATGCTTTTGTAATTGTCTGTAAAGTGGTCTTGTTCACTTGCTCCCTTTTGTTAGCTATATTGTGGAAAATGTGGTGGGTGGCTGCCTCTATCTTTGAATAGGTTCTGACTAAATAAAAATACCAAACTGTAAATTATTTTACATTCTATCAACAGAATTTAAATACTTTGTCAGACTGGAATTGAATATACTTGGAAATCCACTCTATTCTCAAACCTTTTCCTTTGAAATTTGTACTGAGTTATAACCTTAAGTATATTTTTGGATTTTTGTACCCTTTGCTTCTTACTCTTAAGGGGAGCAAGTGGGAAAAGTAGTATGATAATTAAATGGAACTTTGTTCTTGAACACAACATTGAATTATTTGTAGAAGAGGCTGGTAAGGATGGAGTGTCCTAGGTCAAGTAATTGCAGTGTTGCATGCAAAATTTCAAACTGAACTTGTCTTAATTCTATTTTGTAAATGGAGAAACAATCATCTTTCTACGCAGTGACCGAAGAAAATTACTGCTCTGTACATTTTGATATTTGACTTCCTCTTTTCATGATTGTTAACTGTTTTGACACAGTTGGGTCCATCATTATCATGGTTCATAGACATCAGAATGCTAAATGATACTGTATTTTTAAGTTTGTGTTGCAAGAATGAATGGAATAAATTTGAATTGTGTGATACAAGAATGCAGTGTTTCATTTCCCTTTCTGCTCCTGTGTTTTATTAATATCTGGCTACAAGTTTGCATTTACCTGGAGGGCATTAAAGCTCCAGCTGATGTGTAATGTTTGGATACTTATAAGACTGCGATGTGGAATAGAAGCCACTTTGAGAACTACATACGTAACATTGTTTGAGGTTTTTTTAACTACAGCCAGTTAAGAGGTTTTATTTAATTCTCTAGTCTTGTAGTCTGCATTTCTTGCTTAAAAGGTAATGGATAATATTGAAGATTCCTTATGTTAAATTCTGAGACAGTCTGTAGATGGAGATGTTCTTTCCCTGTGAAAACTAAAGCTATTTGTTCTCTCCTTTACTTCATCAAAGAAATTGAAAGTTACTTACAGAAAGCACAACTGAAGTATAAATAAAATTATGTAGAAATACGTATTCATCATTCATGTTGCATCTTTATGCTCACTTTGCCAGAACTTCATAACTTTGCTTGTAAATAGAGATTTAGATCCAATTGCTTGAACTGCATAATGGGATTTATTTTAAAATACATACTTTTAAGGAAAAAGTACAGGGAGTTATTGTGTCTAGGTGGGAAAACTATAAATACAGAAAAATAGTTCAAAATATACTTGATTTGGCTGTTTTTCTCTGATGCCTTTGAAAACAGGGACTTCTAATGCTGTATGGACAACTTTCCAGTCAAATATTAGAGAGAAGGATGTATGTTCATTGTAAATTCCAAAGCAGTTCAGATAGTGACGGACAGTGGCAACTGATGTGTGTGCTTCAGTTCCTGTGTTCATCTTACTGGGGTTTTTGGGGTTTTTTAATGGACTGCTTTTCTGTAGGAGAAATATTAGCTAAAGTTCAGAATGCAGATTTTTCACTCGCATCCCTCAGTGTCTGCCTAACCCAATTCATCTATGCATGTAAAGACCCTTCCTATTATTTGCAATCAGAGTTGCAATCAATGGATCGATGCAGGAGGAACGGCCTGCTCTAGGTGGTCCCTTACAGGCTGGAGACATGAAGTTCCACAAGGCCAAGTACAAGGTAGGTCTTTCACATAGGTCAGGGCAATCCCAAGCACAAATACAGTCTGGGCAACAAGTGGATTGAGAGCAGCCCTGCAAAAAATGACTTGGGTATGTTGGTTGATGAGAAGCAAAATATGACCTGGTGGTGTGTGCTTGCAACACAAGGGGGACTCGATCCTGGGTTGTGTCAAAGGAAGCATCGCCAGCAGGTTGAGGGAGGTGTTTCTCCCACCTCTACTCTGCTCTTGTGAGACCCCACCTGGACAACTGTAGTCAGCTCTGGTGCCCCCAGCATAAAAATGACATGGACCTGCTCAAGCAGGTCCAGAAGAAGGACACAAAGGTGAGGAGCGCCTCTCCTGTGAGGAGAGGCAGAGAGAGTTGGGGGTTGTTCAGCCTAAAGAATCAGAGGCTCTGAGGACACCATATAGCTGTCTTCCAGTACTTAAAAAGAGCCTGCAGAAAAGATGGGGAAGAGCTCTCTATTAGGGAGTGTAGTAATAGGACAAAGGGTAACTATTTCAAACTGAAACTGATGGGGATAAACTTAGATTACATATAAGGAAGAAATTTTATGATGAGGGTAGTGAACACTTGAACAGGTTGCCCAGAAGTTGTGAATACCACTTCCCTGGAATTGAAGTTCAAGGCCAAGTCAGACGGGGCTTTGAGTAATGTTGTTTAGTGGAAGGTGTTGTGATGGTTTGGACCTGACTCCCTGCCAAATGCCCAAACTCACAGTGAAATCCTTCCCCCTCCTTTTCTCTCTCAGAGTTTTAGGAAAAAAACTGAGAGAAACTAAAGAGCCCGAAACAACCCGAACTACATCAAAAGTATTTATATTTATATATATAGCAGTTATATACAATTACAATACTATGCACACAGTAGAGGGAATCCCCAAGGGAAAGGGAAAAGGGAAGGGAAAAAGGGGAGAAAAGGGAAACTAAAACAGGTATGTACACTCGAAACCCAGGATAGAACTAATAAAAACAGAATCTTACAACTCTCCTTAAGATAGCAGAGTCGCACTGACCGACACCAGCAACAGCTG
Organism: Galbula dea; assembly: GCA_013399015.1. Classification (NCBI taxonomy): domain Eukaryota; kingdom Metazoa; phylum Chordata; class Aves; order Piciformes; family Galbulidae; genus Galbula; species Galbula dea. The sequence continues at coordinate 1,554,499 of VWZX01009706.1, forward strand.
CCTCTCAAGGCCTACAAGGCCTGCAAGGCTTGACTCCTCCGCACGGGTAAGACCGATAGCAGAGAACCTGCGTCCTTGGATCCACCGGAAAGCAAAAGAGAGCGAGGGCCTCTCCCCCTCTGTATTTATACCCCCAGTTATGTAAAATTGTGTGGAATACTGGGTAAATATGATCACTTCCCTGGTTACAAACTGGTTACCAGGAAAAGCCTGGGTCAAACCATTACAGGTCTCTTCCCATGGCAAGGGATATGGAACTAGATGGTCTGCAAGGTCCCTTCCAACCCAAACCATTCTATGTTTCTGTTTAGAGTGGTGATATACTAGGTGGAAGCTACATGATGCCCTAAGTATCTACTACATTTTTGGCAAATTGCTATGAAAGTTTCTACACCTGGTACCAGTATTTACATGTAGACAAATACTAAACAGTAAGCAGAAACAGAATATTGGAGTAAATGGTTAAGTTTTTGGGGTGTTGGATGAGATGTAATTAGAAGTGGGATCAATACAACAGCAGCAGATATGTTTTGTGACTGTGCACAAACTTCTTAGTGTCTCACTTTTCAGTAGGAAAACAATCTTTTTTTTGGGAGGGAAAGGGGGGAACTTAGCATGTAAACTAACTGAAGCATTATCTCTCAGGACCTGACACACCTTAAAGGTTCTCTTTGTGTGTTTTGTACTCAGTGTCAATAGCCATCTCAAAAGCACACAAGAGCTTATTTAATGAGATGAAACAGATGGGAAGCACACTAATTTCCAGCTGCAGAGGTTTAAAATGCAAGAACAAAACCCAAGCTTATAAATTAATAAAATTTGTTTGAAGATAGTTTCAAATTTAAATATTTACAAAGCCATATTAAACAATAACTTGAAAGAAAAAAGACCCAGCCTATAGCAATAAAAGCTATATAATGTGTATACTTAAGAAGGTGCTTTAAGACTGTTCTCACTGTGAATAGATTAATATGTATTGGTCATTCTCTCTTGTATGTTTAAAAAAAAATGGGCACATAGTTAGTAGATGATTTCTTTGGAGGGAAAAAGATTTCCCTTGTTCCTAATATGCAAAGCTCAGAGGTTAGGATTGCAGGGGGGTTTACTGTCAGAGGTGAGATTTACAGAGGCATACAGTGTGAAATGCACTATAAACTAATGTCAAAATATCCCCCAGTGGTTTTAAAGATCGTGTTCTGTCAACTACCTTTGTTCTTCGTATGCCAGAGCTGACCTGTGACATATGCTTCCATTCTCTCATCTTTACCTGCCCTTCCTGAATGCACAGCTTTCAAGAGCTGTACTTTATCCCTATCACAGCTTTTGCTTTTTAACAGGTCCCTAGAAAGTAGGCAGAGAACTTCTTTATTACTGTTACTGATGTTATAGATGGCTGTCTGCCATTTATAATAGGAAAGGAGGAATTAAAATCGCAGGAGGAAAGACTGAAGAGAAATTAAGTACATGAAAGGTGGTTTTTCTATCTCCTTGCTACCCCAGGCTTTCTCTCTACTTTAAATACTATAGTAGTATGTCCTATTTTTTAAACAGATGCTTTATCTCCTTGCTGCTTTTCTTCACATCAGGTGTACACTGATTTACTTTCTCCTTGGTTTTTTTTTTTCCTGAAAGCTACTGGAAGACACAGTGGTTGTAAAATGCAGTAGTATCAGTGGTGCCACAGATCCTTGATGCTACCTTGAAATAATGTGGGTGTAAAACAGGTGTTTTAGCCTGCCTGTTGTTTGTTTCGACTTATTGAGCAATATTGTTTTCTTAAACCTGCAAGGTACTTTATTTACATAGTGAACTGTTGATTATTGGTACATCATACTGCTGGCAGAAATGGAAGACTTCATCTGTGTTGTGGTCCTGCTGTATTTTACAGTGTTGTTGGCCTTGCAACTCCAATTTTCTTGTTGGTTCTGATACAGAATAATTCAAAACATACCTGGGCAAAGGCACCCCTCCAAGATTAGACATTTTAATAGCAAGATGACTCAGCAACAGACTATAATTAACTATACAAAACTGTGTAGTAAAAGGATTTAAAAGACCAGCAGTAAGGCAGGAAGGTAAAATTGATAGACCTAGAAGCCAGAGAAAAGCTGGAGTAGGCTTTGCAGTATTTTAGAATTCTGCAGCAATAAACAAAGCAGGCAAGTGATGAATATAAAAACAAGATTAATGACAGAATGGTTTTTCATAGACCATTTTCCATTTCAAACTCGTTTCTTTGCTATTTCCAGTAGAGACCAAACACCTTTCAATAACAATTATAAGCCAACCTCATAAACATCTGAACTTCAGGCTTGGGGAGAGGAAGGCAATAGTTGTTGAGGCAGTAAGGCAAAGAAAGCTATTATACTGAGGTTTTACATTCAATGAAACAGTCTGTTTTACCAAGCATTGGGTATTTTAATGAGTAAGGTTTGTGTTTGTGAGATATAATATGTAATCCAAATGACTGAAACCTCTTGGCTTTTCTTATTAATATTTTGACTTACAATGGTCTCTAATAGTTGTTTTCTAGTTGAAGAAGTTTATTGGTTTCCTGCTCTGAAATGATAGATGCAATATGCTCTATGAATTTTTTTTATTATTTCTTAATATTTTTTCAGAACAGCTTGTGTCCACTGCTCTTCAGTCTTCTGGGTGGAGAAATGCTGCACAGTTGAGCTGGAGCTTTTCTATGAAGCAGAAGCCAGTGTCAATGCAGAGCTGAATGCTGCATGCACAAACATTTTCACTGCAGAGAGAAGCTGCGACACATTGTGGACTTTCAAATGCACTTTTCCCACTGGTGGCTGTGAAAACCCATCAATAATTTCATGGCCATCTGGGCAGAAAAATGTCGCCTTTTAAAAAAGGTTTCAACCAGATTGTTGTTCTTTTCATGTAGTGACAACTTACCAGAGTGAGAAAATGATGATTTAAAAGAGGTAACATGAGCTTGACCTGTCTTTTGTAAACCTTCTACAGAAATAAAGTGTATTCTATTGGATCCTCTTCCAAGGAAATTAAAGCCATTGCTAGGTAGTACATACATGTGCTAGGATGTGCCTACTGATTGATCATGTTGTCTGATTCATTTACTGAGGATTTAGAATATTTTTCCAAATGTTTTGTGTTCCACTATTAAAAAGCAAATGGATGAAACCAGCAGTCTAGAGCTGCCTTTGTCATTCTTGACAGCAGTTGTATTAAGAAAAGCAATGATACTTGCTGCAGGTGCTTACTGACAGGGTAGTAAGTTTCTTTTTATTTAGTGTAAGAATAGCAGAGAGAACGGCTAATAGCTAGTAAGGGAGTCAACATCTTAAGCTATTTGACTAAAAATATAAAGCTTGTCTTAACAAAGGTTTTGAAATCACACTTTATTTTTGAGAAGCTCATAGCAAGAAACATTGTCCTTTTCTCACATGTTATCGGCAGTTAGGGGGTTTTTCTAGGCTTTCTTTTGCCATAACGAGAAATTCAGTCAGGCTTTCCTTCTGTTCACAAATTCATCTACCTATTATGGTAGATGAATTGATTATTCTGTCTCTCTGTTCTGTTTTAAAGCCAGGATGCATGCTTCGTAGTCTCTTTGATTAAAGTAGAATAATCCCTTGTAGCCTGGGGGTAACATCTGTGTATGGAAAAAGATAGAGTAGCATGTAGTGTAGAGGTTGATTTTTTTTTTTTCTTTTTTAAATGTAATTTTTTTAGTTACTTTCTTTTCAGAGAGAGAGAAGGTAATTTATCATACTCATGGACTATTGATTGCCAACCAAGAAGAGGTAGGAATTTCTCTGGACTTTGATACAATTTTGTGATTAAAAATTGATGCCTTCTTCAGTATTTCTTTGGCAAGGTTAGTATAACAACAGGAACTGATGACATTTTTCTACCAGCTGAATTCTACATAAGTGGATCACATCTGACATCTTTGTTATCACAACTGATACCTATTGTATAAGAATTTTTTGCAATTCGATCCAAACACTTTCTTTGTAATAAGGCATTGAATGTACTTCCTTTGTAAAGGCAAAGAAAAAAAAAATAAACAAAACAAAAAAGAAACCCTCCCAAACAAAACAAAAACCAACAAGAAAAATGAGCTTTGTCACCCTGCCCAAGAGAGTTAGGAGATTAATGTCGTGTCCACCAAGCTGAGAATTACAACTCAACTTTGTGGTTTTTTACAGTAGCATTTAGAAGGTCTGGTTTTCTCCACACCTATGCCATTACCAGTAACATCTTAAAATTGGTTTCTCCAAAGCCTGGAGAAAAAAAAACCTGAATGGCAAAATATGGCCAACATTTTTATCCATATTCTTTCAGCAAAACTATCCTTATGACCAGGGCAAGAGAGTTTTTACTCTACGGGAAAGGAAAGCAATGAGTGTCTGTTGGAATGCATTTGCTAATAATCTTCAGGTTTACATTGTCCAGTAGTTTGTGCACCGGAGGGAATTAGCTCAGTGCAGTAAGATGAGTTGAAAAAGGTTTGGTAATTTGGGAAAGAGCAAAAGAAATAAGTCTATACTTGAGGATATTAATTAGAACCTATTATCAAATGAATGAACTATGCTTTTTCATTTAGTTTTTTTGTTCTAATTTTAAATACATGAAAGCTGAATAAGTGAATGTTACAGCTTAGAAGTTCTTTGGCTCATATTTGCTTTCTAAATGGTGCTGTTATTTAATCTTGAACTGTAAAACCACTATGTTCTGCTGGGTTGAAATAGCATTGTGAAATACAATGTTGCAAAAAGTACAGGAAAGCAGTTGTAATGTTTATTCCTGAAATAGACAAACAGAGCAGCCCTTCTAAAATGCAAAAGTGTGTTTAAAATTGGCAGTATATAAGTGAACAACAATTACCAAGCACTACTTTCCACAGGCTTTCTATACTTTCAGGCTGTGTCTCTCTTCTCATTGCGAATGACCCAGTTTCATTTATTTATTTATAGCTGGTTGGAAGCTGTGAAACATTCTTCTGTTTTGATGTAGACTCCTCATACAGAAAAGCTGGAGAACCACTCATCCCACCCAGTAATCCTTAATACAGAAATAACAAAGATAAATCTGTATTTCAGCAAAATAAATAAGAACTAGACTCTTTCCATTTTGTAATATGCAATCCCAGTAGAGGTTGGGAAGTATGAATCTATTTGGCTGAAGGTTAGCTAATCCAGTGTGACAAAGCTTCAGGTTCCCCTGCTACGGTGCTCTCCTTGAGGCAGCTCCCCATCTTCTAGCTAGCAGTGGCAGGAGTGTATGTGTAGGTTGGCTGCAAATGACTTCATTTTTCACAGCTGTCACTTCTAGGTTTGCTTTAAGCATTGTCAAACACCTTTTTAGTATATAATCTTGCAGTCCTTGAGTGATGAGATTCTATGAAAATACAGCAGAGGAGGAAGAAAATCTCTATTCAAGGGTAATGTATTGGGGTCTGTTGTAAAGGATCCTTATGCAACTGGTATGAGATACAGTGATGTAAGCTGCCACGATTTTTAAGTGTGTTGCTGTCATTGCAGCAGTAGTGCAAGAACTACAGTTATTCACAGTACAGAAAGGTACAGTGGACAGCCACTAGATTATTGTTGTTCATTGCTTTAACCTGCTGAGAAGAAGGATGTTCCAAATGATTAAGTGGCAGTCTCCAGTTTCAGAAGAGCTGATTTCCTTATGTGACAGATTTTGTTTGATCTTCAGAAAAATCATTTATGTTGCAGTTTGATGGAAAAGTTGAAGAGGCAGATCTTTTCCCCCCTGTCTTGGGTTGAGCCCCAGCATCTTTTTCTGCATTACCACTAATGCTTACCTGGTCCTGAAGAGAGCTGAAAAAGCAGAAAACATAGCTGAACAGCAATAACAGAAATATGATAAGCCTGAGACAACATTTTAGCTGTTCTTAGGGAGAAGCAGCAAATTAATGTCCTTGGTCCAGTCATAAGTCTGGTCCCTATGTCACTTAAATTCTGTCAACACTGAGAACTAGCTACTTATGTCTAATTCTCTCTTGCTCAGGTTTTAAACTGTGCCGTGACTTTTCCCTGTGCTGGTTGCCAGGTTTCTTCAATAGCTTCTTATGAAGAAGGTTGTAAAAAGCCTTTGGAAAATTTAAATATTTTGTTTCTGGAAGTTTCTCTATTTAAAACCAATTGAATATTGAGAAGAGAGGGGGCAATAGAGAGGAAACAATATGGGCATTTTTTTTAGAAAATTAGACTCTTAACTATCAGTAATTATCCTGTAACTTTAAAGTCCTTCAGGGCTTTAACACTCCTAACTTCAAGGGAAACAAAGAATGTAAAGCATCCCAAGCATATAAATAGACAGGCAATTAAAATCCAGCCAGAACTTCTGGTTTTCCCCAAAGTCCTTGTGAAGCATCCTGCTCCATAAACTGCTCTTTACAAGGGTATGCTTAGGGGAGTAATCGATTGCTTTTCTGAATGAATTAATCTATTCCCTTCCCTTGCCTCTTGTAACGAACAACAAATTACCAGCTACTGTTAAGGCAACTTCAATACACCTCTTTATCTCCATCTAAACTAAGTTTGGACAGATCATTAATAATGCAGGTCCAGGAACAGAGTGAACTTGCATCTTTGCAACATTTTTTCAGAAATCCATTGCAACTGAAAATCCAAAGTTTGTGAGAAACCTGACAGTTAAAACAGCCTGTGACAAGGCATCAGACTGCCTTGGATATCAATTATTTATCATCACTCTGTGAATATACTGTGTAGTCCTTTAGAATTTGAAAAATGAATGATGTGTAATCTTTCTAGAATTCACCACTACAATGGTAGCATGGACAAACAACTGAAAAATATAATTTGTAATACCTGGTTCTTACAGAGCATTTTCCACGTGGTGGGTTTTACAGGACAAGAGGAAGCAGACACTTGGAGACAAAAAGCGTCATGGTCAAGAACAGAAGCAGAAGGAAAATTCACATCTTGATATTTTCTCAGTCTGAAGCTCCACTGGAGCTTGCTGCTACTAAATCCACTTAATGCATTATAGTGTAGTCCAGAAGCCCAGGCCAACGACTGACATCTCTTTTTATTTTTTTTTTTCCATGGTACAATGCAAACATGTAAATAAGGTTAGAGCAGACTAATGTTTTAAATCTGTTGCTACTTCAAATACCTCTGAGAGATCAAAAGTCTTGAATTTCAGTAAGATAAACTCTGGACATCCTTCACTCAGGAGAGCAGCAAGAATCATTAAAAGTCCAAAACCACAAATGCAATAAGAGACCTCTCGGTATGTAAAACACTCTTGCAAAAAGGAAAAGAAGCCATCTTTCCCCTTGACTCTGGTGGACAAGATGAATATAACTATAGTGAGGAGTCTGACATCAAGATATAGTGAAGTTCTGAAACTGGTTTCTGAGACTCTATGGAGTAACCATCACTAAATGCTTTTAAAAGCTGAGGAGGAAAACTCTTATTTTTGTCAGAAATTACTCATGTAAACCTGTGGAACAAAGTCAGGTCTTGGTCTCTTTTTCCAAACTCCTCACAGATCTGCAATTTTGTGAAGTTTCATCTACCTGATGCATATATATCTATATCTATATATATTTAATACAGATAAGTATTTCTTCAAAAAGTATTCAAATACACATCTACCAAAAAATACATGCAAGAAATACCTATTTTTGCAATGCATACGGATTTAAACATTTTTAGTCATATTGATAATGATTAGTTAGTTTGTCTTCCTGGGCAATTCAAAGGGTTAAGTTGGCTTTGGCATTCAGCATACTTTATAGGTGCTTTTATCAAATATTATCCTTGAAGGCAGCCTCTCTGTACAGCTTATAGAAAAATAATGGACTTTAGTAAGAAAAATAACAATGACTTGAAATTCTAAAAAGAAGATGCTAAAAAATCTTTAAGGTTTGTTTTGGGTTTTGGTTTGTGTTTTTTGTTTTATTTGTTTGTTTGTTTTTCTTCCCAGGGGCACATCATGTGCAACTCTTTGTATTGAGCCTAAATCTGACTTCTCTGCAGAATCCTACTAAGCCACTGTGGCAGTTTAGTCCATGAAAAAAAGATTGCAAACAGCCTGAAAAACAAAAATATGGCTCTAAGAACCATATTGAATGTTGAGCAGTTTCAAAATTACTAAGCTGTTCAGTTGATTGAAGTCTAGTTCTGGTGCCTTTTGTAGGCACAGGTTACATGCTCAGTTAAAAGTGTAATACTTTATTTGTGTTCACACTAGCTGTATTAGTACTCCAGTGTGAAAATAGCTTATTGCTCTATTGTTTATTGCCATTTTCACTTAGAAATTATCTCTGCCGTCACAAGTCTTTTTTTCGCTAGTTTCATACTTAACTGCAAAAATATCCTCATAATGAGTAGTTAACACTGTGATATTAAATGTCTGATGGCTCTGAAGTGTAAGTTTTCCATTTCAGTTATTATGAGATATGCCCTTTTCATTTTTAGAGAGACCTCCAAAAACACACACACTATCTCAGAGGTATCATAAATACTTTGTTTATCTCAAGCTAGGTTTTTTGCTTCCTGTTGGCTTGGAGACATTTAGTTTGCTTTTGTAGAAAGCCTCTATGGGGACACTAAAAGACATCAAATAAGAATTAGACTAAAGAAAAGACCTTCTATACCTTAAGGGCAAAAAACTTAGATGGTTAACCAAACTGTCCTACCTGCTGAAATTGACATTTTTAATATAACTAAGATTAAAAGAAACAAATGTAGAAGAGAGGGGGGCAAGAGGAAACCTTAGAAAACCTCAAAGCTTTAGGATTTCCTGCTTTTAGAAATATTGAAAAATTATTATTATTACTACTATTATTATTAATTTCCCTGGTGTTCCTTTACTACTTTTTATTCCTGTAGGTTAAAGAAGACTAGATTGCTTCCCAAAGTGTCTGAGAGATCTTATACCCATGGTTACCAAAACTAGGAAAACAAAAAAATTACTGTAAGGTTTTATCTTATTTTTACAGCTCTGTTAGCTCTGTGAAAAAATGTGGGCTCTATTAATAACTCAGGTTTAAAGCAATTCATATTGGATCAGGAGAGGAATCTATTTGCAGTTCTAGGTTTTTTTCTCTGCAAAGGTGGATCTTTAGCTGTTTTTTTCATTAAGTTTCACCACTGCCATGATAGTAGCATATCTGACAATGAGTAAACTCTTAGGTTTGGAGATTTAATTTGAGCAAGGTTCCCAAAAGCTGAATCTGATTTTAATTTTCTTCAGAATTTACTGGGAACAGTGTTGTTCAGTAAGGTTTGGTTTCCAGGTATTTTTGGCTTGGCTAGAAATAGTGTAGCTTATTTTGTATGTATTTCAGCACTTCTTATTTCAACCAACACTAGGAATAAGCATCACAGGAGCAAGCAGCTATGACAAAACCAAATCATTTAAGAGTTAACCAGCTTAATTTTGCTGTTTTGATCCTTTTGAGTGCAGCCATTGTAATCACTTACAATATTAAATGTTTTGTGAATGACTTAAAAGCCAGTTTCAAAACTTTTTAGGTAACCTGTCTGAACCTTTCCATGTGTCAGTCACACCTAGGAGCTTTAGGACATGTCATGAAAGACTGAAATGGAAAGAGGCAGAACTTTCTAAGGTAAAATCTTAAAATAGTTTTGGTTTTGTTCCAGTAATTCCACTCCTTTCCCTGCTCCAAGCTGCCTAGTCCTTCTCCCTTCTCTGGTCAGAATTTGGTGCTTGTGTGACAGATTGAAGAGAAGGCTATATAGCTGCTGAGCATCTATCTGAGCCTGTAAAAACTCGACTTTTGGGGGAGGATACCAGGTAACACTGTTGGCTCCCGATGGCTCAGACACCAGGGTTGTTACAACAGAGTGGGTTGGATTATGTGTCTCCGGGTGACATCTCCAAAGTGGATCATGTGAAACCTTCATGCAGGTGCACAATGAATTATTTAAGTGCCATTATTAAAATATTTGCAAGCTAAGTACAGATTAGAGACAATAGCTGCATTTAGCAAACAGGCATAGCATTTAGATAGTTGGCAGTAAAGAACAATGATAAATCTCTCAAAAAATTAAAAAAGATAAAGTGCAACTTGAATTTAAATTCTCGTTGCATTATTTTATATTTTTGCCTAAAATATTCAGCCTAGAGAACTAGGAGAACTAACAGCTCTGTAACACAAAGTGGTATACTAGGTAATATAACCACAACCACATGATCCAGTTCAGGCTTGGGGTTTCGTTTTTTTCTTTGTTTGATTGATTTTTATGTTGCAAAAAAACTCTTATTTGCAAAGAGGGCATTAGTCAGTGTTTTGAGTGATACCATTTGTTTCTCTAGTGAAGATTTTAGACAAGTGGAGCACTTTCCAAAGACAGACCCTCTGGCACTATCCCAGCTTCTACAGCAGTCCTTTTTGGTCATGCACCAGTTCCCCACTTTTCATGGCTCTGTGGCTATTTTCAGTATGTGCCATAGCCCAGGTGAATCAGTGATGATAAGGGAAACGAAGAGGGTGCTTTGCCATGCACTTTGCATTTGATGTTTGGAAGGTCCATGGCTGAGGAGGTAATATACTGGCTGCCAGAGAGCTCTAGTCATTCCATTGTGACTTATGGACCAGGAAAGTGAATCTCATTAAAGATATGACCTGCAGATGAATATAAATCTTGTCTCTCATTATAAACGACATCTGTGAAATGTTGCTTTTCTTCCTAGCTGGAGAAAGAACACTCCAGCTCAATACTAATTCAGCAGCTCCATCCTGTTCTGTGACACACAGTGATCAATCGCTTGTTTTTCTTCTGCTGTGGATGTAGCACATCTTTCTTGAGCAGGGAAACACTTTAGTCTAACGTGTGGATTTAATTTTCCCATCATTCTTTCTGCTCTGGAGAATACATGTGTGAGCTATGGCAAAGAAATTCAAACTTTCCCAGGAGTCTTTGGCTGGGAGGAATGACTGAGAAGCAGACAACTGTAAAGAGAGCTCCATGGCATTAATTGCTTCATGTCCTGTTCAAGCTATTCTTTCAGATGTTATGTGACATTTAAGAATTATTTCTATGTTATGAAGTTAGGGGCTGGATGCACCATGAAAACCCCTTTTCTCCTGATTTAGAATCTACCTTTGGTGGTGCTGAAAAATTTTAAGTACTCACTGGAATTAGTGGGGATTAGATCAACCTATGACTGCTCCTTATCCTGCAGGATAGGTGGTTCCTCCCTAACATGGATTTGGTAAATTATGAGTCACGTTTGCCTGTTATTTTTTCTGGAGAAAGTTTTGATTGTTTTTAGACAATGCCAGACAATAATTTTTCTTCCATGTAAATAAAGAAAAAAACAAAACCCAGTGATTTGGCGTGATAAGATCATTTAAAGGAAAGAGAAAAATAGAGGTCAGTTAAAAAGCATAGAAAAGCACAGTTCTACGGGTTGTCTTTTTATGAAGACCAGTGAGACCTGGCTTCTAAACTTAAGTTTCAGTATTACTCAGTAGAGAGTTTGCACAGGCTTGCAGAGGGCAGCTTGACTTTCTGAAAGCCTGTGAAAGCCTACGTGTCATGTAGGGGCGTGGTACCTTTGAAGAGGAAAAAGAGTGTCTTCAGCCTTAGAAGCGAAGCATGCAGGTGGGGTTTCCTTTGTGGTCATGTATCTCATTCCCTTCATCTAAAAATAACAAGTGACAGCAGATTTTGTTGTATTTGAGAACTTATTCTCAAGTTCAGGTAATTTGCTTGTGCTTCAGAAGTGACAGGACACCTTGAACTGGCTCGCCTCGCGTCTGCCTTGCAAACACATTCTCCCTCAGGGCTGGAAAGCTGAACAGAAACTGAAAGCAAGGGTTAATTAAGAAAGAAAGGATAATTAACTGGGTTTTCTTTTTTTTTTTTTTTTCCTCCTGTTGCAACCTTCACTGACCTATAGTTGCTGTTATTTCATTTCACATTCTGCACGGATACCTCTGTGCATTTCAAATGGCTTTGGCCGTTGTGCCTATGCTGAAATAAAAACCGGGGGATTCTTCAGCTTTTAAAGACAATTACAAAAGCCTTTGCATATTGTGCAATTGCTTCTCCCTTTGTTTTCCTAAAGCATAGATTCGGCACCTGCCTGACAGGACACCATAATACCACGTCAATAACATGGTATCTCTCTGTGGGAGTAATGTTGTGTAGGTAACTTCCTGGTCCAAGGTTATGCGATTTTAGGTAAAACCACATTAAAATTAGGCTCTGGTACCTTCTGGGATGTAAACAGTGAGTAGGTTGTTCATTCCTGTCCCGACTGCAGAATCTGTTTACAGGCATTAAAACAACTGCAATTTAGGTCGAAAGGTTTTAGAAGAGGCAACCTCATTGCCTCTCCAGGACTGCTACTTTCCCCAGGGTCCTTTCGTGTAAGACACCCTCTTCTGCATCAGTAACATTACCTGGAAAGTGATATCCCTCTTCCAGCTTGAATTTAAGTGGTGGAGCCTTAGCAGTAACATCCTCATTTTCCACTCATTTTTCAGCATTTGCATCTTCACTAAAGAATGCCTTTCCTGGCATATATATGGTTTGTAGATAGTGAAGTCTTCTAACAAAACAGTATGTGTGTGTGTATGTGTATATATATTTATATATATGTAACTTCAAAAACATATTACTCTGGAAAATATCCTAAGGCAATAACATGACATTGATATAATGGTGGGTTTGAAGCTTAAATGTTCTAATTAAAGTTTGTCTCTAGTTCTGAATCAGCTAATTTTCACCTGAACATGAGGAAAAGCTTTCCTTTGAGAGCGACAGAGCACTGGAACAGGCTGCCCAGAGAGGTTGTGGAGTTTCTTCTGGAGATACTCAAAACCCACTTGGATGCAGTCCTGTGCAACCTGATCTAGGTGAACCTGCTTTGCCAGGGAGGTTGCACTACTTGATCCCCAGATATCCCTTCCAAGCCCTGCCATTCTGTGATTCTTTGATAATCAGTGCATGTTGATTTTGCTTCCATTTTCTTTCTTTTGCTTCCATTTTCTTTCTTTTGCTTCCCTCCCTCCCAAGGACTTGTGAAGGTGAAAGTTTTCTCCTCTGCTTTGTTATTGACAGCTTCAGAGGATCCTCAGCCTCAGCACCATCCCACTGACACAGTTTTTTGACTTGCTTCTGCTAAAGGGAACAAGAACATTAAAACCAACACCTGCACTGAGTTACTAAAGCTCCTTGGGCTCTTGTGGAGACAGAGGGCCCCTGATTGTTGTACACATGGTCCATGAGTAAAATGAGAACATTTGTGTCCCTGCACCTAAAAGGGTAGAGCCCAACCAGGCAAATCAAATCGTAGGATGAAAGAAGTACACCATTAAAGGTCTCCAGATAGCAGATGGAGACACAGCAAAATAAAGTGATTTTCAAGTGCAGAGCTGGGAGTTAGATCATACCTCCCATGGAGAGCTGGGTATACAGAAACAGAAGACAATGTACACTCTTGCTGGATAAACAGATACTTCAGATTTTGAAGTGGTTTTACTCCTCCTGCTGCCCCTTACTTTTAGGCTCTTTATTTCTTTCCTTTCTTTTTCTTTATTTTTTCCCAGCCTAGTCTTCATATCTCTATATTTGACTATGTTCTCCTGGGATAACAGCTTCTTCCTTGTGCTTTTTTGTGAATAATTGGACGACAGAAATGCACAAAGGCATAAACGGAGAGAAGCCAGGCCCCAGAGAGCTACATCAAGCACCCAAGGAGGGCTTTGGACAGTGAACATCTAACAGCCTCCTGGCTCTGCTCTGCTGCTTTTCTACTGCATTTGGCACTGTCTGTCGCTCTCTCTCTCTCCAGTCAAGTCATCAGGTGAAATCTCTCACCAGCTACCTTTGGTTACCTCGTAGAACTATTTGCAGGCTGCTACTGCCCATTCCTCCTTTCCGCAGTAGTAACACATTCCCTGTGATATAGCCTGCCTTAGCTGTAATTTTGGTCTTGCCAGAATAACTTGACACTGCTAGTAGCTGGAAACAAAAGCTACTTGTTCACATCTTTGTCTTCTTTCTGTGTCTGCTGCTGTTTACAATTCCACCTGTTCTCTCCCATCCTGCAGTAATCTGATCATTTTGTCAGCTCTCCTGCCCTGTGTCCCAGAGGGGGCACTTTTACAGGGAGGGGAGCTCTAAGTAGAGAGATACAGTGTGGTGTTTTGGAAAATGGTATTGAGCAATTTATCAACAGCAGTATCCTTGCTGGAAACAAATCATCAACAGTAAGAAAGGTGCATGATCTTTCCCTTTGAACTCCAGAGCAGCTGTAGGACCTCGTACTGAATGCTAATGGCTTCATGTAAGCCTGCTTGTCCTCTGGGATTGTGCTGAAGTACAAGAAGAAATCTGCTTCCACAGGAAAGCATTTTCAGCAAGGTCCGCAGAGGTATTTGTACAGCCCCACAAAGGATCTGTGTACTCCTTCAGCATTTTGAAGCCATTGAAGCATGGAACTGTAGAATAATTTGGGTTGGAAGGGACTTTTAAAGGTCATCTAGTATAACCTCCCTACACAGCAGGGACATCTTTATCCAGATCAGGTTGCTCAGAGCTTGGTCTAGCCTGACCTGGAGTGATTCCAGGGATGGGCCATCCACCACCTCTTTGGACATCTTGTGTCTGTGTTTCACCACCTTCATTGTAAAAAAAAAATTTCTTCCTTGTACCTAATCTGTCTACCTTCTTTTGGTGTAGTTACCCTTTATCCTACCGACAGACTCTGATTGAGATTGTCCCCATCTTTCTTATGGGCCCTCTTTAAGTACTGAAAGGCCACAATAAAGTCTTTGCAAAGCATCTTCTTTTTTGCAGAGGGTTCCCTCCAAAACTACAGCAACATAAAAACATCTCTGTGCACAAGAAGGCAGCTGGTGCAGTCTTGTTATGTTGTGCAGTATTAGTGCTTGCTCTTGCTGTGGCCAGACACCCTGCTGTTTACAGCACCAAGGACCACAGCACTGATATTTCTGAACCACATCTCTGAGCCTGCATTTAAATCACAGTTTTCCATTTTAGACACAACAGAAAAAGATAATTTTGTTAAAACTTGTTCATGAGATGGGGGNCTGCCACAACTCTTCTCTTACCCCATGCAATTACTCTCCTATAAATCCCATACATATGTGTCAGTCCCCCACTCCAATACAGCATAAGGGGTGTATAACACAGATGCCCAGAGACCTTTTCCATGACATCTGAGTCCTATTCTTTAATGGATAATTTGGCTTTTCATTCCATACCCCTTGATATTTCAAGTCTTTCCATCGATTCCTCAAAACCCTATTCAACTGGACCTGAGCTGTGACATAGAATTGTATTGCTTTGATAATTAAAACCAGCATTATTGTCTAGAAGACAAAACAATTATTTTCTTT
Organism: Galbula dea; assembly: GCA_013399015.1. Classification (NCBI taxonomy): domain Eukaryota; kingdom Metazoa; phylum Chordata; class Aves; order Piciformes; family Galbulidae; genus Galbula; species Galbula dea. The sequence goes on from VWZX01009706.1 coordinate 1,569,881, forward strand.
TCTTCATTTTTCAGAGGGAGAGGTGCATGGGACTGCAAGACTTCAAAGCCTATAGTCTATGGTCCAAGACCTAAAAACAGTCATGAACGTCTCCCCCATCTGGATGAAAAACGACAGCTCATCTTGCTACTGTTTCTTCTTCAGAAGTAAGAGAAACAGTTGCTCTCAATAAGGTTTATCTATTTAATGTTTTTTCTCTGCTTGTATCACGGAAGAAGCTAAGAAACCACAGTGAGATCACAGATTTAGACTAGCTACCAGATTTACAGTCCTGAGAAATGTTCACATAGCTGAGTGATGTATCACGCAAGTATGTAAATGTTTTCCATTGGGAGCTCTCGGATTCTGCCTCAGAGAAAGAGTTTTGCTTAAATAAGCACAGAACAGCTTTGTTGTTGCAACTTTATCAAGCTTGTCCCTTCAGGCTGCTAGTCTCAAAAGCTGTGCAAGTCCTGGCCAGGCCCGCTGGTGAGCTAGCATCTGTGTTCTTCTACAGGCACTACCTTTCTAGCCTTGGTAATGCTCCTCTCCCAGCTCTTGCTGCCCTTTACTAATAATAGAGCACTTGTATTTTTTTCAGGGAAGGGACATAAGACATCTGGGTTGTGTACAGTGAGGGTGATTCTCAAATACATTTTTTGTGGGACTAAATTATAATAATTCAGCTTTTGGCTTGCTCTTAAGTTAGCACTGTCATGCTATGACTGTTGTGGTTCCATTTCTTACCAAAAATACAATGCAAGTTATCTCTTAAAATGGAAATTCCCACTTCTCTGCAGCAGCCTCCTTCCTGACAGACAGGAAGAGAGAATATTAGGACTTGTCTGTTCTCCCTAGTGGAGGGTGATAGGACGAGGGGAAATGGATTGAAATTGCGCGGGGGAGGTTCAGGTTGGATATTAGGAAGAATTTCTTTACTGAAAGGGTTGTCAGCCATTGGAACAGGCTGCCCAGGGAGGTCTTGAGTCACCATTCCTGGAGAGGTTTAAGAGACAGGTGGATGTTGTGTTGGGGGGGAATTGTTTAGTGAGTTGATAGGGCTAGGACAAAGGCTGGACTCGATGATCTTCAAGGTCTCTTCCAGCTGCAACTATTCTATGATTCTATGTTTTGCCATTATTTTTGATAACTCTTCCACCTATCAATATTTATTTAAAACAGGGATTTGGAGATCTTCTGTGACAGCATCAAAGAACTAGATTCAATGGTAGATTTCAAATTTTAGATAAATTATTTTCAGAATATTTTAGAAGATTCAGCTCAGGAGATTCAGAGAAAATAGTGAGGAAAAGCTAGTCTTGTATGGAATAAAAAGGAGAAGATGATGAAGGCATAAAACCATCAGACAAGATAGAAGCAGGAAAGAGGGAGCAGAAACCAGATGAAATCAGGATAGAAAACCTTATAAATATCCTTATTGTAATGCACAAAAAATACCAGGTCCAAAAATACCACATTTTCCTGGCAATGACCACTTGTTAAGAAGTTTGCCTTTTGGGGCAACAGAGGTGAATATACTCAGTGGCATTATTCCAGCCTTATACTTCATGTATTTTTTTCTTCTAGGCTCATTTAAAGTGCTATTACAAGACACATATAGGCACACACATAAACCAACAAAGAAAATAGAAGCAGGCATTATTTCTGGCAATGAAAACAGAGCAATTTTTTCATGCAGATGGCCTTCTTCAAAGTCTGATTTTCTTTCAACACATGTCAGCAGGGCTGTATTTCTTTCTGCGTTACTGTGGTGAGCTGAGAATGGATGGATGGCTGTTTTACTGAAGTTTTTGATAGCAGCTTTCAGAGATTAGGACTGTTTTGGAAAGACAAGTTTTAGAGTTTATTTTCAGAAGGACCTTGAGATTAGCAAGTAACTTAAGCTACTCTGATTATCTCCTTCAAAGATGACAGAGGTTGAAGGAAAATCAGTCATAAAGGAGAACAGAGTGGTTTCTTACCATATTGTGCTTGTTTAGGGAGAGCCTTTTCAGAGATTTGTCAGAGCTGACCTCATAGCATGCATTTTCAACAATGAGAAGGGCTGTGATCAAGGGAATAAACATACTCCTGAGTGTGATACATCTGCATTGGTGTAGCATTGGTTGTAAAGAAATGGGACCAGCAGGCAATAGAACAGGCAAATTGTCTTTGATTGTGCTTACACTAATTATTCACTTTTTAACCTTTTTTTTTTTTTTTTTTTTTTTTTTTTTTTTCACTTTGTTTTCTTGCCAGTGTCCCTGGGTTACCTTCTGGTCTCAGTCATTAGTCTCCCTGACTTAGTGGGAAGTCCCTTCTTTCAGCCAATGTGATAACTGCTGTGTGGCTGCTTTTGCATAAGAATTTCAATGACTGCTGTTAGTATCAGTCACTGTATTATTTAATTAGTTTTGTAAAGCAATGTCTGAAGGAAGGAGAAGAATCATATTTACATGACAAACTGCCATTACTCTACAGACACCCAAAGAGGGAAGCTGCTTAGCTTAGCACTGACTGGGGTATCTTATTTCGTTTAAGAATACATTTCTCTTCCTTCTGTCATTCACTTCTTCTTTATACTAAATAAAATTGTGCTTTCTGTCAAACCTGGGTCACATCCACTGAATTCAGTGGTAAATGGGCGAATAAATCTATAAAAGATGTGTTCTTTAAACACTGCCAAGAAAGGAAAATTTAATGTGGCCATCAGCAGTTATTCTCTTTCTCTTGTGCTATTCACTAGTAGTACAGGAAGTTCCCCAAGTCTCAGCCTTTTGATAATTTAATTGTGTTGTAACTTCTTATAGCAGATAACTATAGAACACTATTTCCAGGAAAGCAAGGTGGGTAAGGAGAGGCAACATCTTTTATTAGCCTTCCTGAGATATTTGGAAAAATGTGATGTGCTGGCAGGTTCTGAGACCCTACAGGTGATTCTTTGCTTGGAAATGTTTTATACCTGCTCTGATGAATAATGTTAGATCTGGTCTAAGACTTACTTTCTCTGACCATCAAAGCTACAACAGTGCTGCTATTGAAAACATACAGAGGATTGTTCTTTTCCACCAGGCTTCCATAGGCCAGAAGAATGATTATTGTACTGTCCCTTAAGATGTTGGGAGGGAGGAAGAAATGTTTTCAATATCAGTGGGCAACACTTTGTCTCCAACTGTTGTCTAATGTTGTCCTTTGGTCACTACTGCTTCACATTGGTTGTGATATCTCGGTAAAGAAGCTGGGCACTGAATCCTGTGACTCACTTCTGGGTATGGCCACCACACAACCCACCATCAAACCAACAGCTTTTGCTCTGTTTAGATGAACATTTCAGACACTTATTTCATAACCATCTACTTCTGGTTTCAGCTTTTATAGACATACAAAATATCTGTTCTTTCCCCAGCATCCATAGGCTGAATAGTCAGATTACATAAATGCCCTTTCACAGAATCACAGCATCACAGAACGTTAGGGGTTGGAAGGGACCTCGGAAGATCATCTAGTCCAACCCCCCTGCCAGAGCAAGATTCCCTAGACCAGGTCAGCTATCCTACAGTTCTAATTAACAAAGTCTCATTAAATTGAGAATCAACTGCAAATTGATAATTAAATCACTTAGCTGTCTTAAGCAATGCTGTCCTGTTCTGCAAACAGTTTTCTAGGACTTTGATAAGTCATTTTAGGATTTACCCTAGGTAGTGGCTGATCGTGATTCTGAATCCCAGACGTAAAATTCACTTTACAGTTACATTGAACTAAATGCTCAAATACACTTTCAGAGGGATTTTTGTGCTTAACTTCTGCACCTTTGATCATATACCTTACATACTGAAGGGAAACTGAAGGCAGGAGAGAAAACAGAAGCTGGAGAAAGGCAGCAGTTTGCCCAAGGTCAGGCAGAAGGCAGAGCAGAATTGTATTGTCTCAGCTATACAGCCATGTGTACCAGGGGCTGGTTGTGAGCTGCCTCCATCCCTCACACCTTCTAGCAGTGATCTACTGTGACTTTGCAAGCTGAGTGCCTATGCCTTTGCTGGGTGAGGACATTTGAAAAAGAGGATACAGGAGCACGTGTTTTTCTCACTATAAACTAGAAGAATAGAGTTTATACTTGGATTTGTATTTATCCATGAGAATTTTTCCAGGGTGATGTAATATATTAAATGCAAATGTTTATACTAATGCACTTTTGTAGTTTCACTTAGACCAAGAAGATGAAGAAGGTTTGACAAATCTGTCAGTTGGCTATGGCTGTTATTTTTCTCTAAGGGTTATTGTAGGGGATTGTAAAACTCATTTAAATACCAGCAGCTTCCCATATAAGACAAGCTGGCTTCCTGGCTTCGCTGACCTCTTGTCCACACAAAAATTAATCAGTGTATATAGACCTTGCTATATTTGCACTTAACCTAGCTATATCCATGCTGCTAGAAAAGTATGACACAGCTTAAAATGTTTTTTGGCTAATGTTATGCCAAGCTGTATCAGCAACACCCACACATAGCTTCTTGATATTTTAATCAGTATGGTTATAGGTAATCCAGGACAAAGAAATGGTACAACAATCACACTGAAGTGCAAGGTTACCAAAGCTAATTTCTGTAACATGAGCCAAATTTGATGCATTAACAACATGTGAACCAGCACATCTGCTAAAGGTTTCATTTTTCTTTAGTGAGTAACCTATCAAAAATCTCTGAGTTCAATACTTCCTTTGCTTCATTAGCTGCCCTGTGCATGGACTCTGTGAGTTTAGTGTCTATCACAGTAACAGTAATGTAGGATGGCTTATTCTTAGAAACATGACTTTGTGTTTCTTGGGCTTTCTTTAATTTAAACATTCAAGTTTGTGCAGCTTTTTGCTGTGTTTGCATGCCCTGAAGAAGGTAATACCTGGGAACAATGATTTCTTTTGCTGATCTCATCCCAAGTTGAGGAGCTTTTTGATTGACTGGCCACTGTGTTTCGATGTTTGGATTTGACACATTAAGTTAGGGTAGAGATGTAGTCCTGATCAAGGCTGTCTCTAGGTAAAGTAATTTTTTTTCGGGCTGTAAGGTTTCAAATTTAAAATGGCTTTATTTATGACTACTCCATGGATGCCAGTTTGTGGCAGCTTTATAAAAGTGTGACTCAGAGCATGTAATTAATCCCCAAAGCATTTCAGTCTGTGGTGGGTTTAAGGGCTCTTCCCAGCCCCCACACACGGCAGGTAAAGGAGAGACTGGATTGGAAGTTGAAAACTAAAAACTGCTTTAATAATAATAACAGATATAAATGAAACAAATATAAACAGGTACAGGACCCAAGATACTGAACCGTCCCGATGCCAGCTCCCAGTGGAATCAGCACAAGCAGTCCAAAGCAGTGAGAGAGCACACGTAGCTTTCAGCACAGGCAGACAGCACGCAGCTCGGCCGAAAGTCCCAGCAGGAAGAGAGCTTCCTCGTGGTCCCAATCAACAAAAGTCCCCCGGAGAAACCCAGCATTCCCCCGGCTTCCCCCACCCCGGCGGGGTTTTGCAGTGTCCTTGACTCAGGCCTCTCAGGTTTCTTAAAGGGACAGTCCAGGCAAGGGGTGTGTGTGGGGGGGAAACTAATAAAGGTATTATGTACGTGGTGGTGGAATATCTTTTTAGAAAATACAGTTACTGAACAGAATTAATTCTGTTCTAATTCAAACCATAACACAGTCTTTGATAAGTTTTGTGGCAAATGGGACTTCAGAATAATGTTGAAACCATTTTAGTTCCAAAATGGTAGAACGAGTTCAGCTCTAACATTTCTACTGGGGCTATAGCAACATATTTTTTTCTGTGCTAGGAAAAAAGTATCCAGTAAAGATGGCTGTATTCCACTTTAAAGCATGGGAAGAATTGTGAGATACAAAAATATCTGTGTGTGCATATAAAGTTTATGATAGACTTTGGTAGTTAAATTTCTTCATGATTTGTTAAGCAGGGAGAACAGCTGGAAGATCTATTATCTTGATTACTTAATGGAAGAAGACTACTGAAGTTTTGGGACAGCATTTGCAGAATTATTTGCACTGCTTGAAGGTAACTATCCATATTGTTTTCAAAGTCTGATTCACTGAATATAAGAATGTCAGTGTAGCACCAGAATGAAGATTAATTTTGGTAGTTTGGTGTCCAGGGCCAGTAGCAGATGCTTAGAAATGAATACCAGCTTCTGGTTTCGTAATACAGCTTGAGCCAAGATAACAACTCACTACTGCCAAGAGGAAAAGGTCCTGCTCTTTCTCTCAGCTTCTGCACCCCCACCTCCTGGTTTTATAAACCCCAGCTTGCCTGTGTGTTTCTGGTGCTCATCCAGAAACACACTAAGCCAATTCACTGAAATGCCAGAAAAGTCACTTAAATAATAATAAAAAGAAGTGCTCTTGTCTTTGGTTTGTTGAGCTGGCTTGCCCTATGATTAGTCAGGCTGCAGAACCAGACAGAGAGGTCATGCACTTGAAATCACTGGATGTGGGAGGAAAGAGCAGAGAAGGCTGTATGAGAGGAGGAATAAAAGAAAGAAGTAAGAAAAGGGGGGTAGAGGTGATTGAGGCCTCCCAGTTGTGTGAGATGTGAGATGTTTATTTGGCTAAACCATTTAATGTTTATTGTCTGAAGTTTGGTCTGGCTACTTTACAATTACTGTAAGTAAAAATGTACAAACAATTAACAGGTTACAACAGTAGCTTGAACCAAGCAAGTTTCTTTTTTTCTTTGGTTGTTCACACTTTTAGAACCTACAAACAGCAGCCTCAAGAAAACAGAAAGTGAGATCTCTTTTTAAGAACAGCAGAATGTTGCCTCTTTTTTTTTCCAGTTCCAGTTTTCCAGTCTGTTCTGAGGCAATGAACTGACTTTGCAGTCAGTCAGTCAGTACCTAACAAAAGTAAAGTACAGTAATATAACAGAAACAGTCTCTTGTGCTGTGCAATTTACTATGTAATCCCTTGAGTGCCTTGCAGAATATCTTAGATAGGCTGGGTTCCATTTCCACTCTTCCTATATATTGTATTTGCCCCAGAAATGTTGTTCTGAGATTTATTGTTATACCACTGATGATAAGAAATGAGTGTGACTCTTACAGACTTAATATTGCTATTTTTTCCCTCTCTTTATAAACCTTATGTCTTTAAGGTATCTACTTTTTTCTCTTCAAAAAATGTGCAGCACCTTCCTGAATGATATAACCAGGGGTTCAGTCCCAGTAATGCAAATAAAATTAAATAAAACAAAGCCTTTACTTCTAACCATCCTCAGTGAAAGCTTTCTCTGTACCTTTTCATGTCCTATTCATGCAAGGTAGTAGAGAACTGGTAGTCAAACATCACAGCATCCTTTAGAATCCTTGACTGCTGTGAAATTCCAGGGAGAAGTTTCTCTTTGAATTTTTCTGGGCCAAGAAGCTTCCAATCTCATCAATGTTCATTTATCTTTGCTGAATTGGCTGTAAGGAGAGGAGAATTTTCAACACTTGCTGCAGCCTGAGCCAGGCAGAGGTTACTGTCTCTATGAAATATTTTCTGACAGACATGAATTCCAATTAGGCACAGATGATTTTTTCATTCACTGAAGAGTTGAACCAAAAAGCAAGAGGTGATAAAGCTCAACCTTCATAATCTCCTTTCCTCGCTTTGCTAAACATAATCAGTAATTGCCGATACTGACCTTGCTTTCCTTCTCATCAGGAAAAAGGATACCTTGCATGAATAGCACATGAAAATGGTACAGAGAAAGCTTTCATTGAGGATGGTTAGAAGTCTTAGCTTTGTTTTATTTAATTTTATTTGTTTTACCAGGACTGAACACCTGGTTATGTCCTACTGAATTCATCCCTTTTAGCCTGATGAGGAGGCCTATGTTCCCAGTAAAGTGTAGGATGTAGATAAGGATATGCATTCTGTCTATGATCAAACACAGGTAACTCTATCGACATCACTTGTGGGGTGGGCAAAAAACAGCAATTGAAATGCTAAAGTACAAACTAAGTGGCTGTTACACTTGTGCTCTTCATTCCCTGACCCTCAGGGAAAGCGGACAAGAATCTTTGCAGATGAATACAGAATGAAATTACATTCTGGACTTTATTTTCTCAGGCACTTTTCCCAGCCTAAATGGAAAGTATGCACTTTTACAAATGAATTAGTAGATAATTTGGTCTGGTCATGTGTGATATGATGATTCCAGAGAAGTGCACATTAACATGTCACATATTAGCAACATAAAGCTTTGCTGACCTGTAACCAGGATGGAAGAAATGATGGAAGAAAACTTGTGACACGCTTTACAAAATTTTATAATGTAAGGTTTTAATTGGATTTAATCTAAATTCCTGAAAAAAATATTTAGAACAGCATTTTAAAAATGGTATTCTGCAGTCTTCCTTTATCCATAAGAGATCAGCTATCAAAGAAACACAGTTATCTAATTAACCTTGTCTTGGATGTATGGTAGCTACCTAAATGACCACAGGACCTCATAATAAGGGAAGGAACAAGGGGAGAGAGAGGGCTGAAACAGGCTTTAAAATACATTTTCTTTCAGGAGGAAGTGAAATGCCCCTCAAAGATGCAAATGAAGACACCAGTATAAGATCTAGCTCTTTAAGGTAGTGACTTGGAGAAACAGTATTTTTGCATGGATGCCATGAGTCCAGCACAGCATCTCTCCCACTCCTCCTCCTTCCCAAAAGAAACAAAAGCAAGCTGAATCAGGAGATTAAGCTACATTCTTAGTGTGAATATTACTGGGTTTGTCTTTCTTCTTTAAATGTATCTTCATCTTTGTAAACAAGACCATTGAGATTCTGACTTCATAGTAACAGCAAATCTAAATAAAGACACTGCAGGAAAAAAATACAGAAGCTTAACAAGTCAAGACAGTTTTAGTGTGGCTTATTTTTTTTGTCTTTTATTATTATTATTATTTTTCTAGCAATTATAAAGCATTGCCCATTAAACTCCAACTTGTTTTAGTAGCTGTTGTTGCCAGGATCCAGGAAAAGGCTTCCTGAGAAGTACTTCATGCAACTTTTCCACCTAGGAACAATGAACACAAAGCTACCAATAGTGGCAGAAGTAATCCTTATTGATGCCTCATGTTTCTGTCAGGTCCAGATATCTTCTGTGTGATTTCATTTGTTTACAGCATAGACACTTATGTCTGGGCTCTTTACCTAACCTCCCTGGAAGATCGAGAGAGAGAAAAAGACACTGACTAATTCACTTAAAGTCAGGGGGACATTCAAGCAGATAAAACTATTTGCCTGCTAAAAATGTCAATTTCTGTCCAGCAAGTACAAAAAGAGTCCAGGGTGACTACCTGGCAGGCATCTAGACCTAAGCAAAATTAATCCTATCCTCTACTTCAGCAGATGTTGCATAACTTAGTAGATCGCAGACATAAGAATAATGAGATCATGTCCCCAGTATGCCTGTGTCCAAAACAGTGAAAATATTATCCCCATAGTTCCAGTATCTCTCCACACTTATGCCAAAGAGGAGTCATCTGCTGATACAGTCATAAAACAGGTTATTGCTGCTACAGGGGAGGAAGTCAACAGTTGCTGGATATTTGCTGGCTGTTGTGTGCTCTGTGGCACCAAACCAAATGGAGCACAAAAACCCAAGAGGCTTTTTTGGCTTGCGGTTAAACTATGAAATAGTCTTGTAAACTGGGCTGTAGCCAACTCTTCTTCTCATGTCAGATATCCAGGGAAGAAATGTCAGGCCTGCTATTTGTTTTATCTTACCTATTCCCTCTCTCTCAGACTAAGACAGGCATTTTTATTTCTCTCTCTCCATAGCCACCTTCCTGGCCCTAGTACTGTTGTACTTTTTTCCTTTCCCATGTATATACATACATACATATATATATATGTCTTTTCTCAAACAAGGCAATCTGAGTATTATTAGCATAGAAGTGATACCAAGAGGTATACAAGAAAGCCATTTCCTTTACCGTTTCCACGTAATTATGGTTTAACTGCTTCAATAAACAACAAAATCATTCATTGCACACATCATTACCATTGAAAAGATTAAAATAGTCAGAGAAAAGAAAAAAAAGCAAAGAAAAACAGCACCCACACAGAGGAGCAACTTCTGCGTGCACCCATCCAACCCAAATTCCAGCACATGGCCTCTGCTTGCTAAGAAATGTCTCAGGATGGTGCTTCACACCCTCTGTCCAAGCAGCCCTGGCGGTACTGAAAAAAGAGGAATGAAAGGCCAAAAAGGGTAATTAAAAAAACCAAACAAACAACAGTGGGAAAGCTCCCTGCCTGGCTCCCCGGAAAATCAGTCTCTAATCTGATTTCCAGAACAAGGGAAGAAGCTGGGAAGGGCCAATACTTTAACTTTAGTGCTTGAGCCATTTTTAAATTCAGCTATCCTTGTATTATTGTACAGAAGAATGTGTTATGATTTGCACTGGGAAGTGCTAGTTTATTATCTCAAAGAATGCGTTAAACAGCTTCATTACACAGACAATAGATTCATTTAGCTGCTGCCTGCCTTTCATAATACAAGTTTTAAGAGCGTTGTATTGCTTCCTGTACATTTGATGAAAATATATTTAGACTGTTTTCTCTAAACACAGGTTTATTTGATAGGTTCTATGTCCTGATTATAACACCTCACTGCACATAAAATTGAACTCAAGAAAGTTATTATCCCCGGGTTGTTCAGTGCTTGGTACAGCAGGGTCACTTTCCTAATTGAGGCCTCGTTACTCTATTATGATGCAAATTACGTTGGGATAAGAATAGGAAAAGTGTTTCTCACTGATTAGGAAGTTTTAGCTATTTTATAAACAGTATATGATAGTTTGCATTGCATCTTATAGAGCTAGGCAGAGCACAATTGCAATAGTACCTATCAGGCTTAATGCTATACATAAGGCATGCTATGTTTCTTGAGGCTGCTGTGTCCTTATGTGTACATCTACGTTGCATTTTAAACAGTCATTTGCTAAAATAACCCTAGGTATGTCATCCAGAGCTATGTCCTTGGCAACCTCATGTTACTGCTGAAAGCTCTGAGTCTGTTCTGGAAATCTTTGATTTCACTCTGTGAATTCCTCAGCTTGCAAGGAGGTTGCTAGCTAGCTGGCAAATTCGTTCCAGCAGCACTAACGAGCTGCACACAAAGGACTCTTCAGGTCTGCACATATGACCTTAATTGGCCCAAGTCTAAACTACACAGGCTCCAGTTGATGGGAACTTTCCTGTTGATGGGAATTTTCCTGTTGATAGGAATCTCATGTTCTGTCTACCTCTTTTTCCTTTTCTTTTTTTTTTTTTTTTTTAAGCAGCAAGAGAGTACAAACAGATGGAAATTTTCCCCTGACCTCATTTGGATATCAAGGACAGTCCTCATATCCTCAGGGAAGAGACAAGTATGTGGGCTGAACATGCTGCTTGACACAATTTGTCTTCATGAAAACACTTGACTTGTCAAAAGTAAACACTTGCAAGAAAGTGTTTGTGCCTGTTGTAATTTCATCACTCAACTGGCCCTATTAAGTACATTATTAAAAAAATTAAGCTGTCTCCCATTACTGCACACTGCTTTGTTTTTATAACTTCTTTCTTGCTTATGTTATTGACCCAGTATAGTTACCAAACCTGTAGTATTAGGAAATTCATCTATTAAAAAAGATTGGCCTAGTCTAGGCTGGAAGAGAAGTTACAAGACTGCTTGAATTAGTTTGTACCTTCTTTTGACTGGGAGAGTTGAGGGCTTTTCTCAACACGTTGGCAACTTGACACCTTTTTCTGCATTTAGATTGGGTTTGGGAAGTGAAGGTGAGTCACAAAGCTGAAGCTGGAAGCTTGGTTTCTCTATTTAACCATGATGACCAGATTTGTTTAATTTCCTGTGATTGCAATCTCTAGTTACGGGTGGTGTTGTGTACATCAGAAAGGATGTGATTTGAATTTTATATTCCAGGGCAAGCAGGGATTACTTTAGAGACAATAACTGCAAAAAGCCATGTTTTCATCACTCTGCAGGTGTAATTATGTCAGACTGATATGAGAGACAGACACAAGAACTGGATCATTCAGAATTCAAGGTGATTGTTCATCACCTACATGGTGAAAACACCATTGCTATGATAGAATAGGTTCAATATTTGTGCATCCAGAGGAGGTAAAATATTTTCAAGAAGCTATTTCTGGGCAATATTTCCCAAATAATGTTTTGAATAAATCTTCTGTACAGTTGTTTGAGTTAAATTTGTTTAAATAGTCTACTTTATATTTCTATATGAAAATTTGATATTTTGTAAAATGCAGCTTGCACTTTGAATTTCCTGGGTCTGAGGATAACAAGAATAGTACAATAATTTATTTCTCAGCTTTTGAGTACCAGCCCACATGTTCCATTCTAAATGAAATGTTCTTCTTTTGCTTTTTTAAAAAAATTAATTGTTCATATTTGAGCATTTCAAAAAGCCTGGCAAAGATGCATTTTATGTCTTAAATATGACAGACACCTGTCAGTATTTCTAAGAATTTGTGACATGTACATTAATTTCTAAATCTTCTTTTGAAGTCCCTCCTATGAGTGGAAGCCCCTAGGTCAGGCAAAGTTAATGGTACATGGTGACCAGTGAAGGTGAGTTCCCAGCAGTATCCCATCACATGAGAAGCACAAGGCAGCCAGTGGTGGAGCTGCTGTGTAGTTTACAATTGCTTTATTGTCTGAGTGGGGTGTGCTAACACAGTCATCTCAGGATTAGCTGCAGAGGTGTGAGAAGTGACCCCATCTGTGCTCCTTAGCCTCTCAAAATGAAGTTTCCTCCTCCTTCACAAAGAAAGTCTGCAAATGTTTCTGATCCAATTCATACCTGGGTTGTGACTTGCTTTTGCTAGTAATCTACCTACTATTACTCTGTAATGGAAGAGGAGTCCCTGAGTGATCCTTCACAGCATCTCATAATCTCCAGCCTAGTAATATCTTAGACCATTCTTTTAAGACTCAGAAAAACTCCACTATGTGAGACAACACTATATAAAGGAGGTAAGAAGAGCCCATATGCCAGAAAACTCTGTGCTTTAAAAACTTCACTGTTCCTACGTTGCTCTGATAGTTCTAACTTATGCAACCAAATATCAGTTATATGAAAGTTTGTGACAACGTTGCAGAAACTGCCAGTGCTCTAAGATGAGGTTTTTGTACCAGTAACAATGAATTACATTGACAATCAACAACACTTTCCTTCTGTTAGGAAAAAAAGAACAACTTAGCACAAGCGACTTTGGAAAGAGCAAGCCTCCATTGTGCCTAGCTTGGAGCAATTGAAGGTGCTTATGTGCTCTCTCTATTCTGGCTTAGGAGACATACACATCAGAGAAGTTAATGCTCCTCTAGCACTTTTTTCTTAGTGCCTCCCTGGTTCTGTTCTATCTAGAAGGCAGAGGGGACACATGAGTACAAGTGTACTCCCATGGTCCCAAAGGTCACCATATAACAGAGTAATGCCCTGTTAGAGGGATGATGTTTTGTAATGGAAGAATCTCAATTTATCAACATATCAGCAATCGATTCACTACTCAATACATTGCTGTAGTCTTACCTTCAGCCTCTGCAGCAGCAGAGACAGGGCAAGACACATCTGAAGATGATAAGTCATCAGCATGCCTATTATCTGGAAATTTTCTATTTAATTCAATGGATTCTGAGTACCAGCTTTTAAGCTGTTCCCAAGATCTAATTATTTCTCAGCCCCTGCCAGCAATACTCACCTTTAGTCAAAAACATTGCTTTGCTCTGCAATGAAGACTGAGAGACACCAGTAACACAATAAAAAGTAATGCTTCCCTTAGGTCAGATTGCTTAGACCTGGCATCCTCAAGTGTTACTGTAACTCTACTGCAAACTAACTGGCAAAACTAACTGGCAGAAGAAAGTAGCTGAGAAATGCGTCATCTTTCTCTGGCCCTTAAATGGGCAAAAGCAACAGAGACAAGTATAAGCAGCCTCCTGAGCAAGACAAACAAAAATCCCAGCTATACCCAACATCTTAAGAAGTAGGTGTTGGTACCCATACATAGCTTTAAAGTCAGTTGCTGCTGCTGTGACAATTGGTGACTGACCAGCAGCCCTGGGTCACATTGTGCTGGTTTGCAAATGGCTTTGGACAGTGACTGAAAAACACTGTCTTAACAAAGATGGCTGTGACTCTCAGAGTCATTTGGTATCTCTCCTGTCCTCTGTGTAACACTCTGGACCACCATAACACCTCTTTCTCAGCAGCTTCCTCCTTGTGTCCCCAGTCCCAGCAACCTACACATCCATGAGTGCAAATGTGCTCTCATCCTGCTTTCTATCCCCAGATTCCTCCCCTTGAAGGTCCGGCAACTCTATATCTAGCTCTCCCCCACCTGCTTCCACTTCCCATTGGCCCCACATAAGCATTTTGCTTCTGGGAAGCTGGGAACTTTCAAGGTAGAGACAAAAGAGAGTAAAAGCAAAGGCAAGTTGGAAGTCTTCTGGAGTTTCTCACTTTCCTGCTTTCCAATGCCTGGGATGCGTCTTGAGCTGCTGTTCTTTGCACTTCATATGCTTATTTACAGACTGTACTATACTGATCCAGTCATCCAGCCCTCTAATCAAACACTTCCAACACTTTGTTAGGAGGCTGAGCCTCCCTCCAGATTTCTCTCCACCAAGGTCCATGAGATAGGTTTTCTCTGCCTTTCTGCTGTCACAGTCCTCTGACATGTGTCTTGTTGGACACTGGACCTGTTACAAACTTAAGGTGATAAGGAAAAATGATGAAAGAAGCCTTAAAATAATAGAGTTTTGAACTCCTCAGAACAGTTTGACATGCAAAGGCCTCCTGTTGTGTAACTATTTTACAGGATAAACTCTGCAGAAATCCACTCAAGCTGCAGCCCAGCAAAAATACTTACAGCAATGCAGCACAGGCTACAGCAGGGAGTATAACTTCATGCATGTAGCTATCTGAGGATTTCTCTGCAGCTGCTCACTCCAGCAAACTCTAGCTTTGTTTACCTCAGGGCAGGATGACTGGACAGATTACTGGACTGAAATGTGTAGCTGAGATATGAATTATCTTATATAGTGTATCATGACTACGTTTCTTCAAGGAGCAAGCATTGTACGTAACTGCAAAATACCATTCTGGTGTGAAAACACTCACGATCTTCACCCTTTGTAGAAGAGGGAGTTTCCTTAACCAGGCTTTGAAATGACAAATGCAATAAGGCAGTATTCTTTCACACTCCCAAAAGTAAAAAAAGAAAGAAAGGGCTGTGATTGTGTGTCCTTCCATTCTAATTTAAGCTCATTTTGTGAAACTACCATAATGACTTGGGTATACTGGGCTAATTTTT
Organism: Galbula dea; assembly: GCA_013399015.1. NCBI lineage: Eukaryota > Metazoa > Chordata > Aves > Piciformes > Galbulidae > Galbula > Galbula dea. The sequence goes on from VWZX01009706.1 coordinate 1,585,243, forward strand.
TTCAGTTCTGCTGCCATGAAGTAACTGTGTTTGTCTGTGGCTCAGCTGTGTGTACCTTTTTTAGGAGGCTCACTGGATCTGTGGCATAATTCATACCCACATCAACCTAGTCACAACTTTCTCTCTGTTTCTCAGTGCTGCTGGTTTCATCTTTAGTTAATATTGGTGTAGTAATGATTGTTTCAGTTCAAAGTCCTGTGCACTTTTTCTCTTCTGTCAGTCAAACTGTCACTTATTTTTAGACAGGACTGTAGCAGAGGTTAGAATCAAATTATTTTTAATGCTCACTGACAGAGCCAGACTGGAGCATCTCTCTTTTTGGAAGTGGAAGTGGAAGCATAAAGGTTATACAGTGAAACACTTTAGAAACAGATAGAAAGAGTTTTCCTTTGCCTATGTAACCCTAGTTGTGTGGTAGCTTCTTTCTTCCCAGCAGATTCATAACCTAAGTAGATACCCACAAAATCTCAGCTCTGTGGCATGGGAATCTCTTCTGCTACACTTGTTGAGACCTCACCAAAGCTATTAATTCCCCTTTGAGTCTCTGTAGGGAGACATGACTCTCAAAGAGTCAGAAATCCTTATCTTTGTGAATAACACCACCTTAACTCACATTTGATTTTCCCACTGTTAGTTTTCTGCAGGTCCTTAGCCCAACTTCTGCCTATGCTTGTACTTCATTGGAGGTTCACTACTTTGTCTCCACCAGTACAGAGCTGTGTTTTACAGTCAGGCCAGGCTGAAAAGCTTTGAGTAATGATTTCACAGCAGTCTTAAATGATTTCAAACCATGTCAGTCATTTTCACTGCCTGCTTTCTGCAAGTAGTCTATCTAGCAAATTTTACTGTGGAGGTATTTCTAGCCTCAATGCATTTTATGCATTTTTACTTAATTTTCATCAGGGACAAAGAGATATATTTTTCCTATGAGTTGATACTTAACATGGCAACTGACATAAAATAATATCTTTGTAAAGACAGTTCTGTCTGAAGGTGCCATTTGGTTTAGCAGACAAATCACAGAATCACAGAATCATTACGGTTGGAAAGGACCCTCAAGATCATCTAGTCCAACCGATAGCCCTACACTACTCTTACCCCTAAATCATCCCCTGAATGTCAATACTTGGGAGGGGAAGTAGTTTAAACGAGCCTATTAATTTTTGTGGTAATTATACATTGGCTTGGCTTCACCTCAACTTTTATCTCATGTTACTTCCCACAATCCAGATAAGATGGTTTGTTTGGTTTTTTTTCACAGAATGTTAGGAGTTGGAAGGGAACTCTTGTTTTCCTCCTGAAAGAAGACCTTTTATTCTCCTTTTAGTTGTCCAAGACCATGCTATAGGTCAACAGCAAAGTTAGAGGTTATTCTTTTCGATGTCTTCTGGAGCACTCACCAGATTTGCTCACAGAATATCAAACCAGGCAGCTCTGCCCTTAAAGAGATCTTAATGTAATCTGCTGGCATTCATCAAAGTGTCCTGTTAGCCTACACTTTGGTGTGAATGTTAATTCTTAAAATGCTGGGTTTGTTACCTAAATTGACTTTAACAAGCAAATATGTAAACTGAGTGAGCATCTAGGAGCACCTAGAGGATGTGGCACACTTTGGTACCTACGGTGAGGACAAGAAAGAGGTGTAATTCTGTTGCCTACACATATGTGTTTATTGCCATTTGAGGCTCCATAGGATGCCTCATTTAGCCTCTAGTGGCCTTTCCTTAAAGGCCATAGATTTGTGCTCCCATGCCACATCTGCCACCCTTGGGAGGATGTCTCCTGTACCCTAGAACATTGAGAGCGTATGACTAGTCCCAGTGTCTGGATTTGCAATAAGCTTTCTGGGAAGCACATCAGAAACTTCCAAAATATCCATACTTTTCAAAACCATATATTATACATGCAAATTATACATGCTATAGAGTGATAAAGTCATTGGTTGGTGGGAGTCTGAACAAATATATAATAGATAATGAGGAATGAGGAATTTGCCTTGAGACTAATTGCTCATTTTTAGGTATATCCTAGAAAATTCTGGCTTTTAGCTCCAGATTATACATGTCCAAGTAGTGGAAATGTTGTCTGTCAACACCGCAGAGCCAAGAGGAGTCGTATTTTCCCTCCTACCCTATTAGACAGCAAAGGGCTAGTCATAACTGTCCAAAATAAATGTGACTTTATAATGTAAAGCCCTCACTATGCCTTGTCATCCATCTCCCTTTCTGGACTATTTCATTATTTCCTTTTCTACCTTCCTTCTCCCTCTTCTAGCATACTGATTTTAAGTGACAATGTTTAGGGCTACAAATTTATGCAAAATGAAAAATGCTTCAGGCTCTTCTCTTATTTTTTTTAAGTGAATGAGAAAATACACAATTATCAAATTTAAAACAATTATTGGAAGTAAAACCCTCACCATGACAAACCAAAATAACCCAAACACTGCTCATTATCTCTTGCTAATAGCACCATTATTAAACTTTGACCTTATTTGCAGAGGCAAGAAAGTGGTGCAGACTCTCATCAAGAAACAGAACAGGAAAAATACAGCCCTGGAGGTCAAACCTTGACTATTCAAGAAGGATGTCAAAGGCAAACTGCAGTAGTTAGGCTCCTTGCCTTAGTGTGTGCTCTGCAAGACAGCTCAAAACTTGACTTCAATTCAATTTCAAACCAAAAGCAAAAGTACTGTTTACTGGATCCTTATACTGGATGCAAGAACTTATGGATCAGGATCGAGGGCAGAACAGACAGAGTTCTCTTCAGATGCTGACCACAGAAGCACAGGAGAAGGGAGAACCAGAACCAGAGCCAAAGCAAAAGCTAAAGCCACAGCTAGCAATGGTGAACTGCCCCCCAGTTTGTATATCGAATATGACATGTGTGGAATGGAATACTTAGTTGATCAGTTTGGGGTCAGTTGTCCTGTCCACTCCTCCCTGAAAGTGTAGCCTTTTCCCTGCACCCCCCAATGTGAGACACAAGATTCAGCAGTGACCTTGCTTTGCATACCAATCCCTGGCAGTAAATCTAAACATTAGGCCTTATCACTGCTAGAAGCAGACAGTGTCTATAAAAACATCCTGTTTGTTTCAGAAAGTGCAGTTTCTCAGAGGAGCTTTAACTGAAAGGTAAAATCACTGAATAGAATTAGTTCTGTTCTAACCCAAACCAGGACATATTCTCAAATGTAAAACTTAATTTAACTTCACTATAATCCTAGTTAGAATAACTCTCAGGCTGAGCATCTGATGGGAACAATAAGAAGCTATATGGCTGTCCTGGTTTGGGTTAAAATGTTCTGGTTTGGGTTAGAACAGAATTAATTCTGTCAGTGACTTTATCTTCTAAGAAGCATTCCATCCCACATACATCACATTCAGTATCATCTTTCTCCCCCGCCACCTTGCCAAAGCTGCTTGGTAAACTGAACTGCTCCTTTAAGAAACCTGAAATTCCTGAATCTGAGGGGGAAGCGGGAACCTCAGGTTTTTGGGACCCTGGGTGGGGGGGTTGGGACGTAGTGCCGAGCTGGGAATGTGCTGAGAGTCTGTCTCTGCTGCGACCTGTGCCATGTGAGTCTGTCTGAACCGAGGGGGAATGGCATGTCTGTGCTGTGGGCTCGTGCTAGGCTGCGCACATGAGCTAACACAGGGTCGGAGAGAGACTGAGAGCTGGCACCAGGATGGTTCGGTATTTTGGGTCCTGTATATACTTATATATATGTTTCATTTATTATTGTTACTATTATTAAAGCAGTTTTAGTTTTTACCATCCAATCCAGAAGCCTCTCTTAACTGCCATGGGTTAGGGTCAGGAAACAAGCCTCCAACCACGACAATGGCAATGCATATTCCTCAGCCTATAGAGGGAAAGAGAAATCAGGAATGTGTACTCTTTAAAGGTAAAATCCATAGAGAGAAGTATTAGCATTTACATTATTCTGGTGCCCTTTAGTTGAGATCCAAATTTATCTTACTAAATTAACATCTTCAGGCAATCTGTTTTCTCTCCAAGTCTGAAAGTGCTGTTTTGTATGTCCAATACAATGTTGTTTAGCCATTAATATTCACAACAGTGTCAGAAAGTGATGATGTGGTTATTCTTTGACACAGTTTTAGTCTTCTTCCTCTCAAAGTTAGGGTCACACAGGAAAAATCAGGATGGCAATTGAGTGTGTTCTGTTCCACTTAATATTCAAATGCCAAATAATAATCTTCATATAATGTCAACTTTACACAACTCAATTCAACACAAGCAGCTTTGGCAAAGATTTCTTAAAGGTACATATCAACACATCTTTGTTCCAGGTAAACATAACGTTAATAACAATTAACAACCATTGGTGGTGTTACATAGTACTCTAAACATGGATCAACCTTCCATGCTCCGATGACTTTTGATTTGCCTCTGAGGTGCCTCAACGACAGTGTGAATCTGGAGCTCTTCCCTTGGGACAGGAGTTCCTGTGCTGCCAAGTAGCCACCCATCCACTACATCCATTCATGTTTTTCTACAGCATTGCCCAAATGTGCCTATGAATAATTTGCCTGAGTGAATGGTGCCTGCACTTGAAAACCGAGATAAAATGAGGTTATCCAGTGATGTTTTCCCAGTTGTAAAAGTAATTAATTCATTTAATAACAACATTAAATGATGTTTTGCACTTGCTGAAATCAGATTTCATACACCTTTCTGCCTTGAAAGTTAATATTTAATTTAGTACTCTGAATGCTCTACCAAACTGACAATGCCAATCCATCATTCATGCTCCATGAGCTTCTCTTGAGACTGCCTTGTTTCCTCAGCTTGACAGAGTCTAGTTATTTGTTACTTCACTGAGTGTCTTTCAGTGGTCAAAACTAGACCTCAGCACAGACCTAACTCTCCATCCTGCAAATCGGCCTGAGGTCAAGGAGCTGATCAGTCTTCTTTCTATTGTTTCTAAAATCCTGTCATAAAGAAATTTCCTTCTTGCATTATTATAGAAAATAAGGTTGTCTGGAGATTGGCTTCATCCAGCTGTAGGAAAATTACCAGGTCCAGTGTCATAGAGACAGTTGATGGCTGCAAGAGTTGAAGTCCCTGCTACCCGCTGTGTCAGATGAAACCCTACAACTCTAAGTTTAGCATCCCTGAGGGCAGAAGTTAACAGTTGTTCCTTTCACCCTGCTCCTCCTCTTGAACTCACTGGCTCATTTAGCTCATTATTTCCTCCTCCCACTTGAGCTGGCATCAGTGATTTGCCAAGAGAGCCCTTAGCCCACCTCTGCTTCCCTAGCCTAAGTAAGAACCAACTCTGTGAGCTGATGCAGCCTCTCAGGTGGAGTTGAAGGGCTGCTTCACACAGCCACCTTAAATGGCCAAGGGTTCACTGGAAAGGCAAGCTGGTAACCAGGGAAAAGGTGGTATGGAAAAAAGTTTCTTCACAGCAGTGAGTGTTGCCAACTGCAAAGACCATTCCTGTTGCTGGCCCTCCTGTAGTGTCACCTGCATCTTACCCAGTCTTTCTTTCCTTAGGCTTGGGTAGGTACAGATGGAAGTCAGAAAGGATACTGCAGTGCAGCAGCATGGGGAAATGACAAGGATTAGCAGTGTGTGCAGAGCTGGAGCCCAGGGGTTATAGGATCACAAGGGCTTTCAGTGATCGTGACAGGTCCCCCATGAAAGAAAATGAGTTCTCTCCCTACCTTTCTCCCCCCTGAAAATAATAACCTTGCTCAGGAGAAAGCTTGCTGCTTGTGCTCGAGAGACAGGAGGCATGATATTACAATCACACTCATTCTTTTATCTCACCATGACTTGAATACACTTAAATCCAAAAAGATCAGAATGAAGAAGAGCAAGAAGGAGAGATTTTATTAAGGTGACTTAGAAAAAAAGAAAAACCCAAACTCAACACTGTCACTTAGATTCTTAGATAGTAGAAAAGTTAGAAATGGCATTTTATCCTCTCCACAGCCACTGTTCTCTTCCAGGGCTTGCTGGTAAAAACGATTTAGTAGCTGTAGATTAAACTAACTCCTTGTGATGAGTTGACTCCGGCTGGATGCCAGGTGCCCATCAAAGCTGCTCTATCACTCACTTCCTCAGCTGGACAGGGGACAGAAAATACAACAAAAGGCTCATGGGTTGAGATAAGGGCAGGGAGAGATTATTCACCAATCACTGTCATGGGCAAAACAAACTCTACTTAGTGTTATTTGTTTGTTACCAATCAAATCAGAGTAAGATAATGAGAAATAAATCCAAAACCTTAAAAAACCCTACTCCTCCCTTCTTCCCTGGTTTAACTGTACTTCTGATTTTTCTCTACCTCCTCTCCACCAGGTAGTAGAGGAGGATGGGGAATGGGAGTTTGGTCACTTCATCATCCTGTTTCTGCCACTCCTTCTTCCTCAGGGGGAGGACTCTTCACCCTCTTCCCCTGCACCAGCATGGGTTCCATCCCATGGGAGACAGTCCTCCACAGACTTCTCTGATGTGAATTCTTCCCACAGGAAGCAGTTTTTCATGGACTGCTCCAATAGGGATCTCATCCTACTTCTTAAGGAACAGAACACTCCATCATGGGTACTCCATAAGGTCACAAGTCCTGCCAGCAAACCTATTGCCCCCCTTGGGCTCAACTCTTCATGTGTCCACAGATCCTGCCAGGAGCCTGCTCCAGTGTGGGCTTCCCACAGGAACAAAAATTTCTTTGGGCATCCACCTGCACTAGCATGGGATCCTCCATGGGCTGCAGATGGATATCTGCTCCACCATTAACCTCTATGCGCTACAGGAGGACAGCTTGCCTCACCATGGTCTTTCCCCCCAAGAAAATACAAGCAGTGATTCAGAAGATGACAATTTAGCAAGACCAAGGATTAGACTGTTCTATGGAGCAATCAATCATAGAATCATAGAATTGTCAGAGTTGGACAGGACCTTAAAGATCATCAAGTTCCAACCCCCCTGCCTGTCAGGTTAACCAACACTTGCCTGTCCCACTGACTTCTGCCTGGCTGTCAGACTTCTTAGAGTGAGATATGTTGCATGTCTCTTAGCTGCTCAACAATCATTATTTACCTCAAAAAATATTCAGGGGATTGTATGGTGGTGACTGATGTCTGTATAAGTGCCAGAGACTGTTAAAACATGGGCTGTTTTCATCAGCTTCTCATGTGGCATTATGAACAATCTGTTGGTGGCTTTAATACTGTTTTCCATATGTGACCCTCAGTAGTGAAGGGCTTGAACAGCAGGGCTCTTTAATATTCCTTCCTTTGAATTTGCTCAGAAGATCTTTTTCTATCACATTGATACACTAATTCCCTTTGCCTATAGACAGAGCAGACTGTGAATCACCATTTTCATTCCAGAGGCATTGCTGATATTTTAATCATTTTTTCAAATAATATTTTGGAAAGTTAACATACTTTGTTCTGACATTTTTGACTGAAATGAATAGTGTTGATGTTCCCAAATTAGAATGTTTGATTTCTTGAACTCAGCTGAAACTTTATTTGAAGTCTATTCAAAATGAACATACCTCTGCCAGTGGTGCTGCAGGTCCCTGGCTTGCCACTTGCTTTGAGATGAAGCCACAGTGACCTAGAAGAAATACAGGGTGGAATAAAGGAGCTTGGTCATGAGAAATAAGTCATGTGAATTCTGACATAATAGGATTTGAAGTGTTCAAGTAGAACATATTTCTGAATAGATGATTATGCCCTAGTAATTCTGTTTGAGAAACAGATGCACTAGCATGACAGAGGCAAAGGAACAGGGCATACCCACACAAAGAGAAGCAATGCTGAGTCTCTAAGAGTGAAACCTGTTGCAGCAGGTTGATGTGAGTTTTGTTCCAAAAGGCATCTATAACAAACTTTAAGGAGGAAAAGATAAGTTCACAGTGTGCAAGAAAAAATACAAGAAAAACAGTGCTACAAACAGTACTGATGGTGAGCCAGATTTTCAGAGTCATTTATCAGTTGGGGTGGGGGGGAAGACTTGCAGACAAAAAGAGAGTAGCTGATTAGATGTTTGCTTCTCCCAGGTCCTTCCACTTTAGTTACTGAACATATTGATTCAATGTACTTATGCACTGAGAGGGATGCTGAAAAGTTAACTCCCTCTTTCTCCTTGCATCTGATTTGGTTACTATAATCCTATGTAGCAATTGCATAGATTTATTGGGATGTTTATGATGCTGCAAGCATATGACAAAATATTTCAGCTAAGTTAATAACATAGTCTAGCAGCTTAGTTTATGATTATTTCTATTAAATTTATACCAGTGAGGTCTGTCTTTATTTTGTCTGTACAACAGAATGAAACTCTAGTGCTTTTTATCACATATTAAAACCAGAGATCTATGCCTGGCATACAAAGAGTGTGTAGAGTAAAAACATATCTTGTATTGTGTTCAGTTACATAATATAGAGACAGAGCTATGCAGGAAAACAATGTTACAGCCTGCTGGTTGGCCACTTCCATTAAATAAAAAGACCTAGAGAAAACAAACAAAAAAACCCCCTCCACCTAAACATCTTAAGATGACTTCTTAAGATAGTTTTATTGTAAGTCCTAAATTCTTTCTCACTCACTGTAATTGACTTTTTTTGTCAGGGAAAAGTAAGTCTTTCTTGAGACTAAAGGAGAGGAAAAACCGTGTATGTAAGCAAAGTAAAAATTCTACTTGTATAGATGTAACAACTCTCTCTTGAATACTGGCAGTACTGCAGGTTCTTTTTTTGCTGTAACAGGGCTACTCAACGTGCATGACTTTGGTTAATAGCTCGTCCAAGTGTCAAACACTGCTTCAAGCATTACAAAGTGAAGTTCAAGCCTATGGGAATCCTACCTTGTGATGGCATGGACATAGGTCCTCTGAGGTCTGGGTGAGGAAGTAACAGGAGAAGAAAAGGAAGTTGAGAGAAAACAAGATTCTCTAAGACAACTATCCAGGGTAAATTACTAATTAGGAGCAAAATGAAGCGATAGATTTCTACAGTGTGAGTTAATTTGTTGTATGATTGTTTTATGCAGAAAGCATTGCTTCACCTGTTTCAGCAGGCACTGTACAGGTATAAGAATAGTCTGCCATCTTGTGGGGAAAGGGGGAAAATACCGAACCATGCCTTCGCGTATGTTTTGCGTACATGATGCAAAAAGAAGGGCAGGTGCCTCCATGAAAATGTTTGGGGTAATATTCAGGAGGCCATTATTCAAAAGGAAGTTCCCAGCCTGAACATTACAGAACCAAAACCTTCACTAGACAAGTCCAACTCTCTGATCTAAATACTTAGTGGTCTTCGTAGTTCTAAGACTGAGAAGATAATGTCAACTAGGAGATTTATTACTGAAAAACACCAGACTGGCAGACTTCCCCCAGCCAGCTGTGGACTTCCACAGCAGGCTAACTCGTACCCAAAACAAATTAGCATAGCCAAGATAACTTGTACTGTCCTCATCTATAAGCTTTTTATGGAAATAATATGCAGGTTGATCAGAAGAGGTAGAAATGAACATTAAGGGAAGAGGAGAAAATCAGAACTTGCAGAACAAAACTTGTACCACCAGGGCCTCAGTCTCTGTGATTCTTGGCAAAGAGCAAGCCTGAAAGACTTCATATCCAAGAATATCTGATTATAATAACAGTACAAAATGAAAACTAGACAAAATCAACAAATGTCTTGGTCAAAGATCAAATGCTCTACAGCTAATCCTTGGGTTATTTACATAGTTTCGAAGAGTGTTGCTTTTCAGACAGACATTTGGACATGAGTATTACTGGGCTGCTGTTTCTCAGGAGTCCTGCTGCAGGAGGCAACATGAGACAGATGAGAGAAGAGCAACATGCATCTGTGGGGTCAAGGCATAGAAGAAAGGTGAAGGAAGTTGTCCTCTATCAAAGAATAGACACTGGAAATCTGTGAGAGAAAAGGGCTGTGCTGCATCCTTACCCTCTTCAGTGACTGTAGTGAGTGTTTTCTCCTCTGTTGGAGCTTGTGCAGAGCCCTGCTAGTGTGGAGGGAGCCCAAAACCACCTCTTAGCCCTCTGCTCATAACTGCTTCAATAGTTGTGGCACACAGCTTTTAAAGTATGAGGTTAATGAGATCTGTAGAGCTCAAGCTGCTCAAGCTTCACAGCTGAGCTTACTCTTTGACAGGAAGAAGTGTCAGATGTGTCTCATTAGCTCCTCTGCTTTCCCATAGCCATTTAAATAACTCAATATAAGAAAGAAAATTCCACTGACTTGAATACAAAGGACAGGAAAAAAAAAAGCCCAACAAGCAAACAAAAACACAGGTTACGACATGATACATTGCCATGAAATCATATTTGGGACACACATGTTTTAAATTTTAAAATGAATGAGAGATGCTAGACAGTGGAAGGAAAAAGGATATTAAAAATAATTTTAAAAAGGCTGTCAGAAGTCTTAATAAACAACAAAAAAGGAACTCTGAAAACTTTTCTTTTTTGCTGCTTGGAAAACTTCCTTTGTTATTAACAGTTCTTTTAGGCATAGCAGTGTCATGTAACAAGGAGATATTTTTTTGTCTGGTTTGTTATTTTTACATTAAGAGTGTTAGTTAATAAATAAGGAGGTGAAGCTCAAAACACACAGCAAGTTCATATGATTACATCCAGTACATTAGCAGAATCTACTTTGAGTGAGAGTAGATCTGTGGAATGTGGCAAGACTTACACCACTAAACTTTAGGCTCAGATGCCAAAGTATGGAGCTATGGAGCTTGGTTGCATTCTGTTCCCTGGAAGTCAATAAAGAAAGAGGATCTCCAAAGACAGAAGTTAAGGACTTCTGTTTAATGTCTGAAATTTGGCAGGTTGAATCAGGACTTTGCTGCAGTCATATTGACATTAAGAATGCTCAGTTCAGGACACCAGACTATGTCTAGTCCAAAGTAAAACTGCATGTGGTATAGTTAGAGTGCCCCCAGCAACATATTCTTCAACCTATTGATCTGCCCTGATGGTGTGAAACTGTTGTTGGTGTAAACATTATGTTTGCTGGAGCAACACTCAACAGAGTCAGCCTGGACAAAGTGCTGCATAGGCACAGTTATACTGTCCCCAGGCTGACTCATGCAGAGATAGTTTGGAAGATTATTTTTTTTTACAGATATTGCTAGGAAGAGCAGGAATTGCCAGACATCATTCACTGTCCCCTCAACTTAGCCAAAGCAGTTTTCCAACACCTTGCCTTGTCAGGTGCAGGTTTACACATAGGCTGACATGCAGGAAAAGCAGGAACAGTGTTGGCACCAGCAAGGCTACCCATGGCTGCAGCCTTCATACTTCGAGAGCGAAGGCTCTTCCTTTTGCTGCAGTAGGAGAATGTCAGCCTCTATCAGTAAGTTCTTTGCAGCAGAGTGTAGCAGGCTTTGGTAAAGAAGATGGAAGGGGGAAATGAGCCACAAAGTTGAGATCTGGACCTGATATTAAGAAAAGAGAGAGAAGTAGCAAGGAATCAACATCACCACCATGTTGTAGTAGGCTTTCTTGTATTTAAAGATGGATTATGTAAACCTCTGCTAATTGTACCATGCCATTGATGAGCTCACTTTGGAAGGAGTTTTAGTTTTATTATTTGGAGCTTCCTTTGGTGACAGCATCAAGTCTTGTGAAGGAAAGAGGACTGTATTTGTATAAAAACCTGATCCGGCCAGTAGCAACTTCATATTCCCACTGCTGAATGTCCTACTTGTCAACTCAACACACATGTTTTACTGTATCTTAGTTTCTTTGTTTGTTTGTTTTGGGGTTTGTTGCTGTTGTTATTGTTGTTGTGTTTTTATGCACAGCCTAGCTGGTCTCATAAAAAGATTTACAATAATATTCTTACATATTTACTCTAAATTATTCCCAGTTGGTTTTGATCTTTCTAAAAATACAACTTATATGTGAATTTTGACTAAGGAATATTTTTAATTCCTTTAATTCCTGTTCCCGACTAGAACAGGATCTTGTGATGATTCACCAAACTTAGGGAGGTGGTGTCAAGTTCTAGCAGTGCTGGGGGGAAGACAGAAAGCTCTTTTGGGGAAAAAAAAGGATATTTACAGATGGGTACCCATACTTCTTTCTGTTAGCATAAGCTGTCATGGGCCAGTAGGTGATGTGCACTGGCTACATCATGTACCTCTTGCTCCTCTGTTTCTCCTGGCAACAGACTGCTGGCACTTTCCCAGTCCAAGCAATTCAACTTGAGACAGCTCCAAAACACAAAATTGTATCCAATATTAATTTCCCAAAGCTTGGAATAGGGTTTTAGTCCCATAACTTGTTAGCAGGTTGCTTCTTATGACAAAATAATTTCTTTCAAATATCTAGAATATACAAAATATTGCTGATAAATCCACATATGACATTATTTCAATCTTTTTTCATTGTTTTTTTCAATCTAGCCCAGATTCCCAAGAAGCACTGACATATACCTCCACTGATATTTGCCTTCTCTGACTTTCAGCAGGATTTATTGCTCTAATTTCCTCCACAGCCTTGGAAACTCCCAGCCATACGATTTTTAACAGGCTTACTTCTAAGGCATATCACCTCTGCTCCCTGCCTCATCTCTCTAGGAAATCTCCCTCATAATAAACTTCTTTACTAAGCAAAAAAATCAAAACAAACAAATAAGTAAATCTAAGTAAAAAAACCTCACACAACCCCCTCCAAACAACCAACCAAGCAAACCAAAACCAAAACCCCCTAAACAAACAAAAAACCCCAGAAAACCACAACAAAGCAACTGCAGTTTTTTTATATGGGATGGACTCTATTTTGCTCCTTGCACACCCATGCAGTGAGATGGAAGAGGGAGGAGGCATGAGGTCCTCCTCGTAGCCCATGCTCACAATGCAGGGAAGCCAATTAAGGTCCCAGAGAGTGGGTAAAGGTATGTTACTAGTCGCCTTGGGCCAGTATGAGCTTACAGCAACCACCAGCAGGTGAAGGAAAGAAGTTATTGCATGGTTTAAAACCAGTCCCTGAAGGTTTTAGATCAGAACTCTAAACCCCTGACTGGTAGTTTTTCATCACTTAACAAAAAGTAGGTGACCTTATTTCAGCTCCTAAAAGTTTTCACAAGCCACAGCACGTTGTGTAAGCTTTTCCCTGCTCTGCACTGGTGACATCATCTGTTTTCTGAACCTGGATCTAGTTGGTGCTAGGCTGTGTTATGGATGAATTGCACAGGCAGTTTTCTGTCTCTGTCCTTTAAACCACATCGTTTTTAAGAAGTAGCCCAAGGTATTTTTTTTGGCTGGAGTTTGCCAGACTGTCTTGAGATTTTAGTTTGCCAGCTATTATCGTGATCAGTGATATTTTTCATTGCACTTATTTCCCTCTGTAAAAAAAAGCTAGCTCAGAGCTCACACATTTCTAAAGACTCAGTGTAAGATTTGTGCTGAGAAGTCTATGCTGGATTTATACATCATGTGGAAAATGTTATGATGCCACATATCCACTTTTAAACCTTTGTACTATTTACTGCTGTTTTGTGTCATTCCCCAGACCTCCTCAGACACCATAAGATAAAGTATTTCCTTTATATTCTCTGTCAAGACATGAGCTCCTGACAAATGTCTTGCTTGCTGATTAGACCTTTTTCATCTGGATCTATGCTTCTTCCACATGTTGGTTCTTTGAGCCTTAGCCATCTATAGATGAGTAGAGGAAAGAAGAAAGGCTGCACAGGAGTTTTGCAACTGTTCCCCTGCAAGGCCCTAAGATAATTAAAGCTCATGGGAAAACACTCTCCCTCTTTCTCTCATCACATCAGTGAAAGTGGATGCTCTCAGGTTTCCCCTTTCAATTTCCATAGCCTTTGTTAGAGGCTGAGGTTTGACCAGTATCTGGTATCTCAGGTGAAATCTTTGAGGGAGCCAACAAAGAAAGATCCTAGAGAAGCAACTGAGAAAAAGCTACTAGAGGCATTGATCAAAAGCACATGCTGTGAAACTCTAAAAAACAGGGACACAAACAGGGAAACTCTGTGACTAGACACTGAGCCACTGAAGGAAAACTGTCCTTTAAAACCAGGCCAATCCCATTATAGCTACTCATTCATTACGCTTTCATGCTTCCTGAATGCTCAGGTCAGCTTGACCTACAAAAATAAATGCATTCAACAGTGTGTTTAATACCTTATATTTAGGAAGGAGAGAAGTGTCACTAAAATTGTCTTGATAACTAACGAGAAGAGTCAGAATACTGATCCTCAACAGATAGTCCAGAAGCTCGTGTAAAGGATGAATCTGACAGAAAACTGCAAATAAAACACTTATGTAAACTGGAACTGACTTCAGTGGGAGTCTAGCCCAAGGAAGAGCTTCTGGATTTGGCCCAAGCAATTTTAATTACGCAAGACAGCTTGGCCAGTTTCTCAACTTTTAGCTAGACGGTCTCCCTAGATGTAACCTGACTGCTTCCAAAAGCTTTTCCCAGCCTACCAAAAGGCCTGGTATTGGGCAATGGGACAGTAAAAATACACTTTGGAGATGTATTCTCATCAAAATGATCAGTGATTGTGCTTGTGGTTAGCAAATGTCTAACAGGTACTAGAAATGTGTCCATCCTTGTTTAGACAAGACCTCAAGCCATCTTCTCTTGTGACTGGCACTGTTTTGAGCAGGTTGAACTGGGTGATCTCCAAGGATCTCTAATCATAATTTTTCTGCAAGTCCATGAATCCAGCTACAAGAAGGCTCTAGAACACAATTGGTGATTCTTTAACAGTCAGTAATGAATTTTAAAAATTATGACTAAACCACTTCAGAGCCTATTCCAGGCTTCTGTTCCTGTGTGATTGTAGGAATTCCTAGAGAATCACTAAGTAAGGTGATGCAGGGTATATTATGAACCTGCTCAAACTGGAGTGGGATGAAAGAATAGTCCAAGTGTATAGGACACTAAAAACTAGTTTTGCACAATAATTTTTAATTTAACTAACATGGCCATATATAAAAAATGGTTTAAAGAATATGGCCACTACTAAAGGCCTTTCTGAGGCTTGTTTGATTTCAGCTGTTCTGTCTACTTTTTAGTTGTAAGAAACAGGTGACAATAGATGACAATATTTTCCCTGTTGTTTATTGACTTGACTGTTCCTTTCACCAAAAAAGAGAGTGATAAAAATGGTTTTGTTCACACACAGATGACATTATATCTTCTTACCCTAAGACACCTCTAAGCAAGTGTCCTGGTCTTATAAATGTTCCTTAATGTTTTCTCATGTGTAACTCCCCAGTTTCATTTGCAGTGCCAATATGCTGTATGTTCAGTCTGCAGGATGAAAACTTGAGACAGTCATGAGTTGTGTGACAAATGAGAAAATGTTTACTTGACTTCGAGCTGAACTGAACTTCCTAAGTTATTTAGATATGTGAACATGCAGAGGAAGACCAAAGATCATTTTTGAAAGCCCTTCTATTGGTTGAGAACAAGAACCTAAGTTTTTAAAGGTCCAAGTCTGCAAAAAATGTTGACATGTAAAGTGAAATTTAGGTACCAACATCCAAAACTTACAACCTGATCATCTTCTACCTATTAGAAGAAGCTCCAACAGAGTTTCCTGACCAGTAGGTGTTAAGGTACATAGTGCGCATTAGGTTTAGTCATTTTTTCTGTTGAAGGTGTGATTTTGCTTGCAATAACTGAACTATCTCAGGTCTAGAAAAAGGTAACAAACATTATTCCCCCACTGAGTTAAAGGAGGCAAAGTGAATTCACTAAGGAAAAAATTGATTCCTTGCCAAAAAAATGTGAATGCTGAACCCTTTTGGTTACTTTACACAGGAATAACTACCTCATCAAATTTGCCTTAGGACCACTATGAAAGTGTAAGCACTCAGCTAAAAGAAACAGGGCTCCAATTCCTAACCCAAGGATTATTTCTGCTTCTTTTAACAGACTTAAAATCATGATGCTTACCTATCTGCTTTTAGCTGGGTGAGCCAAGGGAAGGATCTTGTGCTTGTATGAGGAGAAGGGCACATGCCATTGACCTTCTTCTATCATTAGACTGCTGCTGTGTCTGGGGCATGACGGGGCTTTGCACCCAGTCCCAGAATCAGTGCCCAGCTCATAGGCAGCAGGCCTGACTCTTCCCAGAAGAATTACTCTTTGACATACATGCAGTAAGTCAGCAGCTCTCACTCTTAGGGTTTGTTTATGACAGCATTAACAAGCAAACTTTTATTGGGTTTACAGTTAATTATTTATTGGTGTTCCCTTTAGTTCCTGAGAGAGTGAAGTTGTTTATTTTCTCATGTCTTAGTGTCAGTGAGAAACTGCTGTTGTTGAAAATATTACTTAAAGTTTTTCATATCTTTCTCTTTTTGTTTATAACAATGCTAACTGTAGCAGTTAGTAAGCCAATACCTGTTTAGTTTTAAGGGCTGCTTTTTATTGATGTTTTTTGAGCTACAGTCAGGCTAGTAATACACATTTACTATCCAATTTCATACTGATCTCAGTAAGCACAAAAAGAGTGAGAAACACCTGCCTCCAAGAACTCACATCTTTCACATTATTTCCAGACTTACACAGACCTGGTAATGAACATTTTTAACAGAGAGAGGAAGCTGAAGTGTTTATTTTTGGTAATTGTTGGTGAGGTGCTAGAAAGTAAGGAGCAAGGGCTTATTATGAGTGAGCATTAGCAAGGTAGGCTGCTAAGAAATGTGTGTGTGTTGGGGATTTTTTGTTTGTTATTTTTAAGAGGAAGCAGATGTAAAGTTCAAATATTAGTTTCCAGCTTAATCCACGCCTGGCAGAGAAGTTTCCGGCTCCTGGTCTGGCTTATTGCCCTGCTAGATGAAACCTCACTCTTGCTCTTGTTCCCAGCAGGAGCAGGCACAGCCACCCTACGTGCTTCTCTGGAAGAGCAGTGCTGCCATCCCACATGACCTGCAGCACAGTTAACTGGCACTGGGTGCAGAAGCTTCAGAACGAGTAATTCTTGGGACAGGGCTCCTTGGAGGTGGCACATTAAACCCTGTTAATGCTGCTTCTCGAGCAGCACAGCAAACTAAGCTCTCCTGACCTGCTGCAGTTTAGGACAGTAATCATATGCTGCAGGTGGGCTGGATGCTTTTGTAATCATGTGAAAACCCAACTGTAGGAAGGGAAAATGTGACAAATAATCCCCTGCTAAGGAGCTTGCCATTTAAATACAAGCACATTGTTTCAGGATTAAAAGAGATTAGTGCAATGTAACATGGCCATTGGGCTGGCTAACTCTGACCTTCCCAGCTCACCCTTCCTAGGCATCACCTCACTTAACTGACCATGTGTGGAGAGGAGAGACCACAATTTAGTCTTGTGTTCTGACAGGTCTGCAATGCAGTCCTTGTATTACCAGCTGCAGTTATCTTAGCAAGTCCATCACAGGCTGAGCAATCCGTTTCTCTTTCTTCCAACACCAGTGAGATTTTCGTAGGCAAATGGCTTCCCTGCACTGAAATATTCAGAATGAATCCCTTGAAACTAGTCAGTTTATATGCTTAGCTGATCCCCAAAGACTTGCAGTTTCCTGCTTTTTGGAGAACTCAGGCCCTTCAGGCTACCTCCAGGTCACAAGAGACCACTCCAAATCCTGTGCCCTCCTCACTCTCTCAACAAGACTCCTCAGCTTCATGGCCTTTTTGATGACTAATTTCAGTACTGTCAGAGCAGATGTCTCACTGTGGTTTGGTACCTGAAAATAGACTATCATCCTACAAATATTCACACACAATCCCTCTGTCAAGTACCCAAAGATGATGACAGAGGTTGGGCTTCAGTTCTTCCATGCACAGAATCAAGATATTATATCTAGTTTCATGTAAAATGCTTATGTTGGACTTCCCAGTATAAAAGTCAAAAAGTAATGCACACTAGCACTTTGTATAAGTATGTATAATTACTTGAAATCAAGGACCTGTAAAGAACACATTATTTCTAACTTTATACTGCCCTCCTTTTAAAAAGGAGAAGAAAAGAAAATTATTTTACAAAACCAACCAACCAAAAAAAAAGATGTTTTTTCATTTTCTCACACTAAATATGAAAACAGCAGGCCTGGGGGAGGGGTAGTTGCTTTCCATTAAATGACAGAAAGCAGGGACAACTAGAGAAGATGTTACATTAGTGAAAGATAGTTAGCCACCTCCCTGTCACAGGAATGTCATTTTCAGCTTACTTCCCATACTGCAGCTCTGTTTTCTTCTAAATTTTTCATGGAGTTTGTGTTAGTAAAATTTCCTGTTACAATGCTTCTTTAAGACAGCCTTGTCTAGCGACTTGAATCACCTCAAAAAGCATTAAGAATTTTTTTTAGTGGATTTGAAGATAAAATTTACACATAAGGCTTAAGCTGATCTAATGATTTCCTACCACTGGGATGGGAAGCTCTCCTTTCCCTTCCTCTGCCTCCTAAGCTGTACCATCTCAGTCTCAGCAGCACATTCTCAACCCTATGAAGCACCAGAGGGGTTTAAATGTCTGCTGGTGATGCAGAGGAGCAGAGATCTCATTTGGCTAAGGAAAGGGTCCAGCAGGCATCAGAAGTGGCAGAAGTGGAACAAGGTCACACAGAAGCAGTGGTGGTGGGAGTTGGTCCTCCCCCTGCTTCAGCCTGGAATGAATTGTTGGACTGACACAGCTATTCATGCTGTGTAACTTAGCTTGGGGTTATGATGCAGGAAATACTTAATCCTGCTGTGATTCAAGGTTCATATGAAAACAAGGAAGCCATATGATTTAAAAAGAGACAAATCACTTTAATCCCAGGCCACGAACTGTGGCTGTAATGGGAACATTCTTTATTTGTTTCTGCTTTTATGATGTTTCTTTTACATCACTATAAAAGTAATCTTAGGCTGTGAAAAATGACAGCATGTGGCAGGTAACAAAAATAATCTTGAACATAGGGAAAAAATATCCTCACATGAAAATATTACATCCCAGATTTCAGTCCAGTCTGTGGTATCTGTGAAATTCTTTAAGAGGGTCCCCACCTAATGCTTTATTATAACCTAGTCCTATTACGGTCTGAGAGCTCTGAAAAATACTCTTCACCCCTGTGTGTTCAGCAATTACTACTATCACTAAAAGGCAGCCATCCCTGACTTGAAACACTAAGGCCATTTTTACCATAAAACCCCCAAATCTGTTAAGTGGTTGGAAGGCATAGTAAATGTTTGCTGTCATGGAATAGTTCTACACGTTGCAGTTAGCCTAGGAATGATAGTAATTAAAAGCAACTATGTACCCTGTAGAAAATTGCTAAAAGATTTTGTGCTTACCATTGACCTTATGAATGCTGTCATGCACTGTTAAGAAGAGAGTGCCTTTAAATAGTTCATGAGATTTCCTTTGTTTGTGGCACACCACTAGAAAGCACCAAAAGACTTTGACCGGTCTTTGACCAAAGAAAAAGCAGCAAAATCTGCCATGTTTCAGAAGCCATATTTCCCATGTTTCAGAATGATCCTCCTCAGAAATATAATGTGAATCATTACTTATTCAAGGTGTATCGTGATAAAAGTGACACTTCCCATGCAGGAAGTATTTATCTGGACAATGTCATTTGTTCTTCTTTGTGCTCATGTGATTATAATACAAAAGTGTGTACAAGCAAAAGATCTGCCAATTATACCAACAGCTAAAAGGTCAGAAAAATAGATGAGTAACCTGATAGTTTAGACATTCTAATTTGGGTGTTTCCACATTGCTCACCTAAAAATAATAGGTTGTAAAATTACAGACAAATCAGGCTTGAAGTGACCTTGGGAGATCATCTAGTACAATCACTTGCTCAAAACAGGGATATCTTCAAAGTTAACTTCAAAGACTTCTTTACTTAAGTTTTAAATACCACCACAAGTTAAAATTCCCTAGTTTTTCTGGGTACCTCTTCCAGTACTGTATAACCCTTGGGGAAAACATTTTTCTTCTTTTCCTAACAGAATATCCCTTGATGCAATTTGTCCATGGATGCTGTGGGGGAAGACTAATTTCAGTTTGTCTAGATCCCCATTTAATTTTCTACTCTGCAGACTGAGCAAGTCCAATTTCCTCAACCTTTCCTCATATCTTATGTCCTTCAGGCCCTTGACTCTCCTCTGGATTCTTTCCAGTTTACTGCTTTCTCTTGTACCAGAGTGCCCTGGAATTGGACACAGAATACATGTGACCCCACTGATACTGCGAAGGAAATAACCACTTCCTTCTACTTGCTAGTTACTCCTCTGCTAATGCAGATCAACACACAGTTTAGTGTGCATCTCATGTTTTTCTTTCAAACCACCTAACTGGGAGACTTCTTACTTGTGTTGAAAGCTGATCTTTCAGGCTTCTTTATACTGCAATGAAGACTGCAGAAGCATGTGAATTGCTTTTGGTTTATTTTCACATCAAGTGAAACCAGATTCTCAGGAGAACATTAGACACTGGCAGCTTGTGGATTAGGGGAAGGCATAAAACATCTCAGACATGACTATTGGAGCAGTTATCAAGAAACATTTGCTGATTTAGATATTGCAAAACGAAAAACAAAAAACACCTTGGTAAGAAAGTGAAGTTGTATTTGTAGTTTGAAAGGTGTCATTCAGCCACTGCCATTTGATCCAAAACAATATACTCCCTTAGGATGCTGGCCAGTCAAGTTGTTCCATGCAGGGCTGAGTGTGCCTCTGGATCTTGGCTTTAGATCCCCCTCACTGGGAAACTATAACAGGTCCCTATGTTAAAGTTTCTCTTCACCCACTCTTTGGCCTGTAAGTGATGTTTCCTTTACTGGGAACTGCATCAAAATGCCAGTACTCACCAGTAAGCATGAACTAATGTAGGGAAAATGTAACATAAGGCTTGGTCTTCAACCCAGCATAACAAAAGGTCTCCTCATAAATACAATGTCCCTTTTCTAGGGAAAAGGGACAGAAGTGAATTATCTCATTTTTTACAGAGTCAGGCTTAATGCTTCTAGTGAAGTTTTTCAGAGCTTCAAAGGCAGTAAAATGTAGTTTCACAATTACTCTTAAAATGTAGATTAACACTGGACCATCTGTTCAACTGAGGCACAAAAGGATTAATCTTTGTCCTCCTCTTACCTACCTGTATGCCACCTTTTCCATGCTCTAGCGTACCTGCAAATCTTCATGCTAAGATGGTTTTTCACAGCGGTTGTACCTCTATTCTGTGACTGCATTTATTCTGTCTCGCTGAAGAGTTCCAGGGCATGAATCTCATCATATTCTAATAATGTATTAAAAGCAGGACAACATGTCTGAAGTCATACTTATGGTTTCAGTCCAAGCCTTGAACATCACAAGATAACTGTTCCCCCAACTTGAGACGTACAGTTTATCTGTGTTAAATGTGCCTTCTTCACTCAGGGCAGATTACTACCAAGTCTCCTTAGCAAATTTTTTCACTTTCAGTTAAACTTTTTATCTATTGCAAAACACAAGTTAAAATACCACAGAAATTACCAGAACTCAGTAGTTTGTAAGCATCTGTGGAGAGGTACAGGATGCTCTGGGGAATACAGCAGTAATGCGTGGCTGTGTTGGTGGCGCTTGCACATTGGCATTCCGGTCCTGGGCTGGGTTGGTGGAGTTTGGAGCAGACACAGTCGTATGGCCACAAGGCAGCTGCCAGGGCCAGCTGGAACATCTGCCCACCTGTGTCCAAGGCCCAGTCCCATGCCCTCAACCATTCTTTGGATACAGGCAGAAGAGGCCCTAGGAGGGAAGAGGGTGTGAAGGCTGTGGATTCCTTTGTGACATTTCCTCCTGTTCTTGTAGTGTCACAAGATTCAGGCCTCTACTGAAGTCAGACCTGAAATCTTAGAAGTAGCTACTGAAGGTGGTACTCAGGTAGCAACACCAGCATTTCACCCTTTTTTGGTAGCAGCCATCCATCCAAGTGAGGCATTTGGGAAGTGTATTCCCGATATAGTGCCTGCTCCCTTAAGTCATACTATTTTCTTTCTGCCACACAATTTGGTTTTACAAATTATCCACAGTGTAAATTAATTTGTTATTTCTTAACCTTTTCCAGTGCTTCTCCAAATATTGATCTGCACTCAGCAGGTATTTTCTTTCTTCTGATTGTATGTCACCCTCACATATATGCAGATACTGTTAGAAACACTTTTACCCTGTAGTCTTGCAATCAGTCATATATTGAATACTTTTGCTTTAGAAAAGAGGAATTCTTTACTTGCAATTGGAGGACAAGGCATTTTAAATACAAAAATAGCTCCAGGCCTAGGCTAATGTTTATAAGACACTGAAAAATACAACATTAATTTTCTCAACATGATTTAAACCAAATGCAATTCATATCAAACGGTAACATACGTTCCTAGCTAGCATAGACACTAAATATCAATGGTGTCATTTTCTCACTACAAACTGCTAATTATAAAAGAAAAATAAAAAAATAAAAGGAAATCTATGTAATACTCCCTTGTTAAGGACAAACAGTTCATTTAAATAGGATTCATAGCCTTCATGCCAAGCTTGAGAACCTGAAAATGTAACTTCTATGTGGGAGGAAGTATGCTTTTTCTCCTTGCCTGAATACAACTTCCCTTGTTTTAAAAGGGACCTTTGAGATTTGGTGAAACTTCTTTATGTGGTATCCCAGATGACTTACCGTGGTCACAGTGGAAAGACATGCTGTGTGTTCCCGTTCCATTTGTAACTGTGGCTACAGAGCACTTGTGCACAGCTAGCTTCTTCAGAGAGCTTTTGTATCTCCAGTAGAGACTGTTTCTGCCACTGAATGCTTACACCTTTCTTTCCACCACTGTATACCCCTCTCGCACCAGCTGAAATGGGCCATGGTGTGCCAGGACATAGCAAATGCTCATCAGTTTGTTTTAACTCCTGGGTATGCAATTCTGTATAAACTTACTACAGGTGTCAGCACCCCTCATCAGCAACCGTGGTCTTAACTCTATGTCTTTTACAGAGTGATTGTCTTGAGTGCTTTCCCAACTGATTTCAGGAAAGCTCTTCTACCCTTTGTGGGGATGGGAGTGGAAAGTGAATTGCTGACTGAAGGCTTGAGGGGCTGTAGATGTTCTTCTGCACTCGTATAGGTTGGACTGGGCCCTCAGAGCAAGGAGAGGAAATGCCAGCTCAAGCCCGAGCAGATCTTAGGGTATGAACACCAGGCATAGAAATCCACTAATCCATGTCAGAGGCTGCTCCATATAGAAGTCTGTTTTAACTATGCTGAGAATATTCAGGCTAAGACTCAGCCACAAGCTAAATAAACCACATTTTTCCTTTCCCTGTCACAGTGGTGAAAAATAATTTTAAAAGTATGTGCTCATTTTAAGCCTGACAAAGAGCCCTTTGGGCGTCTTCCTAATTACTTCAATAGCCTTGGGTGGTGTCTTGGACATTTTGGTTACCTTTTTCTGCCAACAGGGTCAGCTGCTTCCTTTGCAGCGAAGTGTGTGCAAATGGGACAGAGACAGCATTGGCAAGGTACTGGCACGTACATCTTCTCTGCCTCTGCTGGAACTCAGTAATGCCTCAGCAGACTATTTAGCAAACCACAGGGAACCACAGAGGGTAGGCACTTGTGGATATTATAATTAGGAGTAAGCTAATGAGAGCATTAGAACAAAGAGGGAGGCAGAGTAAATAACCACAGGTAAACTGCTCAGAGCCACAATCTCGGCATACAGTGCTTGGTTCCCAGCTCTCCTTTGCTCCTGCCCCTTACCCCAGGGGCTAGTACCAGGAGGAAAGAAAACACTGGGTCAAAATAAGAGGAAACTGTTGGACAAGTAAGTTGAAAGAGGTAAGAACAACAGATAAAGCAACCATAGCTGCTGGAGAGAATGTAAATTCTCCCTGCTCTGTGGTTGTTAGTGGGTTATCACACTGGGGGAAGCAGTCTCTGTTTCAACATCCGAGTGTCCTATCTGCTTTCTGGCAAAGACCAAACAAAGTTCCTCCCCATTCAGCTATCCCCAAAGACCTGTCAGCTCTCTTGCAAATATTATTCTGTGATTAAAATGGGACTCCTGAAATATGTACAGGCCCCTCGCCTGAGAGGGTGTTTTAGGACCAAACCCTAGTTTACTAGGAGAAAATTAAAGCAACATCAGAGCTATTATCTCACTGAGACACATGCTTGAACTCATTGATCTGCTAAGTTTCTTTCTGCTTTTCAGCTAAAGACAGCAGGACATGAACATACCCAGAGGGAGGGAGTGGAAGGAAAAAAAGAGGTTATTGTCACAGAGGCAGCAACCTGCAAAATCTGAAAAGCTGCCTTCATCTTTCCCCTTTCCTGTCCAATGTTTCAGAATCTTAGCTCAGCTGTTAGTGTTTTTCATTAGGCTTACTGTCAAAATAAAAATAAAGGAAGGAAGATAGTGGCTGAAAGAGAGAGAGGGGGGAGAAGAGAAGGGATTAACCATCTTTATAGTATAATTTCTAAAAGGATTATGTTAAATTTTTTTTTTTCTGCTTCCCATTTGCTAACATTTGCATTTAATCTCACTTTGATACTTACCAGCATCTGCTTTAACATAAATTGTCTTCTGTGTCTTTTTTTTCTCATCTCTAGCCATGCCCTTCAGTTTGGTTTAAACCTTTGCTTCCGTGCTTCAACTGCACATGAATTTATCAGAATGTTGCCCCTTCCACATTTCTTTTCCTGTGATCTCTTCTCCTTTTTACATTCTGCCTTGCAGTACTGCACCAGTGGGTAATTCCTTATCTCCCACTACACCTCTGCATGCTCTTCTGACCACCTTATTTCTGCATGAGAGCACTCAGAGTGCTTTCCAGCCTCTGCTGCATCAATTAATCCCACCACACCAGTAGAGCTGCTTAGCTGTCCTACTGTGGACTGCTACAAGTTGGGATGCTACTGTGGGATGGGTCTGGTGTGGTTTTACCCAACTCCCATCATATCTTCCTCTGACTGTCGATGGCACATAGCCTCTGTGGCCCATCAAAGGCATTTGTCTTTTTTGCACTCTGGAGAGGGATACCAATGCACTCTCTTGATGCTGAGCTCTTCCAGGCAGACCCATGTTATTAGAGACATAAATTCTGCTTGATGAAACCTAATATCTGAAGCCTCGTTTAAAGACAGGATGTCACAGCTGTGTAAACACAGATGTATAAAAGAGTGACAGACAGATAGGCATCTTATTTTGCATTAGACATTTGCATGTTTCTCCAAAGTGGATATTCATAAAAACTGTATCCACAGATAAAAAATTACCACTGCTTTCTGTAGAGCCTAACATAATGATTTGGCTTCAAGAGAAGCCAAACTGGAAACATTTATTCAACCGTTTGCATAATCCTTTTGTGCTTTTTAAGCTCAACTTAAAGAACTTCTAAATCCAAGCCATTCTTGGTTAGGATTTTAGTTTCCAAACCTCACTTAACAAGGTTTATTAAGCCAGGTTTTGGTCGTCACATCTCCTGTTAAAGTGGCACAATTAATGCTGAGTGGAAACCAGTTTTCCTGCCCTGCAAAGGTTTTTCCATTGTAAAAAATGTTCTGTCTGTGTTAAGTCAAATCCAACACCTTTCAGAGAAAGATGTAGAAGATGACTTCACTTCTTTTGTTAAAGTGGCTTCACTTTGTGTAAGTAATTGCTCATTAAGAAGAAGAGTGAAGAAAGCATTAACTAGGGTTAAAACATCCTGATGGATGTGGAGGAGCCAAACTGAGATCCCTGCCTTTTCTTTCATTTTCTTGAAGGAAATGGAGTACTTACAAAAGAAGAGCCTGAATGACTCTGTCCTAATGTAGGCAAAAGACAGATAAGACTCTTGTCTTGGATGTGAGAGTTAAAAGTTTTCCATACCTTGTAGCAATGCACAGTAAGGTTTCATTCATCCACTGAGGACTGGGTGCCCTCTCAAGTTTGATCAACAGTTCCCTCTAGGGTTTAGAAATGTTTCCTTCCAGAACTGGTACACACATTTACCAGGACACTCAGAAAATTTTAATTTCATTTAACTGATATTTTCCAAGAAGAAACATACTGATCATGCAGTTCCCTCTAGATTACTTGAATCTCATTGATTTTGGCCTTTAGAAAAGGGAGACTGTACTTTCTCCCTCTCTTTTGCAGCATGGCTATCATTATCTGTAAACAATTCTCACACTTTAGCTACAGGTGATGTACAAGACATGAGGTTAGTCTGGCCTCTGTTGCAGTTTTTACTGTTGTATATGTCAGAAACATTTGGGAACAGTAATGGTTCGAACCCACTGAACTAAAACAACTTAGCAATAGGGAATTTTTCATCTTACAGTTACAAGCTAGTTCTGTCTCAGAGTGGCTGCTACCATTAGTTCACTGGAGGTTTGGTGCAAGTCGAGCTAATTAGGCTGTTCTTTTGGTCTTTGGGCACTTGACAGCACAGCCCAGGATGCAATGAACAGCAGATACAGCTTCTGACAAATACAAGTGGAAACATCGGAGAGGTAAGGTTACTGCAGTGCAAGTGATTCCACCTTGTTGTGCTGTACAGCTACAAAAGACATCTTTCCTTCTCACTGAGGGAGCTGCTCTAAGCTATACACTCTCTCCCTCCATATGCATATACACACATGTGCATATATACTTGTACGTACAGTTCTTCAATGAACAAGAAAGACATGAGAATTTGCTGGATTTTCCATTATGTTTGCTTTCCAGCTTTTGTGCCAAGATGAAGAAGGAGAAAGCAAGAGCACTTCAGAGACAAAACAGCCCACACCTTTCTCAGCAATGAGAAAGGTAATTTGGCCATGTTATCACCCATGTACTTTGCCATACACAATCAAGAAACCTTGACAGATAATAAGGATACTATGCTATTAATTTTGGTGGTTTGTGGGTGCTAGGCTCAAGAGAGGCAGACTGTCTTGGAAGGGATAAGAGAAATGTAGCAGGCAGCAACATCACAAGCTGAATTTTGCCCTGACACAACAAGTTTGACACAACTCGCAGCTCATTTCTCCTTCCCTTGGATGTCAGCTGTTTTCTGAATGCCTCCCTTGTGCTAGGGCTGGTACTGAGCTGTAGGTGGGCCTGGTGCCAATGGTTAAAATTCCCATTAGCTGGAATATACATTAACTTCAGAGGTTGTGGACCTCTCCAGTAAGGGAAAAGCCTGCTGTATGTACCAATTATTTTTCTGAAGGAACTCTGTCTTGCACCTATTGTTCACTCACACAATCTGTGTGTTTTTGGTTGAGTTGGGTTGGCTTAGCTTGGCGTTGTTTTTTGGCTGGTTGATTTGATTTGTGTTGGGTTTTGGTTTTGGTTTGTTTTTTTTTTTTTTTTTAGGAAACTGTCACTATTGAAAACAGCTTTATAAAGGCCCTGGACCAGTTTAATCACAACACTGTAGCAGCTAAGGTTGTTAAGCGGTGTGGCACTGGGCAACTGCAGCCTGCTGGGTATGAGGACGTACTACAGCAACAGGCAGCTCATCAAGAACAGCAGGATGACCAGGAAGCTTGCATCTCCTTCTGCCCCACCATGTGTGTATACACAAGGCAGAAGAACACCCTGTGAGCCTGAGCTGAAAGAAATATATTGCAGCTGGGAGAAGTCTCTTGAAAGCTAGAATGCTTTAAACCAGCTGTGAGAGCTCTTTTGAATTCAGGTCATTTTCCATGGTTGACACTCGTCTTTGCTCCTTTATCCTTGAATGAATCTTCCAACCTGGACAGATTTTAGCTATGAGCATGAATTGTTAAATCAATGAGCTGTCTCTACTCCTGAAGCCTAAGATAGAGTCTAGGGTCTGAAGAGGCTATTCACTTTACCACTGTTTATCAAGAGAAATCTTGATTCACAAGTGAAGAAAGTGTGTCTTGAACAATCATCCAGCACTTCATAAGCTCAGTGTGTTGATCGCTGCTTTAGTCTGTGCAGCCTAGGAGACTTGATTTGGTCTGACCTTCTTGTCCTCTCCAACCTGTGTATTATTTTTTATGCTGTCTGTA
Organism: Galbula dea; assembly: GCA_013399015.1. Taxonomy (NCBI): domain Eukaryota; kingdom Metazoa; phylum Chordata; class Aves; order Piciformes; family Galbulidae; genus Galbula; species Galbula dea. The sequence continues at coordinate 1,613,240 of VWZX01009706.1, forward strand.
AAACTGTGTGTCTCAGGTCCTATTATTATGATCAAGTTGCTGTTTCACAAAAGGAAGCCAAGGAAAGGCCTGGAGAAGTGAATAACTAGTATCTGCTACCACTCTTCTGTGTCCTCACACCCTCCCACCACTGAAACAGGTGTCTTGATTTTTAGCTTGGATGAGTTGGTCATTTTTTCACCCTGTCAGGCTGCTAAACAAATCTGTGTGCTAAATATAACTGTTGGTCATATCACATGGGAATGAATCAGGATATGACCTGTTTGAATAGAAGGGTGAGAATTCCTTTCTCTCTTGGTGGCTCACTACAATCAAAGGCACAGCATGGTGGATTGACTGGATGCCTAAAGCACCCCAGGGTCTCAGCCGAAGTGGAAGCTCATGTGTGCTTAGGATGACACAAGCAGCCTCTGGCCTAAAGCTTTTAGAATCTAAAGAGATAAACAGATGAGGAACAAATGCAGAATTGTCTTCCCACTTTTGTCCATGGGGAACTAAGGCAGGAAATGTCAAAGGTTTACTCAAAGTTTGCCTTTTGCATCATACAGAGAAAGAAGTAGAAAGGTCCCTGAATTCCTTTTAAAGACCTTTGCCATTGAGTTGTTCTCATATTTGAAAACTTTGCTCCTTCAGAGAATGATTAATTGCTTCTCTGGAGGTCTGACAACCAAGCATACTGGTAGCATGGAAAAGTGGCTCTTGCATCTGGGAAAGTCTGCATGTTCTCATTGGATCTGAGGTGTCAGACAAGTGTCTGGCCTCCCATTTCTTGAGGTTGCTTTGAATCCCCACATCCTCCCTACTTGAAAAATTGTTTAAGGGTCTTAAGTAACCATAAACAAGCAAGGTCTTATTTTGCAGCAGAAATGCAATTGCTTCATGATTTCTCAATGTAAGAAAGCTTGATGGGTTGGAGGATACCCATGTTCCAGAAGGGAATGTTCAGACTACAGACTAGGATATCTTAAGGTTCAGACTTTGCTTTGCAGGTTACCTATTACACCTCTCATTGCTTTGCCTATATGGCTGCTCAAAAAGAAAGGGAGATCTGGACCACTCTACTCCTTCCAACTGGAGGGAAGGGACCCAGTCATCTTCTCATCTCACTCACGTTTTAAATCATTGACATGCCCCAGAAGATCCCCACCAGTGCTACACTGGAGTAAACAAGTGGGGATGTCAATGTGTTAAGCAGCAGAAGTGGTAGGTGGAAGATGTTTTCAGAGCAAGAAAAGCTGGGATCTAACTTTCAAGTTGCAGCTCCCAATGACTCAAGTTTTATCTCAGGCCTTTTAAAAAAGAGCCCAGCTCTGTTCAACTCCTGTGTTTGTATGCTGATGCAGTAACCTCTTCTGCATCTGGCACTCATTCTTAATCCCACCCTTCTTCTGTCATCCTCTTTATATGATCCAGCCTCATCCCACTCCCGTTTGACTCTTTATGTAATGCTTCTGCATTATACCCCACCTCAATTATTATCAGCACATAATCCATCTTGACTGTGTCTCTAGTCTCTTATTTTTATAATTACTAGCCAGAGCCTTTGTCTCTTTTTTACTGCAGGACAGTTCCCTTCCACAGGTTCAAGAAACTGATGAATCTAGTGTTATACTGTAAACTAAAACATAAAATCTGTGTAAAGTTTTGATCTCGGTGTTCTTGGTAATGACTTGTGGTAATGAATTTATGTTTATCATTTCATGTTTCCCTCTGCTCCAGAGATGGCATTAGTTATTCTTGGCTTTGTATTGTCAGGCTTTCAAGCTTTGTTTTTGTTTCGGTATGGATTTAATATTTCATGGCTATATTTACTGAAACTACTTTTTTTCCCTGCTCTTCTGAGGATTTAATCATAAAACTCTCCTTCTGAATATTCACTGCTGTCATTATTGAGTTTCTAGGCTCAAAGGCAGGAAATTCTCTGTGTTAGCTGACCTTTCTTTATGGTATTAACAGTGATCTGTGACAAAAAATTCTTGTCTGCTTCATTTCAGGCCTCATCCTAGAGTAGCAGCACTGTTAACAGCATTTTCTGTTACTTAACTGCAAGTCATGGCCTTGGTGTTTGCATTGGCTCAGTGCCACTAGAGCTTACAGAGACAGCCAACAGGTTGCAAAAAAAATCAGAACTGATGAAATTTTTGAAAAGTTTAATTTTTCAGAAGGGTTATGCTGGATTACCAAGCAATGACTACGTGTTTATAAGCTAGTGTAAATCAGCAAAGATTCTCTAAGGTAGATGTAGAAGTAGTGATTTACAACAGCAACTCTCCAGCAGCCACAAGGAGAATTAACACTCCGTATTTTACAAGATGCAGCAAGAAAAAAAAGTCAGACTCCCACCAGTGACTTTCTATGCAGGCTTCTGCTGACTACTGTATCTCCATGCTCCTTTCTCTGTGGGTTGGTGTGAGTAGCAACACCTTGACTGATGCTTGAGGAACTGAACAAAAAAACCCCTTGCATATTGTCTTGAAAATTTTGGGAAAAAAAGTGGCATCGGTTGGAACTGGATGATCTTTGAGGTCCCTTCCAACTCTGACAACCCTATGATCTTTCATTTTTAGTAGTACAACACACATTTGACCAAAGCATCCTTACTAGCACATCAATCTTAACAAAGTCTTAATTTAGGAGACACCCTGGCTCAGCATGGCTGGGCTTAACTATACTTAACTTTGTTACAAGCTGTATTCACAGCCCCAGTTTCAGTATCTAGGCTATCTGTCCTAGGGAGAAAGCCTGGTATCTGAGAATGATTCACATAATCCAGGCTGAAACACAGATACTATCTAAGCTAGTCAAGAGGAAATACCAAGGAGAAAGGGGCATATTAAATTTGAAACTTAAAGCTAGTGGGAGTTATTTGTCTCTGCTCAGATTTTCATTGTAAACATAAGTGAATAAACGAGGAAAAGGATCTCTTAGTTAATTAGTGAGTATACTCAATTAGGATCCAAGAATCTGGATTCAAATGCCTCTTCTTCCTGAGGAAACTTGAACTTTCATCTTTTACATGAGCCTGGTGAATAATCAAATATGAATGGAATGCATCCTGCTTCCAAATAAAAAAGATGGCTAGGTAACATGACTTACATCTCAAGTCTGAGTACTCTGTGATCATGGTGAAAGAGTCATCTTTGCATTCCTTCTCTCTGCCACAATGAATATTTAATTACATCCCTCAGATAGTAACAGTTTCAGCAGCAGAGCTGAAAACCTCCATCACAGAAGATCCTGTAATTCAGGTCTTAGAGTAATCTCTTATTGTATGTACTGACATCTCCTCAAGCAGAGAAACCATCTCAGCCAGGACACTTCATAAAATAAGCAACTTCTCAAACAATTAAGTCACAGAGTACAATATGTGCCCTATTTGCTTCCTGATTACCTGGAAAGAAAAGGAAATGTGCAACATGGGACTTGAGAAGAGACATTTGCCAGTCATATATTTTTGCAAATATTAAGGCAAGTCTCAACATTTCGTTTGAAATGTGAAATAGGATGTAAGCGCCTCAGTGTTTGCAAGGTAGATACAGTGACATAAGCATTCAAGGAGCCTCACCGGGGATGCTTGGGCACACAAGAAATTCAGATATCTGCAAAGCTGCATGGGCAGAATTTAAATTTTGGTTATTTAAATGTAGATCTGTAGAGCATCAGCTCAGCTTCTAAGTGCTCTTGTGAATGTGAGCTCAGGCAGCTAGGCAAAGGTAGCAAAAGAGCTCTGGGGCAGAAGGACAACCAAAAGATGCCTCAAAGTCCCTTCCAACTTACAACTTCATTGCACTATATTGCTTTTTATGGTTCATCCTGGATGTTGTTGCCTTGAGTCTGGGTGAGATTCTACTATCCAAAGTGTTTCTACAGGAAGCTGCAGCCTCAGCTTAAAGGCCAGCAAGAGTCATCATGGACAATGACGTTCAAATGTCAGTAGTCCAGTTTCAATAGAACTTTTTTCTTCTTCTTGAAGCTTGTATGCAGGTTTTGGGATTTTTTTTGTCTGCTTGGTTGATTGGGTTTTTGTTGGTTTGTTTGGGGTTTTTTTGTTTATTTGTTTGGAGGGGGGAGTTGTTGTTGGTTGGGGTTTTTGTGTGCGGGAGTTTGTGGGGGGTTTTGGGTTTTTTGGTGTTTTTTTTTGTTCTCCTCTCTGGGTTCCTAATGATGAGTGTATTTCTTGGCCTCTTGTGGAAGCTACTGTTTCTTTTTAGTTGACGGCCCCGGTACTGTATGAGCTGCTGCAGTTCCAGATCAGGGCTTTATATTTTGGGCAGAGGAATGGATCAGTTCTTGGTTTCTAGATCCAGGTCTACCATCAATTCATTCAGTGAGTGAGTCTCTTTGTGTGTACGTCTCCATTTATCCATCTCTATGGTGGGAAGGGACCAGTCTCTGTGTCATGCATCAATATTGTTCTACTATGGTGGCATACTAGCAAACAGATGCTGCATGGCCTAAAAAGCAGCACAGGGCTCTGGCTGCAGAGCAGTTTCTGGTTCATGGGAACTTCTTCCACATACACCACTCTGTTTCCAAGTTGAACCAGGGCAAATCTAAAAAATATCTGTCTGTTTGATAGGAGATTTGCAAGGGACAGTGACTGAGGTGTCAGGGTAGACTGCAACCCAGCCTTGGGTCTGGCAGAAGCTCATCAAAGCCAAAGCTGAATTAACAACATGACCTTTTATTCTCCAGTGAAAAAAAGATTATTTTTCTTGGAAGACCCACAGGCTGCTGGTCTTGGATCACCCAATGCCTTGTTTCCCCTTCTATTCTCTTTTTAATTATAAGTTATCTTATGCAATACCTACTAAAAAGAGAACATAATAGTGCCTCATCTGAAGCAGTGGTCACTCCAGAGCATCCTCTGGGAAATGCAGAGTTTCTATACTCCTAGCTTACTGAAGTTATCCTTTCAGCATGACAGCATCAGTGATGGGAAGGACAGCATTAGAGTACCACTACTAGCCTTCTACTCTCACTGTACATGGGCTGCAAAAAGACAACTGTCAGATTCCCTGTTCAGTCTTTCCTCCCTTCCCTATTTCCAGGTTTCTTAAAAAGATTGTGTGGGAGTAGAAGGGTGTACAGACACTCACTGACAGCATCAGGATGGAGAACCTGATCCCTTGGTATCTGGTCATATCTCTGAGAACTGCATAAAAGTCCATTTTTGCCTCAAACAGCCTGCCAGAGGCAGTAGTTAGTCATACCTTTCCTGTACCTAAAAGGTCTCATAGATACTAGGAGCACAGGAGGACTGGCAGCTCTAGTACCTAAATTTATGAGAACTGGTAAAATATATTCACCTTAACATAACTGTAACAGCGTCTAGCTCTACACTGATATAAGTCCTGAATGGACCAGCTGGGAGACCAGCTATCAGCATCCTGGCTTCAGCAGCATAGTACCTTTTCCTGCTGGACATAGGATGAATTTTTCAAGCTCCTCTGCTTGATACTTCCAAAAAAATCTAGGAGTGTTTAATATTTATAAGTGGTGAGCATTTCCATCCACCCTGCTTCAGTATTCATTATACTTGCAGTGATTCAAGCCTCCATTACAGGCAGAAACTGCCTTGAGCTGAAACTGTGCAACTACCTAATAAAATATAGTCATGAGATGAATAGAAGCTGTAGAGTTGAAGTGCCCTAAGCATGCTTGAAAGATTTATTTCCTGGCTTTATCTGGAGGGCTTTTTAATAGGGAGGATATGATTCTCTAAGTATACGCATCCATATGAGAAAGAAGAAGATCTCCTGTGTTAGGGGAGAAAGGGGCATTTACACTTCTGAAGGAGATGCCACAGGGAAAGCATTCTTTATTGTATATAGACCTGTTATATTTACAGCTGCATTTTCTGAAAGAGAACCGATGGGAGTGCACCAGTGGCAGACATAAAGCCAAATTTGCCCTGCAGTTATGGTGCACAAAGAGAAGCAGTCAAAGCTGCAATGTCTGAAAACTGCACTGTGGGCCCTTGAACCACAGATGGGGAGAGTTTGTATTTAAGCTCAGGTAAGGTAAAGGATGCTGGAGAGGGTTCTGTAGCCAGACTCAGATCAAGGAGAAACAAATAATAACTTTAAAAGTCACATATAATGTCACTTTAAAGTAACATCTCTATGGTCTGGAAAAGTAAAGATCAGCAATCATTTCTTGCCCTCTTATCCCTTTGACCTGTATGCCAGTCTTATCACACATTTTTTCTGGCTTTTTTAGCTTCTGGTCCTCTTCTTCCTAGGGTGTTTGTTCCAGAGGCCAGAGGTGGAGGGGATGATTAGGGAAACAGGTTCCTGGGATTCTTCTTCTCTCCCTTTCTAGGCTGAATTTATAAAGCAGTGACAATGAACAAGCAGAGGAAGTGTCCTTTTTGGCAGCAAGGAAGCAGAGCTATCCTGCAGAGATCTTTTTGCAAGATAGTCCCAGTTCTGGTTTAGAGGGGGATGGAGTCTGTCTGGCCTCCTTCATCCTCTCTTACCAGCTTCTATTTCTTTAGATGTACACAATTAAATGGTACACCTCTGATACATCTTCCAATACCTCAGAAGAGCTTACACCACTGAAAATATTTTCATTACCCACTGGATTTTAAATTTTCTCATATTTTTCTTTCACTTCTCAAGCCTGCAATGTGCATCCTAAGTGCTTCTTCTCCCTTGTCTATCTGACTTCAAAATGTCTTGTTCACAGGCCCTGCTGACATTAAGATCATCGTGCCAGGGTAGCTAGGCTGATGCAGATAAGTTAATGAAGCCATCTATACACACTGTGATTGGTTGCTAGAAGGCATTTACTAAGGAGGTTTACTAAATTAAAGGGTACTTACTCAACAAGTCCTTTCTCCTGGTTGAAGTCTTTGCAGTAGGAGTCGTACCACACTGTGTTTTCCTCAGTAGTTGACAGATCATTTCTCCCTTACTATGGTGCAACTTGCACCTTCTTGATGACTGGATCCATCTCCTCCAGAGAGCAACTCATCCTGTTCCAAATGACTTATCTGAGCTAAGTAGAAGTAAACATCTTCTTGTGGCATCTCTCTTTCTCTCTCCCCCTCTCTAGGGAATGAAAAACTAATTTATTTCAGCTCCATAATTTCCAGACAGATACATATGAGTGAGCCCACTCCTAGCTTCAACTTTGCATTCCAACCCATCACTAATATATTACGGTAACAAGAAAAGTAAATAGTGAGAGAATTAGTTAGCCATCCTCTACTTCAATTATACCTTTTGTCATCTTCTTGGCATGCAATACACTTTCTTATGTTCATGTGGGAGTAACCTGAGGCAGTCTGAGCGTAGGAAAATCTGTACATGTAGGAAAAGAAGTGGAGTCGCCTTAAGCAAGACAACCTTATTTGACCTTCCTCCTTCCTTTACAGCTGGTGTTACTCGAAGCTGGGACAGAAATGAATGAGGGGACAGAAGCTAAGGCCAGACATTGGCATGAGGCACGCAGGAGCTGAACAAGTTTTCTCCATGCCTTCCTGCCAGTGCTCATTAATCCTAAGCTACAGTGCCCTCTGTCATTCCACCTCTTGGTCTTTTCCCTTAATTCTTCTATTTATATCTTCTGAGCTGGAGTCTCCTTTCCTGTGTGCCAGTTTTACACCAGAATAAATACATGGGTGTCTGTGGATTTGTTCCTGGCTTACACTCACCTGTAAAAGAAGATAGTTAGGATCATCACTTCTAGGCACCAAATGGAGTATCCTCTATCCCTTGATTCTGCTAAATACTCCTTGTGTTTCTGTTTCTCATTGGTCTGTTCGAACACGCAGCAACCTGCTGTTGTTCTAAGTGTTGTATTCCCACAAAACACCCTACAGTGGTCACCAGCCTTGTCCTGATGCTCCTGCTGTAGCTGTGCTGGGGACAGTATATACTTGCAGCTTTCTGCATGCCAGGTCACTTTGGGATAAAAGCTTCCATTATTGTCTTCCCTGAGGCCAATATCAGCAGTCTGTCAGTAGCCGTTTTGTCCAGCATCACCTCTCTACATTCAGCTTGCCTATTATAGATTGTCCTTAGGACAGCTTAATGTTTCCCACAGTACCCTTGAAGAGAGCCAGTTAAGGATTTGGACCTTCCTGTTCTCTACACTGGCCAAAGGGAGGAAAACATCAGAAGTTGTCTCGCAGAACTCAAGTCTAGGTGCAGCATTATATGTTCTTAATAAAGGAGTGATTGTATGAATCACAGTAGCAAAGTGTTCTTGCAGAGCACATGCTCCACTCCCTGACTTAAGTGTTCAAGGGCAGCTGTATATCATTCCACAGGAGGCTTTTGCCTTAGACATGGGTTGGCATATAGCCCACTGCTTTACAGAGGAGTAACTGCAGAGCTAGGATTCAGGAGTGTCATTTAAGAAGTTACTTGTGGCTGTTTATTGGACAAAAATAAATTTCAACTGGCCCATACAACAAATGAAACTCAACTACAAAAATGTAATGATATTTATTCACACAGCTGCCAGCAAACTCACATGCACCATGAGTCATTCCAGATGTGGATAAAAACAAAGTCTGTCTGTGAAAGTAAGTTTCCCGATCCCGAGGAGACTTGGTTTGGGAGAGGAGCTGCACACTGACTTCAGCTGTATTCAGAAGAACAAACAGGTTCTCCTTGAAAGGGGGAGGGGGAGAGGAAAAGCCATTTTTTTATTCCTGAAAAGAGAAGAGGTAGGAAATTAAAAAACTAATATACATCTAGTCAGACTTATTTTAAAGAGAAGGATGCTTTGCAAGACTTTGCTGCTGCTGCTGTTCTATTACAGTGCTCATGCCACTGTGACCCACAGATGGAGCAGAGGTAAGATTTAAACATGAAAAACTATTTAGGAGAAAACTTTGAGTTTATAATTTGGTCTGAAATTCTGTTCCATTGTACATATATATGCAATTTGTTCCTCCTAACTCTGGAATTCTTTTCCTCCATTAAACGACATGTCAGCTAAATAATTATATAGAATAATAGAAATATACACATGCTTAAGTGCATAAAGGTAAAATTATATGTGTATTCTATTATAATACAAACATATATGTATATATAAATATCCCAAGAAACAGAACTACTTTTTCTCACTTACTTCCCTTTCTCTCTCCTTCTCCTTTTTCTGCTGCATTAACAGAACCTTAAATCACGAAATATTAAAGCAAAATCCTTAGCAGTCACAGGTGACATAATCTTCTACTCCACCTGGCAGATACCTAGTAATAGTAAAATAGTAAAAACAACAATGCCTGAATTGTGCAAGGTGCCTAGGAATGCCTACCACCCTATGCTGACAGACTAGCACATACAACAGAGAGAAAACTACCTGCAATATTATCAGGTTTCTGCCAATATGACAATATATAGCTGTGACATGTTTGTATTCAAGTGTGTGACAGTAACATATGAATTGTTTAGGACTACTGGATTGCACAGGAGATTCTTGCTTAAAAGTTAGTAATGATGTCCTTTCCCTTTTTTCTTTTATTCTTTCTTCTGGTATTTGGCGTGGGTTCGGTTGCTGCTGGAAGTGGAGAAAAGAAACACCTTCTAAAAGATTTCTTTGGTTCTGATATTGAAATTCACAGATACTTAAAGGAACTGGAGTCTTTTAAAAAATCAAACATTCAGATGCCACCTTAATCTTCCACATCTTCCTCATTATAGCTGGTTCTTTTCTAGTCTGCTCTTTGGATTTGTAGGGGAGACAGTGGCTGAATGAGACAATGAAGATCTATGCAGTTCTGCCAGGGCTGTATGAATGTTTAAATTATTCCTTACTGTTGGGGGGAGCTTACTGACAGGACACTGACCTGGCACTCAGAATGACAGGTTCTTTCCCTAGCTTTTTGTTCAGCCTCTTAGGTGATACTGGTACATTACACCTACATGCACCTCACTTTTCTCTTACTACCTAATAGAGTTAATGACACCAAATGTCATTATAAAATCCCTTATTTCTGTAGATAAGAAGGATAACACATAAAAAAGATCAAGAAAACAGAACCAAAGCTGCATATATGAAAACAAATAAACAAAAAACCCCAAAACAATCCTACCTCTTGGAGGAATGGGGTCACCTGGAATGGAAAAATAACAAAAAGAAAGGGATTCATTTCCCTGGAATAATCACTATGCAATTTAAGGATGTTCTTCATTTTTGTTAATACACTTATTTTAATTAAACAAAATTAAATAACAATAGCAACACAACCCAAAAAGGAGTCCATACAACCACTGAAGTCCAATTTTAATCATCATGACTATGTAATGGAAAACATCAGAACTCTATTGTGCCTTTTGGGAAAGCAGAGTGTTTCCAATCTGGAAGCTCTAGCGATTGTTTCTAGAGACTTCAGAGGGAAGAAAAGATTCATTCTCTGTTGTGATAAGGAGTTCAGTTCTCAAAAATATTGTATACAGGCAACTGCTGTGGAGGAAACCAGATTTATTCTCCACAGATGCTGGGACTCTTCATCTCCAAATATTTTAGAGGGGTGGCTCCTTCATCAATATCTACTTCAGAGAATCTCCACTTCCCTAAATTATCTATGTGTTAGCTCAATAAATCCCATCTTAACCTGCTTTATCAGGACGGCTAAAGCACTGTCTTAATTTTTGAATTGCTTAGAAATCTAAGAGGACATTTGAGTACCAAGGCAAGGCACACCCGTATTGCACACTCAGAGCTCTTCCCTCCCTCCACATATGACAACTGACTCTTGACTGGTTTAAAACTCAGTAATTTAAGTCATATCCAACTCCTGATCTGAATTTTGCAATGGAAAAGCAAAGACAGATCAGCATCTGGTCTGATGGAAATGAAAGACAGATCTGAATATCATCTCCATGTTGACTAGTCTTTCAGATTGTTTACAAAACAGTAGGACAAAAGGTCCTGTTTTAATTACAAACATTTAGGATCATAGACCTAGAAAGATCATCAAGTCCAACCCACCCGCCAAAACAGGTTGTTTGCAATAGAAATGAGCAGTCAATATTGGATAAAACAAGGTCTAGCTTTCACCATTTTTTCACTAGGGAGCTCTGGGGAAGCCTTGGATGCCCAGCTCTTGCAACCAAGTATTTAAGCTTTGGCTCAAGACAAAAAAGTCGGATGTGGAAAGAGTGCTGACATATTAGTGCTGACTGGTGAGAGGCAATTCCAGACTGCCACCTCCCTTTTCATTTGCTTTTATAAGCATCAGTGAATGGGGGGGTGGTGGAAAGCATTTCTGGCAGGAAAAATGAGTGCTTTTTTTGTTTTTAACTCCTTCAGTTATTTGTGTTAAAAATCTCACACACTCCTTTGCCTGCCTAGATCCAGATGTGGACATTGGTCCAGAAGTCACAGGTAGAGCTTGGTCCCTAGCATGGATATGTTCAGAATAATAAAGAAAAGATCCTGAGTGGTGACAAAATAGTTTGCTTATCATCCTCACATGTTTCTTTGAGCCTCTTGTAGGCTTAACTGTATGGTGTTACTCTCAGATTTTGTGAAGCACCTGTCTAAGGAGAAAAGGTAATGTTAGGTCTTTACTGAGAGATATTCCCTATGCAATGCTAGAAGTGAGGTTATATTAATTTCTGAGGGTAAGAAATAAGAACTTCAGATCTTAAAGAGATATTTTTGCTAGGAAAACAAGGAACAAATCCTGTTCCTTGATAAAAACAAAACCAAAACCAAACACAAACAAGCCCCCACAAAACCAAAACCAACCAAACAACCCCCTCCAACCAAACAAACAAAAACCACCAAACCAATCAAACAACAAAAAAACACATGCAGCTGTTGTCACCAGAGATAGTGTCACTGCTTGCCATGCAGTTGCTTTCATCAAACTGCTCTGATGAGTACCAATACATTAGGGAGCAGAACTCTCTGCAGCGCTTCAGATCTGCATTATAAGAGTAGCCTGTTTCCTGAAAAGAAACCCCAAGGCAATCCCTATTAGCATGTTTCATCTGAGATGGCTGTAGTTTATTATATTTGTAGTTTATAAGGGCTTCCTGATTCAAATAAATGGCACACAAACAGTAGTGTGCTTGCTGTGTGCTTGCTCAGGGATTGAAGATGCAGTATGATTTCTTGTGGTTGTGGTTTCTTGGACAGTGGGGAAGCAGTTGAAATGGTAAGTTTGCCCTTCAGCGGAGGCTGGAAAATGAGAGAGTGAAAGCTATGAACTAAGAAGGTAAAATTCTTTTCACCCAACAGTGAAAAAACAATGTATTAGCTATAGTAGTACCTCTGAGGTTCCATGCTTTTGGGGGATGGCTGTGCTCTGCCTTCCAAACCTCAACAGCAGTATTACAGTTGCATCCAGATCTATATGGTTCACGTACATTATTTTGTACCCAGTCTCTGATGTTTGGTAAAAGTCAAATGGTTGTTCCATAACACCACAGGAAGAGATTATCCTTGGAGGCTTTCTGCAGAAGGAATTACTGGAAGAACAGAAGGCACATCCTTGATTTCCCCACAACATTGCAAACTTTTAGTATTTGCTTTAATGTTGTGGCAACTGAGTTTATGAGTTTGAAGGAGCAGCTGCTACATGAGCAGCTTTGCAGGCTGCTTCTGCTTGTGGGCTTAGCTACAGCAGGCTGGCAGCTGTCCAGTGCCAGGAGAGGGAGGACTATGTAGAAGAGAAAGAAAAACAGGCTGTTGCTAGAAAGCCAGTCAGTCCTTCACAAGGAAGAAGTGTTTAATATATTCTGTACTTTCATTTGCTACATACCAGGTTGCTGGTAATCTTGCTGTGTGGGCAAAGGATGAGTGAGTGCCTTGGAGATTAGGGCATGCACTACATCTCCACACCTTTTGACATTATTTGCCCCTCTCCCCCTCCATGTCATATTGCATCCTAACAGCCAGGCACCCCCTTCTCAAGCTGCTTCTGGGATTTCACCACTGACAGTAACACTTGTTTGACCTTATTGGTTTGGACAACATGGGTAAAGGGAATGCTGCCTGAGCACAGCATGTAATTACAACACAAATGGTCAAACACATGTACACAGTTATGCCTGGTGGGCTTTGAGTCCACTTGGTTATGGTTTTGGTTTATTTAAGACCTACTGAGGTTTCCAAATGTCTTGTCCAAGGGTAAAAAGAAATTACACCAGCTAGTCCATCTTCAAGAACTTTTAACTTCCTTTCATTTCCATAAAGCCATTGTTATCCAATTCTTAAAATATGCAGTGCCTATATAACAATAAAAGATATGAAATGTTATGAAACAGAGCCAACTCTGTCCAAACCTGGCTGTGTAATTGTTTCTTCTTAGGGAGAAAACAGTATTTTTTTCTTGCTCCCTCATCATCACTTGGAAATTTGTCTCAACTACCTTAACTCACCTGCTTGTTGAACCCGTTCTGGTGACCTCACTGGAGTTGCAAAAGACTTGATCAATCTTCTCCAGAGTTTTTTCCCCAGTCACCCTGAGCCTGTTCCATACCAGTTCCTGGGAATGCATTATCTGTAGGCTCGAGTTTCCTGGCCTGGAGGTTTATTTGACTGATGTAAATTATTACTGCATCAACTACCATAAATGTATCTGTAAAGAGAGGGAGGCCCAGCCTGAAGGGCAGTCTGGGATTGAAATTCAGAGGGCTTAGCTTTGTAGCTGGATCATCTGAAGAAGACAATTTATACACCTATGCTTTTACTTCCTGAATTCCTTTGCAGGGGGCTGTATAAAAGGTGAGTATAATGTAAGGCATAGACCTAAAAGTAGATCCTTAAAAAACAAATTGTCCCACACTGTAATTAGTAGGAAGGAGGCATTAGAAGAATATTTTCTATTTGTTAAGAAATTAGAATAAATATATCTGCATGGCATAATGGTGTGGGAAGCAGAGATCACAGACTCATGGACAAGGCAAGCTGCCTGCCTTGCACATCACAGGACAGTGCAGGGACTCTAGCTAGTGTCCCAGGAGGGTGACAGTCATGTGCATGGCATGTGTCAAAGCAAGTTAGCTTTGCTTTTCAACAGGATCACCTGGTTACACTCAGTGTCACACTGGTATGGTCATACTGCTTCTGTCTTTGATAAGTCTGGTCTGTGCTTTGTTATGTAGTGCAGATGTGGCCCTTCTGTTCCTTGTGGCATCGGCTTTGGTGACGGTCTGAAATTATTAAGCTAATTAAATACTATTAAACACTATTAAAAAAATATTAAACACTATTGCAGGATGAGCAGGGAGAGGACTGAAGAAGGGGCTGAAAAAGGGTTAGCTATTAGTAGTTGAGAAAGCTGCTTGGTGAAAGGTATCTAGAATATAATAGTCTCTGACTGGATTTAACCTGCATAGGATGAATATCCAATAGGATAGGGCTGCAACTGTACTCAAAATCCTTTCTAGGATGTTCTGATTCCCCAAATGCTCCTTTAGGGGCAGACTTAATTAATTTAATGTTCATGGAGGATGATTCCTGAATCAGAATTCACAGTGGGTACCTGAAACTGAAAGACATACAAAGGATGCATTAAAAAAATCAAAGTTTCTAATCTCTTCTAGGGCAATGATGCTAAACTGTGATGAGATCAGAGGGAAGATAGATTATAGAAGCTTCTACATTTTAGTTTAGATCACAGGTGGATATTGTACTCTATAACAGCAGTCATGCTGTTAGCAAAGAAGGATCTAAGTGATTATGAGTCCCTTTTCACTACAGGAAGCAAACAGAAAACAACAAAAGCTTACAGCTCATACAGTCATAAAATGGTTGACAGAAAAAAAACAGAAAAGAGAAAGGAGCTAAACAATTCTGGGGAAATTTAAGTAAGCAACAAGTAGAAGACATATGAGGTAAATCTGTTTTCTCTTTGATATGTGTTAGACTAAGTGAGAACTATAAGCTGAAAGTGACATCAGTAGAATCTTCTCAGTGTTCCCAGTTCCATCCCAGTACTGAGGACTGGCTAGTAAGACATTTGATGTCACTTTGGTAATCTTTTTAGGATTCCTGCATGCTGTAGTGACCCATCTATTTGCCTTAATCCTTAAGTATAGAACTGTCATGAGATCCAGATCAGTTTGCTCAAGGGTCCTCATATCCAACTCAGAAACACTTCCTGCCATTCAAATCTCTTCTTACACTTTCACATGGAAACAGCCTCCTTCATCTTACCTTTAACAACTGCCTCACTGCTCTTAATGTATGCTGTTAAGCCAATGTTGCCTTCCATAGGTGAAGCAGCTCTATTATGAATTAAATAGTTCACGTACACATGCAAAGACTGAGCACTCCTTGAGCCGCCTCCTGATTATCTCATACTTGACTGCTGAGCCCAGAGACCTCACTGGTAGAGGCATTGTGCAAATACAGAGAGTACAAAAAGTCTGTCCTCCTCTAAAGAACTTTCAGTGCAATTGAAAGGAAATGTTAGCAGCCCTTTTCATTGTGAGGCATGGAGTAGTTGCCCCAGATCTCTTCAGGATGACTGTGCATGTAGTCCTGTACGTTGTTAATAGTGGTGACTTTTTATTGATTCTGGATCTGAAGCATAAAGTGCTCTCTTGTTTTCTTGGGGTAGATCATGCCAGATTCAGCAGGAGCATAATGACTTCTCAGTCAGAAAGAAATCCTGTCAGAAGCACTGTGTAGTACAATGTCATTGAAAGGAAAGTCAGCAGGTCTTAGTGAATATCATCAGGCTGCAGAGGCTCTGATTGTCAAATAGTGACAGGCAAGATGTAAATTGCTGAGGCACTGACTAGTGGAGCAATTAACTTTGCACATAGTGCCTGTGCTCGGATTCAAGGCAGGAGAGGACTCATAGGGCCAGCTAGTGTACTGGAGATGAACATTGGTGCTCACCTGCTTGCACAGCCTGCACCCACCTTGAACTGGGGCTCCACAAAACCATCCATTCTCTCTCTGCACCCTGGTGGCTCTGCTGAAGGGAGCTGAATCCATCTAAGATGCCATTAAGCTAGCTGGGTACATGGACCCAACTGCAGCAAAACAGGGAGCTGTACAAGTGTGTTGGTTTGAAGTTGACAAACCAATCTATTACTTGCTTTAACTTTAAAAGCACTGGAATGTGCAAACCAGCACCACTGACAGGAGTGGGAGTTTTGACGCTCTCAGGACAGAGGCCACAATCTTGGTCATTACCTGGAATTATATTTCCTGTAGTAACTCTGAATGTTAAAAATTTCCAGCCCAAGCATGTTATTTGCTGGTTAGTGATTTTCAGCAAAATGACACTGTAATGGGTGAAGCTCTTGCAGGTCAACTACATGGATAGCTGATGGTGGGAAGCAATAGAGGAAATGTTATCAAAGCACTACCAAAAGTAAAAAAAAAACCAACTTGGGGATAAGCAATACTTGTGGGGAGATCCCTACACAAAACTGTCCAAAGAGGACAGTCATCTATGGGGTTTTATTTCCCACTGGAAGAAAAAAAAAACACCAAACCTGTGTCCCTGTGTCTTTCTCTACCCCAAAAACCTGTTTTATTTGGCTACTGGTCTGGCAGCTTTATGATGTATTCTCCACAGCGTACTTGCTAACATAGAGACATTAAACTAGCCAGAGTCTGCACCACAAGCTATGAGGCTGCCTTGTCTACTTAGTGGCTAACCTTTAGCCAGTAACTCTTTTTAACCCTCCTGAGATGGTCCAAGCTGTAGCAATAACCTGGTTCCTCTTCTCTTGCTATCAATAGTGCTTGTGGCAGAGCTAGCTCGGTGCTGGGCTTGAGACTAAGAAGAATGTGAGGAGGCAAAAAGCAGTTAAATAAGCTCCACTATTCCCAGTTTCCACAAACATTCCTTTCCTCTGGTGAAAGCATATGTGGGGCCTTTCCTGGCCCAGTTTGCTGGTTAGGTTTGGCAGCTCCCCAGTTCCCTTGAGATCAGCATGCATACCACTAGTCCTCTGGAAATTCCTCCCAAGCCACAGGGAAACAGGTCACTAGCCAGAAGCCAGGCTCCAGATTCATAGTCTCTCTCAACTTAGGAGGAGCTAGGTGGGTAGCTGAAAAAAATTGCTGAGAAAGGGAAAAATAAGTTATTCAAAGATCAGAGGTTGAGAGGAAATGAGGCAGTGAAAGGGCCATGCTGCACTGCAGTCTCATGTTGCAGATGCAAATGTAGAGGGCCTTCTGTGATGCTGCATGACCCTCCACCCCCTTGTACGGCGCTGGGGGAGCAGAACATTTTGGTGAGGTTTTGGCTAATTGTGGAAAGAGTAAACTGCACTGGACTGGATATGGATATCTGCTGTGAGCCAGAACATCAGGATTTCATTGCCTTCATCTATTTGGCAGGTGGTGGCATGCCTCAAATGGAACTGATGCTTCTAATCTCTTCTCTGCCTTGGAAAGTGTATAGACTTTCCAGTCTGGCAAGGCTTATTTGAGTCACAGAGAGTGAGACAAGAGAGGTAAAGGCAAAAGGCAGAGGTGCTGAGAAAAAATAGAGAAAAAATAGGTAAAAAATGATAAATGAAAAGAAGTAGTATGAATGAGAGGAAAAGAGGAAGAGAAAGGAAAAGTGTGGAGAGAGACAAAAAGTGATAAATGGGAATGGGAAAGATTAAAGCACACATGTTTAAGATTAGGGTACCATTCACCCCCTTGTCAGCATGGTATGCATCCCCATTTGAAAGTGTCCTTCAGAAGATGTCCATCTCTCACAGCTGGTTTTTATCTATCTGTCTGCTTCTCATACTCATGGCATAATTGCATTACTCTGGAAGCTGAACTGCCTTTTTCTCATATAAGCAGGACCTGTGTTTGCTTCTGGTCCCCACCAGCCTTTTACCACAGCAAGATATTGAGGTAGTCTGGGCAATTCATCACGGAGAACAGTTTAAAAGTTAAAGTAGCTGTCACTGAATCACTAAACATTGAGGTCTGTGCACACCTTTTTTCCTTTTTTTTAACTCTTCCTTTTTGCTTTCTAAGCTATGTGGGTATTAAAAAAAACACTGCCCAAGACACAGCCCATTTTATTCCCTGGAAGCTGCAAGAAACCTGCTCTTTTATAGGGCTATGAGGCTCCAATATCTCCCATTAATACCAGTCAAAGTTTCCCATTAAGACCAGACACAGTAACAGAGATACAGCTTCAGAAGTCCCTGTTTCCTTCTATTATTCCCTGCAAGAATGGGTCAAGTTCTGCAGGTCCTTGGTTTTCTCCCTGGTTTTCATAATGCTTACAACCATGATATTATGCTTTTGTTTATGCTTGGCTCTAAAGAAACACAAAGTAACTGTTTATTGCATTTATTTATTAAACACAGATTTTATGTCTGAGGGAACTCTTTGGGTCTTAAGCCCCCTCCTAAAATAAAAGATATTTAAGGCATGCCTCATTTCTATTTACTCCAATTGTTCATGGCTTGGCACTGAACAAATTACATTTCCAGTTAAACACTGCTTGGAGACATCCTAATATAGTGCATCATGTGTTAAATGAAACTATTTATTTGTCATAGTCACAGTAACTTTTGGTTTACTGGATTGCCATGCCAATTTGGCAGAAAGTTTTGGAAGATAGTAAGCCTAATGATAATATACTGTTTCTTTTTTTGCTTTCTACCACTAAGATTTTTAACAAACAGAGCTCAAAGTGTCTGACCTGCCTTGATATGTACTTAGCAAATTTAAAGCTCTGTTGCATCCTCACAGAGGTACAAGGATAGAGGAGTATCCAAAGATTTTTCTGCACTGGGGTGTCCCATAACAGAAGTCAGATATAATCAACAAAACCCAGACACAATCAGGCCTAGCTAGATTCAAGTGGCAAAAAAACAGTGTGCAACTGCTGTGTTGGGCTCTTCAGCAGAAGAATAATGACATGGCCCTGCTTCCACACACAATGTCCGGGAGAAGCCAGGGTGAAATGTGTGGCAGCACAGTGTAAGAGATCAGCGTGGAGGATTCTAGTTTTGATGAATGTACTGCAGATACCAGGTGTCCTCTGTCAACCATCAAGAACACCTAAAACCTGCTTTCTGACACACAGTTTTTAGCTGTTATCTAACCTTCCTGCTTTCCCATACCAGGACCCTGTCTCTCATTGTGCCCCTTCTCACTCTCTAAAACCAGCACTGCTGCACAGAGGGAAGACAGCAGTCACCTGGCCGAGGTCTGGGCAATGCTGCACACTTTGGATGGAGGGAATCCTCCAGGAAAGGAGACAGCTGAGAGGGACATTGAGTTATTTAGCAATGGGACTGAGAAAGATAGGGCAGTCACAATCTGGCAATTGCACAGATTGGGGCTTGTCTTGCCATGGTGTTATATTTCTTATATTCACAGCGTGGAAATGTTGCATGATCCAGCTAATGAAGAGGTTTGTCTTTAAAGAGTCTGCCTAGTTAATATCTAAGTGTTAAGGATAACATAAGAAATTGCATTTCCCTAGTAAGACACTCCTTTTCTAGCTGGGAATTGTATTTAGGGAGCAGGATGTTGAATATTTGCTGGAAATTTCTGGACGCCCTTCAAACCCTGAATCACTAACTGCATGTGCCACAGACCATCAATCCAGCTTGAATCCAGTTATGTCAGCCTTAATTTCTGTGCATGCTGCTCACAGCCAACATCATCCAGTGAAGGTGAACTCCAAAGCTGAATAACATGTGTACATATACCCTCCAAAGGAGCATGTGAGGACTCTTAAGCAAAATATTACCATCAAGGAAAAGAGTTCAGTTTATACTTACACAAAATTTGCCAGCGAGGTAAATGTAACCAACTCATCATATGTCTTAAAGACTCTATACCTCTCCTTCCTTTCTATTTACATGATCAAAGACAGAAGTGTGCATCATGTCCAGGTGTCCAGGTTTTCGGATCCAGGGAGTGTCAGAGCCTGTCACTGTTGGCTGAGGGCAGCAGCGATAACACGTGTGATTCTATGACTCTGTGTCCAGCTGGCTTTTCAGACCCATTTACGATGTGCCTCAGGAGCTTTTCACTCCTGATTGAATTAATGCTGCCAAACAAAATATAAACTGTTAAAGAAGCAAATGTATCACCCCTGACTCCTTTGTATATGAATGCTGCTGAGCCCAAGGCTGGACCTCAGCACCTCCTAAATGTCTGCCTGCCAAGGTGGAAAAGAGTGCTAGTCAGACTGCTAGTCCTTCTCACTGCAATTCATCTGGGAGCCACTACCTGAACATAATGTTGGTTACTTTTCCATTTTCTAATCCCAGTGACTACCACTTTATGGGTGCTTTTGGTGATAACGTAGTGCATGCATTATTTAAGCAAAGTTATAAATCACCTTCCAAGTGTCCTGTTAGCGACAACCTGGAGTGCTCATGTCAGACTCTCTCTGTAACACAATTCAAAAGGTAAAAGTTATTAACCCAGTGAGTCTAAGGACTTCAGCCATGACAAGCTAGTTTGCATTCTACTTCACCATTAACATCTGCGCACCACACAGAGTTTAAAAAAGAACTGAAAAATTACTGGGGCTATCATTTAAAAGTATAAATAATGGAATAAGTAGTCCTTGCCTTATTTTTAGTCCATGTTAAATGTCAACTCACCCCTACAAATGATTAGTTTGTTGTATTAGTGTGCTCCGGTATCTCACAGAATCACAGAATCATTACGGTTGGAAAGGACCCTCAAGATCATCTAGTCCAGCCGATAGCCCTACACTACTCTTACCCCTAAATCATCCCCTGAAGAAACACATCTATCCTCTTCTTAAAAACCTCCAGGGATGGGGACTCCACCACCTCCCTGGGCAGCCTATTCCAATATCTAACCATTCTTTCAGTAAAGAAATTCTTCCTAATATCTAATCTAAACCTACCCTGGCTCAGCTTAAGCCCATTCCCTCTAGTCCTGCCACTAGTCAAAAGGGAGAAGAGGCCAACACCCGCCTCCCTAGAATGGCCTTTCAAGTAGCTGAAGAGAACGATAAGGTCTCCCCTCAGCCTTCTCTTCTCCAGGCTAAACAACCCCAGCTCCCTAAGCCTCTCCTCATAAGGCCTGTTTTCCAGACCCCTGACTAGCTTAGTTGCCCTTCTCTGCACCCTCTCTAGTAGCTCAATGTCCTTCCTAAACTGCGGTGCCCAAAACTGCACACAGTACTCGAGGTGTGGCCTCACCAGTGCCGTGTACAGTGGCAAGATCACCTCCCTGCTCCTACTGGTCACACTATTCCTGATGCAAGCCAGGATCTCGGACAATAATTACTTCTTACCTATGGGCCAATAATAAAATACCCAAAATATGACAAAAGGAAGTCATGTGAAGATGATGTAAGATGACTATCAATGTCATGTTCGTAACCAGACAATCTCTATAAGCTTACCTGGGAGGTCGTCATCATGACTAAGCTGAGGAAGAACAGTCATGCAGCAGGGGGGTTGGACTAGATGATCTTTTGAGGTCCCTTCCAACTCCTAACATTCTGTGATTCTGTGAATTATCACACGATGAATTCTAGCTTTTGCAAGGAGTGCTTCTCTAGGCACAGGATAACAGATGTCAGACCAAAAGATTTTTCATTAGCAGCCTAGAATGACAACCCATGGAGTGTAT
This sequence comes from Galbula dea, assembly GCA_013399015.1. Taxonomy (NCBI): domain Eukaryota; kingdom Metazoa; phylum Chordata; class Aves; order Piciformes; family Galbulidae; genus Galbula; species Galbula dea. The sequence goes on from VWZX01009706.1 coordinate 1,634,768, forward strand.
ACAAGCTGGAAAAACCTTTTCTAAATTAGCACTTTTCATGATAGAAACTTTAGAGTGAAAAAAGCCCAAATCTAGGAAAAAAACAAGTTAGAATTTGTAGTGTGAGTATTACAGCAGCTTATCTAAACTGCTTCCCTAAAGTAACAATGTCTTCTTTAGCAATTCCCATACACAGAGGAGTTAACTCCCAGCTGGTTTTAGTCAGCAACATGTTAGATGTTTTCACTGGAAATCAAGTCTTCCTCCCTTTCTCCAAATTTATTCTTACTAATTTAGAGCATGAGGTCATTAATATTCTTTCTTTAAATATTTACTTAGAAAATTTTCCCGTAAACCAAAATCTAGCTTACAAGTTCAGCCTAAAAAACTCCAAGAGAAGAGCATGTATGGTAAGGAAGAATTGCACTGAATCAAATACATGGGACAAATTGGCAGGGTCCTCTTTGGCTGGGAGCCATGAACGATGACATCTGTAGGGGCAGGAACTGCAGCAGCAAAAGATGTTGAGATTTGAATTTCCACCAGTTTCAGGAGCAATTGTGAGCGTTTTATGCCTTTCAGGTCCCACTCCTCAGAAGACAAGATATTTGGGTTATTTTGCTGGCTGTAAAATTTCTGTAAGCCTGAATCTCATCTTCTCTTTCCTTGAAACCCAAGCATGATTTACACAGTACAAGACTCTCTGTGACCTAGCTGCCTGCAGAGCAGCACCACAGGGCAAGCAGTGCCACCTGAGGTCATCTGAGGACCTTGACCACAGTATCCAGCTGCCTTTCAATTTGCAATACCCAAGGTCCTTGCAGGTCTTTCTGTATTTAATGGTGAATCCAGTTGTACATCAGTCTGAGCTTTATTTCGGCAGACTGTGAAACCTGAAAGATAGAGGAATAGTTAGATTTTAGGATAGCATGCAATAACTGTGAACAGTGGAAAAAATGACAGCTTTGTAAAATGGAAATCCCATATGTGTTTGTGGAATAGAGCAGGCAGCTACAATATAATCCATTTTGCATTCATCCTTCAGATTTCTTTGCTAAGTTTCTGGCAATATCACACAGATTGTCTTGCCCCACCATTGCATCTGCACACATTGAAATCCACTGATTAGATTTGGTGTGTGATTATATTTGAGTTCCATTATGGTTTTGCTATTATTATCATGCAGATATTAATATGATAGGGTCCAGATATTCATGCAGGTGTGAACTTGACAAAATAGATGCCTTCTCACAGTGACCCTCACTGCTCCAGGAAAGACATGTCATTCACCTACCTTTTTCTCAGGGATACAGCACAACTTTTCACCCTTCATATTGTGCTCAGACAGCAAGAGAGGTACCAGTCCAGTCAAGAAACATACCTGAATCCATCTTTATCTCAGAGTTACTTTCTCAGCCTTCTTGTCTTTATCATCACTACTAGAAAACATACATTTTGAAAAGTCATTGTCTCCAGAAATAACTCATTTCCTTACAGAAAGGACCCACTCTCTCCCTTTTCTTTTTTTTTTCTTTTTTTTTTCTTTTTTTTTTTTTTTTTTTTTTTTCTGTTTATTGGTCAAGGCTGATTTCTATGCTTTCTCCATCCAGCACAAATTCATGTCATTAAGAAAACCAGCAGCAGTTGCACTGACATTTGGAGCTCAGTTAACAGCTGGAAAGGAAGCTGGAGTTTCCCTGTTCTTGAAGAACAAGTGAAATCCCAGAAGAGAGGAAGCAGAAAACTGGGATTTATGTATTATCCTCCTAATAATATATTTCAAATCAGATGAAGATTTAAAGGAGAGAGGAAGACAAATCTATTTCTTTCTAGTCTGAGGGAGAAGAAACCTCCATTATTTTTCTTAATATGCAGATCATATGGACATAGCTTTTAAAGACAGAATATTCCCATATTTTTTCAATTTGACTACCTACACAGAATTTCATGTAGAGTCCTTTTCAACACATCCAATGTATTATGTTTCATTAATGCATGTTTTCTGAAAAGACAGACAGCTCAATCTGGAAGATATAATGAGTTGGAAATCTGCTAATTCTGTTGTTAGCATATAGTAAAGCATTTCCATTCTCCCACATAAAAAGGCAAGGTGATCTCCAAGAGACCTTCTAAATCTGTATAGGTAAAGCACATTATATTGTTCCTACTCTCCAAATAGACATTTTATGGAACTAGTCAATGACAACAGTTGACATATTGACTGAAGTGTCTGAGCTGTATTTCGTGATAATGAAATAAAATTCATACTACTCCCTGCTAGGTCTGTGGTTGAAACTGGACCTTTGATTCCTTTCTCACTATCTAGTATTGGAATAAATCTTTTATATTCTTTGTGCCTTCTGGATTTACTCATTTAAAAGTTCAAGGGAAGGTAAACATAGAAGGTAAAAAAGTGTTTGGCAGCTAGTAGTCTGATTCTCAACTCCAGCAGGAGCAATGACTACACTAGTTGAGGTAGCCGTCCACAGAAAGGAGCCCCTGAGCTTGGTGGTTAGATCAAGGGTTTGTAGGTATGATGAAGGGCTTCTGCTTTTCCTAATCAGGGCTGACATCCATCCTTATGTCATCTGAGAACTGGAATCATCACCAAATGCCTCAAGAGCAATTGGAACATATGAATACTCGGAGCTTCTTACATGTATGAGTGCTGCTGGCGTACCAGCTGTAACAGGGAGTAAGGCAGCTAAAATCTACCACTCTTTTTTTTTTTTTATTTGGTTTGCTTTTTCCCTTCATTCATGGCCAGACAGATCCCTGACTTGGCTCACTGTGTGGCCACACAAAGCGATGTCAGCACAAAGGGAAGGAGGGAGAGCCTGATGAAGAGGCAGGCACACGAGACTGCCCCTTGCAGCTGCAGCTGTGATTAGGTCAGCTTCAGCAAAACCCTAGCTACTCAGTCACTTTTGCCTGCCAAGAAACCAAGGAAGCCTGACTGAAAAAGAAAGTACAATAAAATGTAAGAAGACCTTTCTTAACCACTGGGCATTTCTCCTTTGTGCTCACTGTCTCAGGCCTGTGTAAATGCATACCTGTAAGGAGGTGCAGGGCTCAAGCCCACCTCTTTGGGCTCTGTAATGCTAATATAAAAAGGGCAGAGAACTGGAAAGAGAGATTTGGGTTTAAAGGGCTTTCCTTTCAGAACAAAAAATAGCATGATGGATAGGGGTCTCGAAGCTGCTGCAGCTCTGTCTTTTCCTGAAAAGCAGAGCTCTGATTTCTATTGCTCTTGCTCCACCATTCAACAAGACAGTCCTCCACTTCAATCTGCTCCTATGGTCCTTCCCCATAGTTCAGCAACAGAACACCTGGTTGTATTTCTTCCCTCCCTTCTCTGCTCCTTCCTAGGAGAAATAGGATATCTCTTTATTTTTTAAGAAACATTTTCAAATATGTTTAATTAAGATTGCTCAGTGTCTTCCCCTTAAATAAGGGTTGTTGTGAGCAACACAGGTAGAAGAGAGGTGACCTTGTAGTGGAGACAGGGATATACTGAACTGGTTCATTTCCCAACTCGGCCTGAAATTTCCTGTGTTACCAAAATTGCTTATCGCCTCTGTGTTAAACCTGTGGAAGAGGGTTGATATTTCTTTTCTTTATTGCTGCCCTTCACTCATATAGTGTTTGTTATAGCTTATCCCTTGCTCCTGGTATTATGGTAGTAAACTGAAGGATAACAATATATTCCACTTAATCCTTCTTTCCTTCAATTTCTGTATGGGCATTTTTTTCTCTATATGCCTCCTGCTGCAACTTTACTCCAGTACAACTGCATCTTTTTTTTGTGAGCATGAATAATTCCAGGTAGGGACCCCCTCCTTACGACCAAAGAAAGAATAAATAGCATATATTGCTATAGGCTGAGAACAAGTGAAAATGCTGCATGATGGAAATTCCACCTGAAGGAATAAATTCTCAGACTATTTTACCATGCTGATGCTGTCATACCTTTGAAATCATTTTACTTCAGTCAACCAAAAAAAAAAAAATGTCCTTCACCTCTCACAAACACAAGCTGAGATAGACCATTTCCTTCTCTAGAAATATCCATTTCTGAAAATATAAGAGGTCTTCAGTCTTTCTAATACACCTTACTAATACATTCCTTACTCATGCCAAGTAGCTAGAAAGCCTGTTACCACTGTAGCTTTTGTATACAAATTCTGTAGCACATTAATCTAATCTAACAAATCTCTAGACATTTTTGCATTGCAGAAGTGTAGGTTGGAGTGTATTTTGTCTTATGGAACTGAGACACTGTCAGAAAATGTGTATTTCTTAAAAAGAAGATAAATTAGTCAAAGGAACTTTGAAAAATCTGATTAGGTGATGAATCAAGGAATTAAATACAATGTATTATTAGTTCTAAGTGTTTTAAATTGAGGGGCTTTTTTTTTAAGAACAGTGTTTCCTGTTGCCAGTTTTTATTGGGATATCTTATCCCCATATCCTTACTGACAAAGCTTAGACTTTCAAGACGGAGATTTTTTCTTTTAACCATTCTTTTTATAACTGAAGAAGAAATAAATGTCTACTCTTACTTTTAGCCAACAGACATGAATAAATAGAGATCATTGCCACTACTAAATTTAATATTAGGAGCTAACATAGCAAGGATATGGAGCTGAAAGCAAAAAGGGGAAATTCTCTTGGTAGCTGCTTTTAAAAATGTGCTACTTCTGGTTTGTAATTAAAATGTCTTCTCCACTTCACTGCTGTGTTGTCATAAGGGGCACTGGGATTTAATTTCCCAATAATAGAGATCTAAATGTATTAAAGTTGGGATGCACAAGGCTTTGCATTGCACTTGTTGATGTGGGGGATACTTATGTGAGTTACTACAATTCCAGATACAAGTTTCAGAGGCTACCCTATAGTACTGCAGTGTTTTTTCCTTGTCTTTCTAGAGTTCTGTGTGTTTCCCTTATTATATCCCACTTATTCTTCCTTAAACTTCCTGCTCTTTCTATTTCTCTTGTGCTAGGGTAAAGTGTTTAATTATTTCTGATATAGCAGGTTTGATACAGAAAAGCAGAAAGTCAGGAAGCATAGAGGAGCTATTCCTGAGCATGTTCCACTGCAGGGCTGGCTAGCCAATGCTCAGGTTCTGCCTTGGCAGCAAATGCAGATACAGGGTGCTATAAAACATCTTGCAGATGGTGAACACACATCCTTCTGGAGATGAGGCAAGTGCAGCACAGCAGGATAATAAGTAATGAATGGGATTACTATGCATAAAACTCACTAACACTGAATTTCTTGTGATTTATGTTGCTATCTTCACTGCCCACCACAAACCTCTCATAGGTCAACATCACTTCACCCTGGAGGAAGCAATGCTTCTGGCACCAAAATCTGCTGCAGGCACAAAGCAGGAAGCAGCTCAGGGCAGCAAAATATTTAGTGATTTTGATTGACTGCAGCATGGTAAGGACGGGTATTTCACAGTTAGCCTGCAATAGTTGGGATAGCGAATTGTTACTCTGGCAACCTTGCAACTCAAAATAAGGACCCACCGAAAAAGAATTAAAGCTCTTAATGTAGAAAATTTACTTCTGGTCTGATTATAAATCCTCACAAGGAAGATGATCAAATAGGAACATGAAACAAAAAGCCTTTATCAAGGATATGCAAACTTTTACATTCATGTCCTCTTCTCCAGTGCACAGTCAAGGAGAAATGTAGAAACTGAGTTCAAAACAGTGCTTCCCATACACTGTTAAAGAAAATCCCTTTGTGAACATTTCAGGCATTTGCCCTAAGACACAAAGCAACAATGACTTCTAGAAACTGCCTAGCAATCTCTGCAAAAAGATAGGTTTGGCTAGCCTAGATGCCTTAATTTTTCCATGGTTTTATAATGGCTACTGTCTGCCTATACCATCACCTTGTGGACAACGTTGAGTTCATTTCCTTTGGCAAATGCTTGAATTCATCTTGAAGACTCATCTTCAGCATTCAAAGAGGTCAGTGCTAGTGAGAAAATCTGTTAGAAGGTTTCAACAAATGTCTTCTTTCGACAGGAGCCTCTTAGTGTGCTGAGATCCATTTAGTGTAAATTCAAGGCAGGTTAGAGGAAAATTACATGATGTAAGGAAAATTTCCAGCTCACTGGTGGAACCAGAATATAGTGCAGGTTGACTAACATCAAGCTTATGCATCTAGCCTAATAACTTTTTTGACTTTCGCAGAAGCTTGAATACAAAAAAAGACTGAGCATGGCTAAGTTTTTTGGGTTTTTTTAATATCCTTTTCTAACCATGTGGTGTTGAAGCTAGGGAAAAACTCACACCATGGGAATATAATTCAAATGTTCTATTGCAGGACAGAATAAAACAACAAAAGCAAATCAATTTAAAAAAAAAAATGTTTTACACACTTCACCATGCTTTCATGAACTTATATATATTTACATATTCCTTTCATTTGGGGGAAGTACAAGTATTTGTTCCCATGCACAAATGAACTCACAGCACTGAACAACCATTTTGTATTAAACATTTTGATTCCCTGCTTTACCAATAAGATAAAACCAAATAGGACGAAATTTCTGTCTTTATAATTTGGGTTGCACTAACTTCAGTCTATTGAGGTCTAGGAGTCCTGACATCAAAAGTCTTAATCAGGAAAGGAAAACTTTTGCTGTGAGGGTTAAGGCTGGATGTAATGCTGAACTTTTAGCAGTTTCTCACTACTAAGGAGAGGTTAGGAGCTTGCAGTAAAAAGATAGTTGTGGTGGTCTGAGAGGATATGGTTTTGCAGAGACCTATTATTCCCTTTACAATTGCTGGAGAACACAGAAGGGAGTTTCAGAGATCATTTTTCCTTTCCAGGTCCATCAGTAACAGGAACTGCTGCTCCCTGCCTTGTGCTCCCAGAAATAGGAGCCAGGTTCAAGAAAGCCAGTGATGCCCAAATAAATTATTTTCATGAGTTTTTTAGAGTCAGACCTTAGTAATCTAAGACAGGAGGACACAACTGGCAGCTTGCTGACTAAATTTGGCTTCCAAGACAACTCCAGCTGGGCCACTGCCTTTCTCTACACCAACAAGCAACTCTGCTTTGCTTGCAGGGAGTCAGGAATTTTGGCCTTCTTGTTCCTCTGCTCCTCCTGTCTTTCATGGAAAGGATCCCATTGAAGCAATGAGATAACCCTTTTCCATGTCCCTGAAGTCAATCAAAATAATTCCTACTGAGTTATGACACAAGTTAAACTATGTTCATGTCCTGGAGCCCTGGAGAGCTGTATGTGCTTTGGAGCAAAGGCCTTCACAGGGCCTGATTCGTGGTCTTGGCTCCATATGTTTTCTTAAGAGAGGAAAAGGGCATTAATGATGCACAAATAACAGAGCACTCTGCAGCCACTCTCTGTAGTTATTGAGCAAAATCATCACAGGCAGCAATAGGGAAATAATGAGTAGGAATGTGAACTAGAAAGCAAAAGTTCTCTACCTTCACCAGTGATCACATGGCTAATGAGGTCTAGAAAATCCTGGCAAAGAAAGATGAAAACATCTTTAAAACAAAGCTGTTTTCAGTCTCACGTGTGACCATGAGCCAGCAGTGTGCTCTTGTGGCCAGGAGGGCCAATGGAATTCTGGGGTGTATTAGAAGGGGTGTGGTTAGTAGGTCAAGAGAGGTTCTTCTTCCTCTTTACTCTACCCTGGTGAGGCCACATCTGGAATATTGTGTCCAGTTCTGGGCCCCTCAGTTGAAGAAGGATAGGGAACTGCTGGAGAGAGTCCAGCGCAGAGCCACAAAGATGATGAAGGGGCTGGAACATTTTCCTTATGAGGAAGGAGCTGGGTCTCTTTAGCTTGGAGAAAAGGAGGTTAAGGGATGATCTCATCTATGCTTTTAAATATGTGAAGGGTGTGTGTCGGGAGGATGGGGTCAGGCTCTTCTCAGTGAAGCCCAGTGATAGGACAAGAGGCAATGGCTGCAAGCTAAAGCATAGGAGATTCCATGTGAATACACGTAGGAATTTTTTCACAGTGAGGGTGACAGAGAACTGGAACAGACTGTCCAGAGAGGTTGTGGAGTCTCCTTCTCTGGAGATATTCAAAACCGGTCTGGATGCGCTTCTGTGTGACCTGGTCTAGGGAATCCTGCTGTGGCAGGGGGGTTGGACTAGATGATCTTTCGAGGTCCCTTCCAACTCCTAATATTCTGTGATTCTGTGATATTTAAACTTTAAAGAAATTTCTAAGCTGTCAAGAGCTAAATACTTAGAAGCAGGGCAATGTGTTGGCAAACATGGCTGCAGCATCTGTTTAAAAATGCAAGTAGCTCTTAAGGAAAAGTGGAATTGAGTCAACAGACTTGAAGGAGACTGGACAGATTCCTGAAGGGAACAGTGCAGAAAACAGGGACTCCTGCACCATGTGGTGACAGGCACTTTTACCCATCTTTAGAACAAGGCTTGTTGGTTGCCCACCATCTTCAGGCACAAGCATTGGTGCTCCCCAGCACCCAGAATAAGGCCATTCAGGTTCAGGCAAGTGAACTGGGAGTCGGAGCTTGCACTCAGGCACACTGCTCCCATCCATCTCCATCCCTGAGGCCCCAGTGGGTGGCAAGGGATATGAAATCAGGAAGCACTCCTGAGGCTTCTCTGAAGAAGGGATTTGGAAGAGTGCAGTAGTGCACAGATATGTAATAGGAAGTGTTTTCATCAAGGATAAATAAAATCTTATTTTTCCTACCTTATCTCTGTGGATCATAGTCTTTTTGTTATGTGATTATTCAGCCCTTAGGACACCCATTGGAGATGTCTTGGCATGTTTGTAGGAGAAGTAAAAACAATCAATAGGAGTCTCTCTACTGACCTCAGAGATCACTATGTTGGGCTTTCTCTGTCAGTACTGATTAGGGATCTCTGCTCCTCAAACATTCACAGTTACTGCTATTGAAATGAATCAGCTGCAACATCAACATAAAATAACAGACATTGATTTGCATCTTTCTATGAAATAATTGCTTGATAGCTTTACAGGGAACTCCCCTGGGGAGGAAAATAATAAAGAGATGGTAAGTCACAGGAATACTCCTCTGCTGTTCTTTGATACTGCCCACCTAACTCATATCAGATATGGAAGTAAATGCAGAAAGAAGTCAAGTCAGCAGAAAAGTTTCAAGTGGAATTTGCAATCAGATTTCTGATTTACAATCAAAAACTATCTGCAATTCTTTCTCTGTCTCAAGCTTTTGAGTGTAACAAAAATCTGAAAGTGTGTGTTCTAAATGCTCACAGAATATCAGAGGAACTTATGAATTCGTGGAGAGGACTGTGGAGGGAGTGATGGTGGAAGGATTTGGCTACTGTGCAGGAAGAGAGGAAAAGGGAAAGACTGAAATAAAATGTGGAGCAGGAAAATCAGATCACCATAACAGATACAAATGAGCTCTGAAAGAGTTTCTGAGTAGAGTCTCTAACAACTGTAATAAAGTTTGATATATTTTGGGAGCAAGATAAATGAGATCAGGGAGTCAGTGCTAGCTTGGTCCCTACAGAGAATAACATGTTTCTGATAGGCATACAAAGGCCTTTCTCACAATATAGCAGCTTAGGCTGTTGTTCCTTTGAATCTCCTAACCTAATCCATGTTATCCTAGGAACAGCTGAGTAGGAAAACCCAGCTGCTTTCTAAGCTGTTACCTGTGATTCAGCAAGTGGCTCAGTACTAAATTGACAATACGGCATTCATTGTTGTGTGAGTCCTTCACTGAGGCTTTTCTGGGTGAGTTGTGGTGGGCTGAATCTGATGACTCCTAGCTCAGCTCCATAGTGGGAATCTGCACTTGGCCTGAAAGCTAAAAGTGATCAGTGTGATGACAATAAGAATGATAGCATCTAAGCAGGATGCCGCAGACACCTTTCCTACTGCTCAGGGAATATTCATGACGTAAACCATCTGCATATGCAGAGGTATTCTGTACTCTGAAGCTGTTTCCACTGAAAGGGCATCTAAAAGAGATAAAAATGAATCATCATCATTATGGTCTGGATTTCTGCCAGCTGCTTAGTAATTAGAGTTTTAATTGCCCAGTAATAAAAGTTTTAATTACTCAGCAATTAGTGCTTGAAGTTTTAAGTTCTTCACATGCACTCAATTGCATTCTCAAATTGTGAAGAGCAGAAGAATAGCTACAGTGTGTCTCAGCAAAGCTCTGAGCAAGAGGGGTGAACATCAGTGATGGAACAGCAGCAGAAAATGGGTATAGCCCCTGTCATCAGCGGTCAGCCAGGCAAACTCCCGTCACAGAGCACAAACTGCAGGCAGCTTGTGACCTTTTCCAAACTCACTACCTTCTCAGCGAGGCCAGACAAGATATTCAGGTGGAAAAAGGCATCATGATGGGGAAAGCTCCTGCAGAGAGCAGGTCCTTTTCAACACCTCTGATATTTCACTTGGTACATTCATTCCTTCAGGCTTTTAGTCACATACCTGCAAGTACTATTAGGTTATTTAAACAAGTTTTAATCTAAACTCACATGGATCCAGCAGGAAGCACCTAGAGCTGTAGGTATCTTATCAAAATGTCTGGAACCCATCCCTCTAGGATGCATTTACAGTTAGTAGTATCCAGATGCAGTATGTTTACTGCAATTTACCAGGCTATTTTACCTACACTATATTCCCTAGTTAATTCAAGGCCAAAACACCTTTTGCTGGGTTAGGCATGAATTATTTCATACCTAGAATTATCCCAAATAATATTTTCCTTATGCTAGATAGTAAAGGTCATAATTAACACAATCTCTGAGGGCCTCTCCATACATTAGTAGGACTTAAATATCATTAACAAGTCAAACCTTAACAAAGTCAACAGTTGGCAACATCTCAGGAAATAGGACTTCATTTAGGCTACAGAGTATAGAAGGAACATCATATTTGTAATCCAAGAGGCAAATTGTCTGAGGAACCATGCAGTCAGGGATTAATAACTATAGTTGCTCCAGCAATTCTTTGCATGCCCAGCAGAAAGAGCTTTAAATAATATTTAGGTTTTCTACAGGCACCATGCAACATCCATCACAAGCACTTTGGTAAAGCAAGAAAAACATTTAATGGAAAAAAATGTGGTTGAGAGAGGGTGAGATAGCACTTTTCAGAAATTCAAAGTAACTTGGATGTTTTATTAAATGCTACTCATAACTGTAGAGCTCTAAATTTTGGAGGGGAATCATAATGCCTTTCAAAAGGTGGAATTTTTTTCCTTTTTTTAACTGTTTTTCAAAATTATCTATTGGAAACACCATTTAAATCTGAGAAGTGCATTTTATGAGGAAAAGCACCAGTAGTTCTATAAGCATAGCTTTTAAAAAAACCCCTTCTGTTCCTGAGTATCAGGAAAACATCCAACAAATTCAAACTGTGGTTACCTAACCATCTATATCTAAATGTTATACACACAACGTTAAACAAAACAGCATTTCCTCCCTCTGCTCTGAAAGGAACTTGTACTTTTTAATAGTACCTAGTTACCTGGTTAGTAACCTATTTAGTAATTCAAAGCATTTAGTTAGTCTGTAATGTAAAATCAGATGTTTTCTATACTCTGAAGTGTACATCTCATTGATTCCACAAATGCTCACTGGGGTGCTGAGATCAACAGCTATGCATATGTTTTCTGTCTCACTTCCCTGAGATAATATATCTGTAGTACACTTCATGGTGGTGAATAAATACCTGATCATGGCAGGCTGCTTTTTTTCTAGCTATAACACTGTGAAGTATTCAAGCCATAATAAATTGGGAATCACCTCTTTGAATGTAGCTGTCTTGCCTACACTGGTAAAAGACTGAGTGAATAGACATAGGCATCTCCAAAGTGTGAGTCACACCTTTCAAACTTACATGCTCAGGATAAATGAAGTGACCTACTTTCTGGAGGACCTGTCTCCATCACCTAAAGAGAGATCAAGTTTTAGACAGCTGAAACCAGGAGAAATGCAGGGTATTAGAAGTGTGACAGTAGGAGAATTACCTAAAGAAGTAGGCTTTGTTGAAGGTCAGTACTGATTTCCTTTCAGAGCCAGGAGAAGAACATGTATTTCAGACAATGTGGATGTTGCAGTTAGCATTATTATTTCTTATACCATGGCTGTACCTCAGAGTCCCAGGCTTGGATTATAAACCACTCTGCATCACACAGTGTAGAGATACGGAACAAAGAGCTAACCTACATCCCTAGTAGATTACAGACAAAAGTGTCCATTCCCATTTTATTTACAGTGAGAACTCACACTGTACAGATAAGTCTTTGCAACAGGCAGTTCTTTGGTTGAATCTACTATTAAAAAGTGCTTCCTCTTTTCAGTGTTTGCTACACTATGACACCTCTCTTTCCCTGTGATTATTTTCCAGCTATGCTTTTTCCAGCTGCTCAGCGATTCAAGAGGTCCTCAGCTGCCTTCCTTAACCCAGTGCTGCAAAACTCACTAGAAGATGTTGTCCTGCTTTATGAGGTTGAGTATATGGGAGCATGTGGTTCCTTAAGCTCTAACTAAGACTGGGGTTACTATCCACACTGGGGTTATCATGTCACTTTTACTTATCCCACCAGTAAACTCATTGATGGCTTATCAGATGGGAGGGAACAAATATATGACACACTCAGCTTTTTCAGCACTTACGCAGGCAACAATTGCTTGCAGTACCTTAAGTGTGGCTTCTAGCTCATTGGCAGGCTGTCTGACAGTGCTTCCCACTAAGAGAGACTTTCTTCCAGAAGAGGTACATATTAACAAAACAATGCATTCAAATTCTTTGGTCTAAGTCTCAGTTTGAAATTATTTGTTCAAATTATTAAAGCCATGAATAACAGTAATTGCAAAGTCATCCCAAGGGCATGACTGTTTCACTTCAAAATTATTCAGATCCCCTCTTTCATAGGTGTGGAGACTGCAGATGTAATGCATTGCCTGCAAAGACCTAAGGACATGTTGTTAATTCACATGTAGTCTTCCTAGAGTCTCTTGGAGAAGATAAATAGCTTTTTGTGTTTTGATTTTGTACCAGTTTCTCTTAGCTGAGCTTGACATTGATGAAGGTCAGAGGATCTCCATTAAAGACGAGGAGCTTGCTTCGCTGAGGAAGGGTGCTGAGTTTGATGCCATCTGCAATGAGATCATCCCCAAAAGCATCACAGACATACGCAGGCTGAGCAGTATGCTGTCTTCCTATCCGAGGGTCCTCAAGAAAGAAGACTTTGAAAGGACAGTGTTGACTATGGTCTACACAGCCTACAGGGCTGCTCAGTCCCAGGGGCACCAGAAAGACGCTTGGGCTGAATCTTTTGTCAATCTTTACAAAGCCCTGAAAAACGACTTGATGTTCCCATACAACAAAGAGACATCATAACGGGAGACTTCATGCAATTCAGCCACCTCTTCTGGCTGATAAAGGACACATGTAGCACATCCACCACTTTATTCCGTAAAGTTTAATAGCCTGCTTCATGAAAGATTATTTGTTTTCTAGCTCCCTCTTGTGGAATCCACTTTATGGTTCCATGTTAAAAAGGGAAAAATATTATCTTCAGTCCTGAGAATTTAATTTGTGTACTGACTTGGAGGCACATTCTGTGACGGACAAAGAAGGGAGTGTGGTGTACACCTCATATGGACTTGCCCTTGCTTCATCTATGGTTTTCCTATAAGCAATACAGAAGTATACTATGCTTATGCTCACATACATACCTGTGTGTGGGTGCAGGAGAATGGTGCCTAGGTGGGAAACAAACTCATAGTTTGGCTGGGAGTAAAAGAATATTATAAAGAGATGCAATGGCTCTCTATAAAAGGAAGTTTCATAACTGTCAGTCTTTAGAAATGATGGCATATATTACTCCTTCCAAATATTCTTGCAGATAAGCACTGTCTGATTCACTCTATTTGGCCGAGCCAGTTTTAAATCACAGTAACATTTACAGAAGACAAAGGGCATTGTCAACACCAGCAGCAAACAATGACCTTGACCACATTCCCTGCTTCTTAGAGCTACCCTCCCAAATAGTCTGCAATGATCCTTTCATTACTTGTACGACTTTGCTTCTGCTCCTTGATTTTTGACAGGAACATGGATTTGTCCTCAGCAGAGTCAAAGGCAAGACAAAGGCCCTGTTTGAATAAACAATGACATATTTTTCCTAGTTCTATCACTTGAACGTGGGTCATCTAAACCTGTGCTTCAGAATCCCTTTGAGTCAAGGGATAAAGGTGCATTAAAACATACCTGGTGCTGAATTTAGCAGTGTGGCTCATTTTTTATGGTAAATTATATATTCACGTGTGTGTACGTATGTATGTCTATGTCCATGCATGTCTGTACACATAAGTTCCAAGTACATGGAAGAATCCTGAATTGTTCAGTCAGGGAATAATTGAAACTAAGCACTTAGCAAAAGAGGTCATCCATCAATCCAGTGGTGGCCATTATGAATACTTGTTTACAGTAAAATTGTTTGCAGAAATAGTGGAACTGATTATTATAACCTGTCACATATCATGGACAGAAAAAGGAGGTATAGCCTGTCAGATGCAAGAGTAACAATAGAAAAATCCAAACACTTCTAAAGTAAATCCCCTAATTTTCATCAAGAAGTTATAGGAACTCTGTTTCTCTATTGATATTGGAAGTGCTTCTACTTCCAGAGCATGGGAAAACAGCTGAACACTTATTTCAACCCTTCTCTCTCTCTCTCTATTTGCATAATATCTTAAGGATACAGGTCCGAGTCACAAATCCTTGAGGCTCTAAAAGATAATTGAGGATTCCAGCCTCAGCTCTGAATCATGTTTAACTACTTTTGCATCACGTGACCAAAAGGAATGAACTATTCTGTGGCCCTTAACAGGGATACTCCAAGGACTGGAGCTGAAAAAAATCCGCCCAGCACCACCTTGCTGCAGCAAACAGTGAATAGTGCAAGCAGCCAAAACACACAAGGTTTGGGAATCACAGAATATCCTGAGTTGGAAGGGACCCACAAGGATCATTGAGTCTAACTCCTATTTAGGCACAGGACAACCCCAAAGTCACACAATGTGGGTAAGAGCATTACCCAAGTGCTTCTTTCCCATGGGAATATGGATCCGCAGCACCCTTAAGGGACAGGCTGGCAACAACATAAGCAGCTGAACTAGGGGATTATAAAAGACAGACTCAGTCCTGTTTCTCCAGCAGTTTCTGTATGTGTATGCGTGAGTGTGCATGTTTGCATATGGATGCATATATATGCAGGTGCACTTTTGTATCTGAAGATCTTTGCTGACCATCTTCAAAGACTGACTGGCATATGGCAAAGAAAACTGAAAACCTCAACCACAAAGCTATGAGTCACAAGTATCTCCATCTCCCCTACCTGCATACATAGCTCAGCACTCACAAAGCAGCCTTGCACTTAAGTCCACATGCTCTTTTTGCTTTTACATTTTACATTGACCTGTTTGTGTTTTCATCCCACACTGTTTTATAAACACATGGAGGGGAAATGCCACGGAGTGCACTCCTGCCTTTCCAGCTCTGCTTCTTGGCTTCTTGAAGCACTACTTGCCGTTAACAGTCTGGAACCAGGGCAATTCATAAATACCCTACAGCCAATGACTCCAAGTCTGCAAAGATAACAAGAAAGAGCATGTATTAATTGCTAGCAGACACTATCCAGCTGTTCTCCTCACCCACAGCAGGACCGTCCAGCAGTCAGAGTTTACTCGTCAGTAAACAATCTATGGAAAAGAATTGCAGATAATTTTAAATCTCCAGCCATTCCCTATGGCATACATACCTTACTGTACCTTAGAAACTGATAATTGAAACCTTTATCTCCTCAACAGAAAAGAAAGGTTTTCTGAGTTTGTTTCCTTCCTTCCACTACTGTGTGTAGTGTAAGAAAAAAGATTTATTCCTTGGGAGTGAGTTTGTACTGCCAGATTAATTTAACAGAGACTATCAATGTAATAATAAAAATATTCTACATAAGCCTAACTGATTTGACATTTTATTGATTTCAACAGCAGATTTACCATTTAGCAACTTGCAGCTTGAGTAATTGGTTTTTCTCAGACTGTGAAACACTTCATGGAAGCAATGGTACAAGAGAGAAGAGGGAACAGCCCCTCCCTCTGACCTGCAGAGGAGGTAATAAATAGGAATAAGACTGCCACCTTTTTCCAGAGTTCAAATGGGAAGGAGCACTCTGCCTCAGGGCTTAGGGCAGCTCCCCTCCCTCAAGTATTGCTTAAGATGCAGGCATGGGTTGCTTGCTTTATAGCTCAGTTTGCATTTCGGCACTTCAGACTGAGTCATGTTTATAGACAGAACTTCTGTCACAGGGTGAAGAGCCATTGCCTCCATATGATACCTTTTTTCCACTCTTTGACCTTACAGATCATAAAAATGTGAAATAAAGCATAGGGGTTTTTTTTCTTCATTTAAAATAAAACTTCTTTTTTGGATAAATTTTTGTTCGTTCTTTTCTTTCTTGGGGGGAGTTTGTTTGGGGTTTTTTTTGGAGTGCTTCAGACATTCTTTTAGCTTTTCTGAAACAGCTGACAAAACAGATATAAATTCCCTGACTCTACTGGCTAGCCCAAAATCTTCGCATTAGCTATGCTTTCTCTTCCAGAACTAAATGCTAAATTTGTCTGAAGGGTGTCAAGTTCCTGTTGCTTGGTGTAAGTTTCAAGGTATAGAAATGTTACACAGCCGCAGATACAATTCCTGATTTCAGGAAGAATTCATCCTGCACATCAAACTCCTCTGCAGATCTGCCTTTGTCAGTTCTCCAGGACTCACATCACAGAGATCTCACAGTTCAGTTGCGTCTGGGGACCTCAGTTTGTGTCTGACCAGCAGAGTATTGGGAGACAACAGGCAAGCAAAGTTTGGGAACATAGAAAATCCTAGGTGTGTGGCTTCTCATGAGATACAGGGTGAATGAATGTCTACAGGCTCTGTGTTCAACCAGCCCATGGATTCAGTCCTAAATCTCCAGCATTTTCTGCCTGGCAAAAAGCATTAACACCATCAGAGCTGCAGAAATATTTATCCACTAGAAGACTGGGGTAGAAAGCCTAAAAGTTCTCAGCTTGAATCTGAATCGTATAGTTACTGAGGGCACATGAATCAGTACAGAGATTAGCACATGCCTGAGGAATAAGTGACATTCATGGATCAGGATGGAAGAAACATGGAAGACAAAAATACTGTTTAGAAAATGATTATTTATTTATCATCAGTACTGGGACCTTGAAATAATAACACACTGTTCAGCAATTTAGAAAAGGTCTTTTTGTACATTTGTGTGTATGTCAGAAAAAGGAGGCTGCTGATTTTCTCAAATTTTCTGACTGGCTTTTGGATAATGGGTGGAGCAACTATTGCCTTCCACAGTCCTCATTGGTGAATTTGAGTTGCATGAAGTTTTTTAACAAGTTTTTATTGTGAGACTAAATATAATCTGTGTTGGAATTGCCGCCCTGTGAATTCCAATCTCAGGGTAAAAGTAGGGTAAAGGTAGATACAAAGCAGAAGCTGAAACGATAGCAAAGAGACAAAATCTGGAGGAGCTGCAGACAGTGTTTTGGGTTTTGTGGTGGTGGTGGTTTTTTTGTTTGTTTGAGGTTTTTGGGGTGGGCTTTTTTTTTTCTTCTTTTCTTAAGAAGGAACACCTGCAAGTTTATTTCTGTGTACTGAACAAGAGACTTTTGGTTTTAGTAATTTTGCAGCAGAAAAGAAACCTGTATTTAAGACATTCAGACTATAAAACAGGAGGAAAAGAAGCAGTCTGAAACATACCTCACTTTGTTAATGAAAAAGAGGAATTACATTTCTGGATAATGGGTAAAAAAACCCTTCCAAAACATGGGGATAAGAATGTACTACAGCTACACCTGTTATTCTGAACTGGAAAGAAAAATTGTTAAAAGATCACTATGCTCCAACTTGCAAACCTCTGCATGTTATTCTGTGATAATAATTTGGATGTGCTGGTGAGCCCTACTTAAACTGAATGTCTTTTTAATTAAAAAATCATTAAGGTTTCTTTTCAAGAACAAACAAATTAAGAAAGCTCTTTTAGGTGACTGAGTGAGGTTAAGAAATGAGGCAGTGAGAGACCTTTAAGAAAAATCCAGAGAAAGTGTAGAGTGTCTGAGGAATCGGAGAAGAATCCCAGGAGAAGAAAGCCTCTAGAAAGCAAAAGAGTATGGCGATGATGAAGGAGATTCTTCGATCTAGAAACCTCTTGCTCGTTGTTCTCATTCCACTTCTGCTGCTTCCTCTGCCACTTTTATATCCCAGCAGCGTAAGTACATTTTCATTTTCTTTTTAACAAAGCCTTTAACAGTAGGTAGCCATGCTGTGTAAGTCTGCAGTGTGCAAAAAGAAGGCAAAGATGTAAATAAACATTGCTTTTAGAAAAATCAGGGACTCAAATTTGAAGGACTGGGAAGGTCACTGAGAAGTCATCACAGTAAGAACCAGAAATACCTTTACTCATGTCACAAGAATGATGTGAAGTTAGTAATGCACTGCTTTAAATCACAAATATTATATCTTCTCTTTTTCTACAATAATATGTCTGTGGAAGGGGGAATAGAACAAACATATCCATAACATTTCCTTTAAGAAGAAGTCTTTATAACATGAATACCTTTAGTGTCTTTGGATTTTTAGTAATAAATATACATGGAGGAACTTCCAAGTTGTTGTGGGTTTATAGGATAGCAATTCTACTGAGGCAGGAGCTAGGACTCAGTGAAAGATGCTGTAGGTACCTCTGTTGAAATATTGCAGCTCTGGTAGTGGCTAGTAAACAATGGTTCAGAGACATATATAACTGCAGTACACAGGAGTGAACAGTCTGTGCTTAACAAACAGACCAGGGAAGGGGAGAGAATGCAGCTGCGTTCCTGACACTGTTTTGGAGCTACTAAGTATTCTTGCCCATATGGTTAACTCCTCCCTATGCATGTCTCTGCAGTTATAAACCATAAAATAACAATGTTTTCCTATCTTACAGATAGGATGATGTTTAACTTATCAAAATCTGCAATGAGTTAAGAATTCTGTGGTTGATGCTTCCATAGTCCCAGACGTAAATCTAGCCAAATGGTGCAGCAATTTCCATTCCTTCCTCTACCCTGTTAAAATTAATTCTTCCCTCCAGAATCAGAGGATTTATGAATAGTCGTACCTCATCAAATTGAAATGAAAAGGATTAGAAATTGTATAACAGTTTTTTAAACTAAAATTTTAGCATTTTGTTTAGAAAGAAAAAACAGATTCATAGAAAGGAAATGTTCCTACACCACTGAACTGTATGTTGCACTTTGAGTTTTCCTGCTCTGAACTTCAATATATAGCTCAGTTGCCCTCTTATAGTAGTTTCCCATCTCTTGCTTCTCTCAAGAGGTAAAGAATGACAGACAATCTTGCTCTACCTCAGAGAACAGCAGGGCTCCCTATTTCACAGAGGCTTGTTTTAAAAAGGGGTTTAATCTCCCCCAATGCCACTGGAAGGGTGACATAAGAACAGATACTCCCTGACATGCCCATATGGCACTGTAACTATGGCATGCTCTATGTCCCTTGAGAATCTCTCCTAGGAAACATAAGATTCACTGCACTCAAATCTGTCACTAGTGTTTGCTCCCTACCAGATTCAGAGGTAGAAGATGCAATAAGGAAACCTCAATAACAAAAGGAATTGTAATAGCATCATATGGATTAACTGAAGTTAACTGACAGTATTGCTTAAAGAATTGCTATGATAGAGTACAAGGTCCTCTGCACTGTTACTGTGCACCTCAGAGTGTTGCTTTACTGTAAAGTGATATGAAAAGCTATCAGATAATGTTTTACATCCACTTCATATACACATGAACGACCACAGATGGTAAAGTATAGCCATGAATCTCACCTAGAGTTGGACAAATGTTTATAATGTTATTAAGAAAACATCTATGCCAGATAAACTCAATTGATAATACACTATTTAAGTAGTTTAGTGTGGTATTTACTTTGTTACAACCCATTGATTCTGATTATTTCTAAATCTGAAGATTAAATATGTCACCTGCTGACTTACTTATATTTTCATTTGTCAGACAATTATATTGTTTTCTGTCTTTCTTATAAAGAACAGAATTACCAGGTGGTTCACATTTGCATTTCTGCAGGGAAACAGTTTGCAGCTTCTTTGATGATATCAGGACAGCTCTGGAAATGTCAACGGATCATTACATGTAGTTGCAAGAGTGATCAAAGGGAGCAGTAGGACTCAGTCAGAACTGTTTGTACATATGGCTAATGGAAATAATGTTCACAGCTTCTTTTCTATTATTTTGTGACAAGAAATGGTTGGGTAAAATATAAACACAAGAAAATTTTCTTGAATTCTTCTTCCTTTTCCAAAGTTTATACCTGAACTAGGACTTGTACAGCAGATTTGGGACACATATAAGTACCTTTCAGGTCATGACATGTACAGAAAAAAAACATTGTGTATTTTACAAACTATGGATCTTTTTCATTCTGTCCTTATTTCTCTCATCGTTAGCAGTGACTTGGGAGCATTTTTGCCTTTTCTTTTTTTGTTTCACCTTTATCCACCTTTTTTCATAAAGCCATCAGTGATACTATAAAACATGCCACATGAATTTAGTTAGTTGTGGGCAGGGTCCCCTATGACTGCTGATCCTCTGGCCACGCTGAACCTAATCAAAGACATGTGGATGACACCTCAAAAGTCAGCAAGAGATGTTGCATGTTGTGAGGCCAGCAGTATCAGATGATGTTTGTCCCTGCCAGGCAGCGGGGTTGGAACTAAATGATCTTTAATGTCCCTTCCAGCTCTGGCAATTCTATGATTCTATGTTGACACCTTGGCATACCAAATCAGCAGAATGGACCCTAAAGTTGTGAACATGCTCTGAACAGCCACAGGTGGCACACTTTCATTCATCTTTAGTTATATTTACACAAACTGAAGGGAGGGAATTATAGTGTGATCCCATCAACTCAAAGATGGTAGTCTGGAAGCTAGACTACCTTTTCTTCACACAGCCTAACCACATGCTTCCATGTAAGATATGCAATACACATCCTTAAGAGGGTAAATGTCCAACATAGAGTTTATTCTTCTTTTTAATCACTCTGAGATTGTCAGATGTTTTAATTGCAAACATTTTATGCATGATCCTTTTGGTGGAATTTTTAGCCATGGCTTCTTTTCAGGTTGTCTTCTTTTCCCCTAAGGAACTGACTGAAGACAGGTGGTAGTCTCTCCAGCCACCACATTTTCCTAGCCCCAGCTTCAAACTCTGAGGTGGACTTACCAGTCATTTTCAGCTCTACAATAAGAAGTGAGAAGGATGAAACAGTTAAAATTATACAGCCTGCTTCAGTCCAGTGCTTAGTAGCTCTGGTAACTATCAATTAAATATATAAATTCAGCTTAATTAAATAGAAGAGATTACTATGGTTTCTCTTGGAAACAGGCTGGTTTAAAGCATTGAGAAAATAAAGTAAGTTGCTAGACAAGCTGATTAAATTTTTAGTGGAGATTATCAAACTTAGCTTTCCTAGTACTTGCTATCCAGTTTTATACCATTTAAAAATGTGTTTTATTTTACTTTTGTTTGTAAACTGATGCAGCCTAGTGTATTGGAAACACAAAGACTCAGTGCCCATCCCAGCTTGGTTTTGCCAGAGATGCAACTTCCCTTTGTCCTATTCCATTTCCACTATCAGTCTACTTTACTGCTACATACAGAAGCAATAGAAAATAACAATCTGGTCTCAAAGAAATGAAAGAGAAGCACAAGTGAGAAAATAGTTTGGAATAAGGTTAGGATGAAACTAATTTTCTGAATTTTGGCAAAACATATCTCAGATCTTACATCTGCACTGCTTTAAAAATAAAAATGCTTTTTCATGTAAAGGCATTTTTCTCCTCAGACAATTACTGGGTGTCATTCAGATCCCATGCAAACATAGTAGTTTGATGTCAGAAATTAATCAGTTTAAAAATAAAACTGTGTCAAATTGCCAGTAGGTCACAAAAAAGAATCCTGTGCTCTACTTTCTGTGGAATACTAACCATGAAATATAATGTAGTTAAAGATGACTGAGCAGCAAGCTGACTAATGTTTATGAGCCAAACTATCAGCTCTGTCTATCACCCAAACTATTTCTGTCTTCCTAGTACAGATTGCTAAAAATCTTTAGTGCCTGTCATCTCACCTCTAAAATTATTTCCATTTTTAAGTCAAAAGTATTTGTTTGTTTGTTTTACTGAACTTGAAGTTGTTACAACATGAACACTGGTCTTTGGAGTTTCAAACAGCATAGCACTTCTATTTGATAAAATACATGCTTCATACTCCATTAATATTTAAAAAAATAAACCAAACCAAGCAAAACAGTAACAAAAACCCCCCTCTGATCTCATCCATTCTAATCCAAACTTCTCTAGCCTCTTTTATAATTTTTTTCTTGATAGCAATGAAGCTACAACAGTAATAAAATATTTTATTGTAATATTTTGTTGAAGGACTTGACCAACCATATTGATTCTATGATTCTATAGAGGACTAGTGAAACCTGTACTGGAGAGTTCTAAACTTAAACAACTATTTTATAATGGTTAAGGAAAAGAAACAAATATGCACATTTCTTTGTGGTTCAGAGTACATCTCCATTCATAAGGGAACAATCCAGAGCTAAATTTCTCCAATAGTCTTTCAAATACTCTTTATAATCTCTAAAGTAACTGAAGTTTATCTGATTCAAGGAAATTATTTTTCCTCATAACTTTATTTCAGTTATTTTGGTGACTCTGCTTATTTGAAGCAGAACTGTTTAATGTTACATTTTTCTGAAACAGGAGTCAATGCAAGGTCTGGCACCTAATTTAAACACAGTCTTCTGAGTGAGCTTAGGTGCAATTTTTAAGCAAGCAAAAGAAATGGCACATAGCAATCTATCTTAACCTTTTCTCTGAGCTATGTTCTGCCTGTTATTACTATAAGCTGCCCTAAAAAAAGAACAGCTGATTGTGCCTTTGTTAGGAACAATGTAAAAAGGACATGTATAAACATGAATTTAAATACAAGCTATTGACTCATTTCATTGAACCCATGTTCCTATATAGTCTTACTTTAGACTTTACCAGCTTGTTCACAAAACTGATTGAAAAAAATGAAGCATAATACACGCTCATTGATTTGTACAAGTATCTGTGGGAATTGCTTGTGTGACTTCTTAAGCTGCTTAATTTTGGAGTCATCCAGTCAGGAGACAAAGTAATTAAATCATATTTTAGCACACAGACAACATTTGTGAGCAGTGGATTTTCTAAACAATAGCCATTGAGAGTTATGAATCAATAAAGCTTGACAAATTCATAAGGAACTTCCAGTGAATAATGAAAAATGGGTAGATTTACAGCAGGTGTACTGAGTGCAGACCTGCTAGCTTCCATAGAACTGCCAGTTAGGCCCAAAACAGGAGCTGGTTTCAAATTCGAGAAAAGGAAAGCTAAAACTTTTTCTGGAGGGTAATTTCTGGAAGTATTAACAGGAACCATCCCCAGGTTTCTGAGCATAACAGACTGAGCCTAAGGAGAACTTGACACAATGCCACAAATAAAGGCATCTATCTAAAAAATGGGCCACATGACTTTTGTGGGCTACCTGTGTTTTTCTGTAAAAATATTCAGCAGATAGCACCTTTCTCCATCATGTACCAGCTCTCCATGAACATTCAGTGTGATGTTGTCATACCCTTCTCTACCAGAACCGTGGACAGCAGCAAATTTGTTTGCTTAACTTTGTTAACCAATTGCCTCTAAGCTCTTCAAGTCTGTAGTCTTCTTCCAAGGGTCAGTGGAAATTACCTGAGAAAATAAAATCCACTGACAAAAAATATAGGTTTTCACACTATTTAAAAAACATAGTCAAAGCAGTCTTCCAGAGTTATTTCCCAACAGAGCCACAGTGTAGCTTTACCCATGCTATGGCACATGTGAATGTTCTCACCTGATCCTGAAAACTATGGGCTCCTGTTCTTGTCCAATATTGGAGAGAAAGCCATGCAGAAATACCAGCACCATAGACCCAGTCTGAGGAGTCATAGTTGAATGCTTGGTAAATATTAGATTATGAAATTCAAACAAGTTTGTAAGTGCACTTGGAACCATTATTTTGTTGATAAATATGTTCATCCCAATGTTTTGCCCAGGCTTCTGTGCAAAACCTTTCATTACCATCATCTCCTGGAACTGACTTTTCAGGTAGTAGCCTAGATTTCACACCCAAACAGCTGTACCCTAAAAGGTCCTTGTGCAGTTGTTGGTAACTGCAGTCTGATGAGTCCTATGAAGGTATTCACAAGGTTTCAATTGTAGGTGGTGAGGCAGCAACACGTAACCTCTGTGCTTTGTCCCTACAGGAAGCCTCATGTGCCTATGTGCTGATCGTGACAGCTGTGTACTGGGTCTCTGAAGCGGTACCTCTTGGTGCAGCAGCCTTGGTTCCTGCTTTCCTATACCCACTTTTTGGAGTCATGAAATCCAGTGAGGTCAGACCAGCATGTACTTTTTTATCATTTAATATTCTTACTCCCATTTATTTGAATAAAACTAACCTTAGTGGACTGACAAGACTACAAGATATGAGAGGAAGAAGTGTTCATCTTATAAGGTGTAACTTGGGCTGACCACCTCTTTCTTCTACTGAATATAGGTATAGGAAAGGTTATATTAGCCAAGAAGGATGTCCATCCTTTCAGCTTCTGCATCACCAGCAATTCCCAAAACCTATTGCATCAAAGGATCTCACCTTTCCCCCCCTTCAAAACCATGCAAAGAGCATCTATGGGATAAACAGTAAAGTTTCCTTCCAATTATATTTATTACAGATGATGCATAAAGCAAGAAGCTAAAACCAATTCCATTTACTAAGTTCTAAAAGGAATCACCATTTACTTTATGAGACTACATAATTTTGTTATCCATGTGAATGTCTAGTTCTTTTTCCAAGATGTAACCTTAGTGCTGCCTTGTAGCCATGAGTTCTAATGTAAAGGAGTGGCTATACAAAAAATTATCTATAAGTTCTGGATTTGCTTACTTGAGATTTTTTTGAATATTACTTTCTTTCATCAGTTTATTTCATTTCATCTACAGCGTTATTTTCCCCTAGTTTTTTTCTCTCTCTTTTTTGGAGGAATCGTACTTGTTTTACAAGGACTAGAAATACAGATAAGAGCACAGAAGAATATATAGCAACAATAAAATTGTTAAATTTCTAACACAATGTAGCACTGGACTTACCCATAAATGGATGGAGACAAGCATGAACCAAGAGTTTTATGACTGATCTTATTCCTCCTAGTGGTGTAACAACTGGATAATATAATCAGCTACATTTCCATACCAACACAGTTAAATATTTTCATGATTTTTTTCCTAACATAAAAGTAAACTAGCTACACATTTTCATTACAAAACTCTGCAGCATATTAGAGAAGGAAAATTTAAGGGCAGCCTGATAGAAATTCAATGTAGTATCAAATTAAATGACAATAAGATTATATTATTTGCTTTAGGAATGGAAATAAGCCTCTGTATTTTTAAACGAACCACTCTGATGATGCTGCAGTATTTCCAGTCTGCTATTCTGGAGTGCCAAAGAAACCCAGGGCTCTTGACTAGCAGTTTAAGCTACAAATAACATATAGGGACTTAAAAATATGAGGCAGCATGTCGTATATGAGTATGTGTGAATCAATAAGAGTATTAGTATTCATTTGTTTCTCCAAAATGACTGTGAAAGAAATAATGGAAAACAACAGATTCTTTATGCTTCTGGCTTGATGGATTCCTTTCATTCAGTTCAAGATCAGTTTTTAACAAGGCAGCAGAAAAATGAAGAAAGTTAATGAGAAAGAAACCAGTGGAAGAAAGCCAAAAAAAGTTATATTGAAAAGTCCTGGCAGACAACTCTGATGGTCAAGCCTGTTTAAGGTCACCATGGGGATTTGTTAAATAAATATAATTAGATACTTCTCTTGCTGCAGCTTTCACAAAAATAACATTAGTGTCATTCCTGTATCAGTATAACTGAGAACAATGGAAAACAATAATGCTTCTACCAGTTTTTATTTTTTTTTAAATGCTGGCACCTACATTTTGTTAGGAGAATAGTTTTAAACTGAAGAAACAATGTGTTTGGAAAAACATTCTAGCAAAAGCTTGGGAAGGATTGCATTAGAATGAAATGAAAAATTTAGCTAGACTCCAACCATCTGTTTGCATCTTCTAATTTCTCCCATTTTGTTTGTTTTCACACAAGATTGTGTATGTGTGAATGTCTTGGTTTGCTTCAGTTGTTATTTTTGCAGTTACTTCACAGAACATCTTCTCACATCTTATCTTAGCAAGCCTCACATTCATTAATGCTGCTTTGCAGGCCCATGAATGGTCTCTGATTTTTTTTCCTGAGCCAGCTGATGATTTCTGCTCATCCCTTTTTAATTAAGGTTCTCCTTTTTGAAACTCTGCTCTATTTTCTTGATACAATGGAGATGGATTTCCATTGTAAAAAGTTCTGGCACAGGTTTTGTGGATTGTCACAGCAATATCCCAGGCTTTTTTATTGCATTCAGAGATCCTGTCTCAAAGGACTTTTTTTCTGATGCTGTAGGTTCTAGGAGTGCCATATTTTGCCCAAGAGTTGAACAAGATCTAAGAAATACTAACGAGATAGACAATGACATCTTCAGAATGAAAAAGCAGATGAAGAATATTAATAAATTGCCTTCACTGCAGAGGTTTGGCTGTTTCAGTCTGGGCCCAGCTAAGTATGATTAACTGCAGGCAATTAACATCCTGCTCAAAGAAGGAAAATTTCTCTTGATCTCTTCAAAGCTGAGAAACCTACTAACAAGTGGGTACAGAGCTTTGTTACTTGTAAACACAGCATGAAAGAGATTAAAGAGAACATTTTGACTTATTCTGCATTTTCTCCAGCTCCCTGTCATTCTTTATCTAGTGAGGAAAAAAAATCTACAATACCATATTTCTTCTCATTCAGCATTCTCTCTGTGTAGAGTAGTTACTGCTCTTTTACTTGGTTATTTCCCCCTTGCCCTTAACGCAGGTGGCTGCTGAATATTTCAAGAACACAACTTTGCTCCTCATGGGTGTGATTTGTGTGGCAGCTTCTGTAGAAAAGTGGAACCTTCACAAGCGAATTGCGCTGCGCATGGTCATGATGGCAGGAGCAAAGCCAGGCATGTGAGTGAACCTTTGGCTTTGGGGTAGTCTGAGGCTGACAACAGCAGCTTGAAAGAATAAATACTAACTCCAACTTTCCCATACATTAGCAACAGCTAGCTTCGTTTGGGGCTTTTTTCCCTACTCATTTTTCCTTTCAGAGTTTGAAAGCTTACAAAGTTTCTCATCCTCTTTCTGCCATCTCCTATTCCTTGTCTTGTTTCTACTTTGCTTTTTATTTTAAACTGATACTGATTTTAGTCTCTTTGTTCCTCCTTTGCCTATTGTTTAGCAAACACAAAAGAATGTTTAAATCTTGGATAGGCTGAAAATCGCTGTTTCTCACATCACATGCCAATTTCCACTTGGGCAATGATACATTGTCTTATGACAGTTCTCAGTACAAGGTAGCATTTTATCTGGACATAGCATGATATTTTGGTAAGGAAAAGACCCCATTTAGTTATCTGTTGACAAGTGAAAATGTTAGGCATGGAGGCCTTTAATATTTCTGAAAGTGCCTCAGGATTTTCATGTGTTGCACTCCAGGTTGCTGCTTTGCTTTATGTGTTGCACCACAGTCCTCTCCATGTGGCTTTCCAACACATCCACCACTGCCATGGTGATGCCTATCGTGGAAGCAGTGCTCCAGGAGCTAGTGAATGCTGAAGAGGAGCACGAGGTCATCAGTACTGCAGGCAGCACCATTATTGAAGAAAACGAGCCAATAGGTATTTGTCAACATTGCCCATTCTTTTCTCATTTGTTTATCAGTGACCAGACACATTGATGCACATTATTCAAATTCTATTGAGGCCAGAGCTGTCTGACTTTTATTGCCATAGACACTGGTCTGTACTCTTCATAGTTTGAAATTTCTTTCAAAAAAATGAAAGTAAGTTTCAATATGTGATGGGAGAATTGTAGTAGAGAAACTATGTTGAATTAGAGCATGTACTGGAGTTTGTGTGTCATAAACATTTAAGTCATAGAATTTTAGAGGGTTGGAAGAAAACATCTGAGACTAACTTCAAAGAAATGTAGCAGATACCCCAAAGCGTGTTCTGAGTCAATCCCATGCTTGCTCATTCTACCTCTGCCCTTCCAGGCTGCCCAGGTCAGAGCAGGTGCCACATAAAAAACTGATAAGAGCTCTAAGGTTCATTTTATTCCTTCCTTCCTTCCCAGAAATAAAGGATTTGGGAAGAAAAGATTCTCTTTTTTCTTTCAAGTCACTGATTCTTGGCTGAAAATGTTGTCATCTAAACCTGCCTGTTATATGTAGATATGCTAGTCTTTTAACTGCCAGAGGCCCATGATCAGGACAATATGACAAAATAAAATGTTACATAAGGGTCACAGAGTACCTGAGAGGGTTCAGACATGTTTTGTTTGCAGTAGTGTCTCTACTTTCAGTGGTATAGTCCAGAGGCTCAGCTCAATTCTTACCCCAAGGGCTGCTTTCTCTTCCTTCATTGCAGGTCTCAGCGAAAAGCATGGCCAGCCTTCACTGGAGCTTATCTTCATCAATGAGGAGTAAGAATGAACCCAGTACATCACGACTGGAGATTTGAGCCCTACACAGGTTGCAATGAGATGAATCCAGGAGTAGAGCCAGGAAGGGCACGCAGAAGCTTACAAGTGAATGTTTCAGATGTGACTGGGATTAATGTAGTGGTCTGGATCTCACTAAAGCTTCCCAGTATCCATTTATTTTTTAACACTATGGCCATTTTAGTGAGAAGGAAAATGTTTCCCAGGGTTTGAAAGATCTTCTTTTGAACTCTGTTTGTGCTGTATATGAAAGTGCTGTCCACAGTTTTCTGTTTCTGTTCCCCTGAAGGAACAGTGGTGGAGAGGATCCAAGCACAGTATGGAGTGCCCAAAGGACATATCCAGAGGGAAGACACTTATAGAGGAAACCTGAGGAAAGTCTGAAATGTCAAGAGCATGCAAGAGAGAGATGAGAGTTGGGGGTGGGGGGAGGATGGAGGTGGGGAAAGGGGAAAAAAAAAACCAAACCCACTAGTCTTCCCTCCAAAAAACATGTAAAATATTTCTTTTAATATAGACTAAGTTCTTCAGAAGTTTGACACACTAACAGTTTCAACCAGATCTCTATTTGGGGTATGATCTAGTAAAGTGAAAAAGGCAAACCAAGGAAAGGACTAATTTATTTGTCAAATTATCAAAGACACACAGGAGAACATACTTAGTTTGTTACATAGTTATTGTTCTGAAACTATGTTATAAGCTAAATCCTGAGAAGCATCTTCTTATAAGGTGTGAGAATAAATTGCACAGTCTCTTCTTGAGCAACTTCTATATTGTTCAAAAGTGTTCAAAATAAAAGACAAACAGGTTCTTGTTACACCTTTAAAAATTTACTTTCAAACAAACCTTATGATTCAAACAGCACAGGTTGATGAATTTAAGTTAACTTGCAAGATCTAAATGGTTTTCTCATTCATCTGGAAACTCTTTTTTCTTTTTTTATCCCAGTCACATTTTCCATGCTGTATAGAATCAAATTTTCAGTTTGGCATTGTGCCACTAATCTCTTTAAGCCCTGTTGAAGAGTATGTGTAGGATATTTCATAAGAGTACTATTATTAAAAGAGTATTGCTTGAAAAAGAGCTTGAAATTCAGTGGGAGAAGAAAAGCAGCACATCTTCTGGAATTAAATCTGTTTCCAATGTCAAAGGAAAAGTTCCGTGGATTGTTTGCATGGTCCACATGCCTCACAGGACAGATTTTAGTGAAGACTTTTGTGTGGTATAGATAGGTGTTCAGAAGAATCATTGGAGAGGTTGGTGGAGGAAGAACTTGAGTAGAACAAAAAAGAGGTAGCACTGGATTATCTGGTGAGTCACTCCACTATGAATAAAATCCATTCCTAGAATGGGTTATATACTGCCTAGAATACATAGTCTTTCTTGCTTGGAGGTGGAACCCCACTGCTACACAGCTAGAGACAGAGTTGTGAACATAATGATGAGTCATGTATCTGGCCAAAGACACTACATAGGAAGTACTAACAAATGCTATTCTTCACCATTTCAGTAGGCACTAGTTCTCCCACAGATGTTGCCCCTCCTACACATGATCTGTGTCTTTTGAGGGAGCTGAGTGAACAGGCATTTTTAAAGTATATTTTCCTTTCTTTGTTTTAGTGCTACTACTGCTGACCTCAGCTCCTTGATGCACTCAAAGGTATTGTCATAGATAGTATCTTCTGAGCTACAGTGTCCTCTAATGCAGGAACCATCAGAGCAGAGTCCATGCAACTCCACAACAAACTGTCATTTCCTTTACTTCAAACAAGTAGTGGTTGTTGGCAGAGAGTACGTACTGCAGAATATCATGCTTGGTTGTAACCTATCATCCTGGTTGCACAAATCAAGTTAGGGAACACTAATTCTGTAGTGTTTGTTGTACATTTTGCTGGAGATCTTGACATTCAGTCAGTAAACTAACAATTCCATAAGGTTTCTAGCAAGTTCAGATATAATCTTTTCTTGTCCAGGTATTTCTGGCTTCTGTGGCTGAGACACTTCAGTTACTAGAACAACCTATACATACACAAAATCATGGCCTCTAGCAAGAGACCTGTTAGATTCTCCTACATAGCAGAGGAAGAAGACCTAAACTTGTTATAATTTGACTTTTAAGTCACTTTAAATTAAAATCAGGAAATCAGGTTGGTTTGTTTGGTTTTGTTTTAAATATTTTTTCCCCAACTGCAAAGCTTACAGCTGAAATTGTAGTAGGTTTTTTTGTTGGTGGTGGTTTTTGTGTTTTTTTCAAAGGCTCACTAGTCATGACCTTTACAAAGCATTATAAATTCTAATCTAAGTGCCCCTAGGAACAGAAGAAAGGCTAATCCAAAGGCATTTGCCTCTCTACAGAGTATGAATGGTGTGCATATGATAGGCAGCTCTATTGGAACAATGAATTCTAAGAACAATGGGCAGCACCTACCTCAGGTAAGATGTTAGACCTGGGATGTGAGGAAAAGGACAGATGTGAACCTCACATGCTCCCTACTACTTTCATATTTGTTCCTTGAAAGCTGTGTTACATGGAATCATCCTCCAACATCTTATAGCAGCTGTGGCTTGGCCCTTTTCTAGTTCTTGCTCTCATTTGATGTGCCCAGCACAGGTATGTTCAGAAGACTCTTCCTCTAATGGCTACTTCAATTCATTTAGCTTTATGTTCAGTAATATGATCATATTTCACCCCTTATTTGGCTCTTCTACCCACTTTATCTTTGTGAAGTGTCCTTGAAAACAGCCCAACTTAAAAATAACAATCCTTGACAATCAAAAATCTTCTCAGAACTGAACTGGCAGCAGGCATGGACCAATTTGGTCAGCCAATTTGTTAGGTAGCCTTAGTATCCATCTCATTTTTGTCTTGCCAAATATCCATATATACACCCTCAAAATCCTTAATTACATCAGTCCATTCCAGTATTTCTACTTTGCCTGATTGGATAGAAGAAGTGATTGATGTTTGGACTACCACTACATAGTATCTTAATGGCATAATTTGATGTCCAGGAAATATTAGGCTAAAATCAACACATGAATTTGCATTCATACTGCAAAAGAATCTGAGTGCATGTTTCTGAAAAAGGCTAATGCACAGCTCCTGATACTTAATTTTCTCTTATAGCCATCCATGCACATTCATATCTTGCAAGTAGTATACTCACTTCACTTATAACCTACAGGGATTTTAGCCAGGGTACCCTCATGATTATGATGAACTTAGAGCATGACTGGTTTTACTACGTAAACCCAAATTCAAATTAATAAATTTAACAAATCTATCTGAATCATTTTCTGCATTTATCCTGATCCTAAATTACAGACTTGAGTTGCATGTGAAGTGCCTTGTAGTACTCTACCTTTTTTTTCAGTGCAAGACTTGATTTACTAATATATTTTCCTGTTGCTGCTAAGAAAGCTTCTTTTGAAGCAATATTTTCCTACAGCTTTTTCTTCAACTGTCTCATTGTCCAGCCTTTGTCATGCCATTTCTGAGACTTCTGGCTCTCCACTCACAGTTAGCATTTGTCTGGTGGCTACTAATAAGCCTCAAGGATTATGGATTCCTATTGCTGCAGTGCTGGCATCCTGCCTCTGCAGCCCACAAAGGCTTTTGCTATCCCACTGAGATTCCAGTCAGAACTGGAGCTGGCCCAAATCATAGCCAAAAATCTGATTATTGTTTATCCTACATTTCTGCCACAGATCAGGCAATTTCAGGTCCCTGAACTAGGTTTCTAGTTCTGATCCTCGTTAATCTCTGTGAAGGAAAAACTGCCCCCTCTTACGCAAACATCTTGTTTCTCTAGGACCAGTATCACCATGGAATTAAAGCAAGTAGGGCTGCTGTTCTGATCACCTGCTTTCTTTGATGATTGTATCCTCTCCCAGGCTCAGATACTGGTCCTGCCTCCTAAGCCCTCAGAGCTGCACCTGAACACTAAGTACCGGTATCAGACCAGACATGACCACATGGTTTGTAAATGCCTCTCACTGAGTATCTCCTACGCGGCAACCATTGGAGGACTGACAACCATCATAGGGACCTCTACTAGCCTCATATTCTTAGAGCACTTCAACAAGTAAGTGATAATATGGTTGTTTGAGAATGGTGCTTGTGTCATTATCATCTCTGTGGCTTTCCTCATGGGTTATTTACTGCCTCAAGGAACCCTTGTAAGACAGTCTCTCTGAAGGCAATTTTGTTTCCCACACTGATGTTATTACTAATGGTTAATGGCTGAAAGCAAGAGATTAAGTTAATACATAGCCATCTATTTCTCTCATGTAAAATAAACATCATTCAGCGTGTGGCAACATTTAAGACTTTTCAGCAACTTCTTTTGATTTTACAAACTAATAATCATGAAGGCAGCAGGCACTCTGGAAAGGTAAACACTAAAACCATAACATCAAAGAAGACAAAAAGAAATACTCACAGAGAATATATGTCATAAAATCAGCTTCAATGTGTTCTACAGGTTCTTAGAAAGCAAGTTCTTATGATGAACCTAAAGGCATCACTAATGGTACTTGGGCTGCTCAACATGTAGTGCAAAAATAAATTTAGAAATGTGGCCTTGCACTCTTGCTTCAGAGAAGATGGGAATCAGCTCTCTGAATAGCTAAGTATTCCCTTAATCATATATGCCTAGGGCTCTCAAAGACATGAATATTATCTCTGTCAAAAGACTAGTTGTACTTCCCTTCATGTACAGATATGTGTCCAAGCTCAAACCTGACTTTGATCATCTACTGCTGCCATGGCATCTTTCATGTCTCTCTTTGAAATAGTGGTAGCAAGAAATCTAATTTCAAAAGCCATCCTTAACCCAAGGATTTGAATTTTACACAGCTTCCAAGGATCTTGTTATTATGACAGTTCCATCAATTGCACATATTTGTCAGAGCCCAGCAGAATACAGCCATTATTTGTGTGGTCCATAACAAGACATACAAAGAGATTTGTGTGAAATCATTCTTAAGTCTGCTGACACCAAAAAGAGCTTTAACAAAAAACAAAGGTAGGGCCAGAATTTCACTCCTGGTAACTCAAAGGGTTTTTGAAGCTGGCTAGACAATCCAGACCATCTAGTCTTAAAGGTGTGAAGTGTCCTTGACATACTCTCTTTGGCAACTGGTTTCATTAGGTGTGTGTCCTTTTATTGTTCTAACTTCTTGTGCATTCTTTTTTTTTTTTTTTTTTTTTTTTCNGAATTTTGGAACCTGGTTTTTGTTCAGTCTCCCCATCTCCCTCATCATGTTGGTCTTGACTTGGTTCTGGATGCATTGGTTGTTCTTGGGTTGCAAGTGAGTGCAGATTGCTCAAGATTCACAGATTATGAAAGTAGGGCATCCGTGACTCCTCTAGAACATGTCTCATAAAAATGGTCCCAGTTGCAAATAACAAAAAATAAGGCACAACTGCCTTTTTCTTGCCAGAAGATTTACCAGAGGAAATCTTATTGCTTAGCTGTGCTGCATAGACAGCAGGGTACAGTATTGATGCTTGTGAGTGAAGTGCCTAGGTATTACTGATGGAAATCCTTACTATGCATTCAATTGATTGTTTGAATTCATGCCATAATGATCCTTTTGTAGGCCAAAAATCTTATTAAAAGTTCTTTTGGAAAACTACAGATGAATAGAAAAATAATTGCAAGTGAACAAGTTACTTTTCTGTTCTGTCCCCAGATCAATGAAATTAATGTAAGACCAGTTAAAATGAAAAGTAAATAGACTCCCTAAAAATTTCTCTTTAAAGAGGAAATGACTCTCAGACTAAGAGATGGGTAGCTGTTGATACCAATAAGCCCCTTAGCCCCCCCAAAATGAACAGGGCTCAGTCTTCTAGTTCATTTGTTCCACATATCCTCTTGGCAGAGGCACTCAGCAAAGTTAAATTAAATTGCATTAAATTGTGGTGCAGACACATTGAGTCAAAATTAAAGTGGTCTTAATTTGATTTAGTTTACTCCAAAAAGAAAGCTGAACTGACATCACTAATTTCTTTCACATAAGACAATGAATAAAATGACAAAGGCTTCTTCTTGTTGCTGACCTTGAGTAGAGTTGAAGAGGTAATTTAGAGGTGAACAGATTTATGTCCTTCTCTCAGTCTCCTGAGTCTTATAGTTCCAAATTAGAAGACTAAAGTGGGGGTTATTGTTTGGATTTTTTTTTGTTATTTTTTTTTAACCTTGAGAGGAAACAGGCCCTAACATGAACCTAAATTACTTTCATTTTTAAAAATAAATATAATTGAAATTCCACATTGCAGCCAAGACCTCATGCTGATTAATGTTGTTCTAAAAAACACCAGAGACTGGAGCATTATTGATTTTTGAGAAGTATTGGTTGATTCCAAGCCTCCTTAATCTCTGCCTCCTGTTCACTGCAGTTCATTAAAGAACATATTATGTTAAGAGCTTGGCTACACCACTCTGCTTCACGTCTTCCTAAGCCTAGAAACACAACATGTTGAAACAATTGCATAATGCATGTGGATAAACATTTACTGAATTCCAGTAAAGTTCATGTCCTTTTCCTAAGAAGCCCAGTGTAATCAATCTGTTCTTACTTGGCCTGGTTGGAACAATATGTCAGACTTGCTTTTTAGGTTCTAGACTAGACCAAAAGGGAAGGATAATGGACCCACCAAAGGATCTTTGCCAGCAGAATAGAGTTATGGGTAAAATCTTTACTATAGAACTGGAAATTATGAACCACATAGCTATTCTCTGCCAGCAGCTGCATTGCTGTTGGTGGATTTTCCTGGAGTCTAGCACCAAGGTTTGCAAGGAAATTTAAATGTAATTAAATTTACTTGCATGTGCAGGGCAGTGCTAGGTGCATCACACAGGTGTCCATTTACAAGTGAAACAAAAAGCTTTTTTTAAGACTTTTTGTTAACTAGACAGGCATGCCTGCATCTTGAGCTACCTAATTTTCATATAATGTATAACAGGTTGGAATGTATTCAGCTATGAAATGTGCTTGTGCCTGTATATCCTTGGCAGAAGTACAGGCATTTTTTTACCAGGAGAAAACATGAGGACAATTGCCTTGGCCTCTGTGGCACAGGAAATTTGGTGCTACACTGATTGTGCTTGGTTTAGAAACAGATAGTATTAGTAGAAGCAGACAGGTCATTAAAGTTATTGGGAACCTCAGCACAGCTCTCCCTTGCTACTTAGTGAATCCTGAATATTCAAGTCAAACCTGGGCTCAAAAGCCAAACTGGGCCCTATATGTGTTGGGTACCCCTGATCCAACAGGAAATCATACATTGTCCCATTAAAAATGCTGTTGACAGCTGACCTCTGTCACAGTCTTTCTATGTGATGACAGAAACCAGCCACAGCCTTTGGAAATGGCAGCACAAAAATTTGGCCACTATCAGCTTTTTGAGGAAGTCTACAAAAAGGGAGCTCAGCCTCAGCTCACTATCATAGAATCATAGGATTGTCAGAGTTGGGAGGGACCTCAAAGATCATCTAGTTCCAACGGCTCAGTGATACCAGTCAGTATTGGTTGGAGCACCCTAGGGATCTTCCTGTATCTATAACTGATTCTCAGAAGATCTGGAAACCAGACCACACAAAAATCATGTGCAGTAATTTCCCTTTCCATAGCCATCAGGCCTTGTCCCAGTCACATCTTCTCCCAACAACTGGCAACTAGAATTTTCAGTTAGCTTCATTGCTGTTATTTTTTATGACTTTTTTTCCCACCTGAAGCCCTTGATGCCTAATTTTCCTGTACTATCTACCTCAGTTTTAAAGAGACCTGTTCTCTGAGCAAGAAAATGAAGACCAAAAGGGAAGAAATGTCAGAGAGAAGAATTCAAGAAGAATATAAGAAACTGGGAAATCTTAGGTAAAACAGACTTGCCTTCCTCAGGAATTTGCCTCTCTAGGCAGGACCATCCTCTCATATTGCCCTTCATGTTGACTTTGGCTCGTATAGATCATTCTTAAGCTGTCAGCTCTTTCTCCTCCGTTCCAGGATAGGAGTAGAACTAAATGTAAAAACAAACTAAAATCAAAGACTTTGTTACAAGCATTATTTACTGATTTTTTTTTTCCTAAAGAAAAAGGAACTAAAAAGAAAGATTCTGGTTTATGTCAGGGTCCAAAGGACATCCGAGTCAAGCCTTGTCTCTACCTTTGAGCTAAGTCATTATAGGAACCCTGCCTCCACCCCCCAGCCTCCCTTTCAGAATTTTAACACATAATTATTTTGGCAGGTAGTTCACTGTTAGCAACAGATTTGCAGCAATCTCCTGTGTCATGAGATGTCCAGCCCTCCCTGTTACCCATAATCTTTATTCAAAGTGGCATGAAATGTGTCTTGAAAAGATTATTTTCATAGATTTTCATTTTTCAAAAGGGCTGATACCTCAAAAATCCATTCTTCCCAAAATATTTTTGTGTTGTTCAGCTAAAATATTGACAGACCAACTTGCTGAATATGATCAGCTCTGAATCTAGACTGTTGTTCAGACTGTGCCTAAATATGAAACCATACTTAATTTAAATCTATCTTAAATTACAACTCAGTATCCTTGAGTCACCTTAGATTTTCTCCATGTGTTTAAAATATCTGTGCTAATTTACATTGTAATTTGCTCTTACATTTTCTACACTTTTAAAAAATGCAATAGAAAATGTCCAGTAACATAAGCTTTACCTTGTTAACACATTTAATCAGATAATCATGCAGACACAAAAAGAGCATTTATAAATATTTTCCTTTGAGTCTTGCCAGTGAATGACTGAACTGCAAATGCAGACAGATATTTTTAGCTTATTTTTTACTGGTTTTAGATGGTTGTCTGCTAGGCACCAAATGTAGAATTCTTTAATTCAAACTAATCTTCTGTTTTCTGGGGTTTTTTTGCTTTTTTCCTGTTTTCCTGCTTTCTTAATTCTTCTGGACCTTGCTCTCAGGTTTTCAGATAGACCTTGGATTTAATTTGTAGATTAATTTTTGCTTTTATTTCTAGCTATCCTGAGATGGTGACTGGATTTTTCTTCATTCTGATGACTTTGCTTTGGTTTACTCGTGAGCCTGGCTTTGTACCAGGATGGTCATCTTTTTTTGAGAAGTAAGTGAAATTTGTTCAATAACTGCAGAGGAATATGGCCTGACTTCTGACTTTCTGCAGTAACTTCTGGCCTTAAAACTCATCTGCCACTTTTAACAAGGTAGTGAAAAACTAAGTCTTTCTTAAAAAATTAGGACTTTTCCTTCTTAAACTGCATCTGTTCACACAGTGGCAAATTGCATTCTTGCTCAGTAAGCAGAGTGAATTAAGCAGAGAAAGTAAATTACATATATTTCCCATGTAAAGAAAATAACAGGGTCAGATTCTGAAGCTAAAACATTTTAGTACATTCACAGAAAAGCTGTTACTGGAGTAGGCTGCAACTATAATTCAGATTTTTTTTCCAGTTCTACTTTGAAATATTAATTTTTGACAGTGCATTTTTCTGAAAATAAATTTTATCAAGAAAATGCCAATTTTAAGTTAATATTGCACAGAAACAAGTAATTTTTATTTTAAATAATGCTGAAACAGATCATATTAAAAGTCACTACAACACAAAATACATATCAAAGAACAAGTGCTTTGAACTTTAATTTTCTTTACATTTCTACTGCATACAGTCATTTTAGTCTTTCATCCTCATTTTGACAGAAAAAAGAATCTCAAATACTGGAATTTCCTGAGGATCTGTGGAGTTTGGCACTCTTCAAAATACTTTTTCAGAATGAGTTTTAAGCATTTAATTTAAAATCAATCTACAGTTCATTTCTAAATCATCATTTGGCTTTGGCTTTTCCCCAGAATGTGTTTAGTATTTCTTTCTTCTAGTAAACAAACTATTTTTCTGTACCTCTGAGTTAATGGATTTGTAAACCAAAAGGGATTTCTTTTTTCCACTGGAATGTTAAAAACTGCTGAGCAGTGATTGAAGTTGGCTATGGGAATCAGTTTAACAAATGGGGAAAAAGATCCAATTTGTACCCTTAATATGCAGACATTTTTCTTGTGGGTTTTTTTATAAGACTTCAGATGTGAAACTACAACATCACCTGCAACAGTTTGCCTGGAGCCATGTACTTTGTTTACGAATATTATTGTGTTTTTATGATAACCACACTGTTTCTTTCCTAGGAAAGGTTACCGGACTGATGCCACTGTCTCTGTATTTCTTGGTTTTCTCCTTTTCCTGATTCCAGCAAAAAAGCCATGTTTTGGAAAAAGGGAAAAAGGTGAGGAAGGTGTAGCAAGAAAGGAATCTGGCACATTGGCCAGTATCATTAATTACATATTTCTGTTGTCTGCAAAATTTTCCAAGAAGAGACTTTTATTGTGGAAGGTCAGGGTTCTGTTTCTCATCCAATACCAGCCCTTCCTACATCAAACCCCCTTCTTTGTTGCTTTGATTTATATTGCTTCACTCAGCAGATGACAAATAGACCTTGTATTTGAGGCCACCATCTCTTCTGTGTTAATACAGTCATCAAAATTTAGGACTGAGTTTTAGGAAAGTTTCAGGTGGAGTTCCATACACAGAATTACAATTCAGATGTTTGCAAAATCAGCTAAGGCTAAGATCTAGTAAACAATTTGATCATGACTTATATAGCAGAAATCATTGATAATATAACATAAACATAAAAAACTATCAGTAAATGGCAGACAAAGGTCCAATTTTGTGTAATACTTCTCTCACAGACTTGTTGATAATAATGATTGTTATTTTTCATTCACCTTTGGGTAGCATTCAGAGGTATTGATTAGTTTGTTGTGTCAGCCTTTCAGCAGTCCTATATTAGAACAGAAAACTCTCTGAGGAGAGGTTTATGCAGAGATTACAAATGTATGTGGATCTGTTTATTTTTTATACTGACATATATTATGTAGCATTTAGGAAAAATGACACTCAACTCCTACTTCAAGAAAATACTTAGGTCCCTAAAAAAATACTGTCCTCAGATAAAACCTAGGGGCATGAATGCACTTTTATCAAGCTTCTTGTCCTAACAGAGAGAGAACACACCCTTCTTCAATAAAATAATCCCATTTTAACTCCATTTTTGTAGTCTACTAGTGTGAAAATTGTGAAGACTGGTGGAAAAGGCCAGTGAAATACTGGTCATAAAGCTGCTTTATTTTGATATAGGAGATAGTGAAAACTCAACAGACACTAACACGCTGGATCCTATTATTACCTGGAAGGACTTCCAAAAGACCATGCCCTGGGAGATTGTAGTGTTGGTTGGAGGAGGTTACGCCTTAGCAGCTGGATGCAAGGTACTGATTTAGATTTTTATCCTCCTTCCTAATAAAGAAGAAAAAGTATAAACCTGGACTTTCATCCCTTTGCATGCTCCCCAGTTTGGATTCACAATACGGGCACTTTCAAGTTTGTACATAAGCTAGGTTCAACTCCCTGCAGCCTGTGGACAGCTATCTAGCTAACAAAAAGATGGTTAGGGCTCAAATCAATTGTGTAAGCATCTGCCATTTCAGATGCTTTATAACATCTAAAAATTCCTGCAAGGCTGGTAGACATGACACAGGATCTGAGGGAGACCTTACACCTTCTTCAGGAGCAGCTAACCAGACTGAGGGGGAACATCTCAGCTGTCACTAGAGGTTCCTCTTTAGGCAACTGAGTCAAGCTCCAAGCACTGACTGGATAAATCATACTCTTGTTTCTACTTATTACATCTACACTTAGTATACTTCATGAATTCACATCTAGCTCTCCTATAAACTCTTATATGTAGACAACTAAATTTGTGCATTTTAATCTCAAAATGAATTCTACCCAGACTATGCAATCCTCCATCATCAGTTTGCAATACTCCAGTTCACATGCTGAAGAAATAAGGAAGATCAGCCTTGGTGCCTTTTTTAATGTTATTAACTCCCAAATCTATCTTATTTTTACTATGGACAACTCTTCCTTAGGCACTGCAGTGAAATCCAGTTTACTGAGCAATAAGTCAAATCAGAAAGCAATGACCTAAACTTTTTTCATTTGCTGGTGGGATTCCCTGATGCAGAATGCCCCGAAGAGAAGAATCTGTCTTACAAACATCCTATGTATTTAGTAATTCTGGCACTTCTGTCCTTTCCCCAGACCTCTGGCCTCTCTACATGGATTGGACACCAAATGCTCTCCCTGAGCAGCCTTCCCTCCTGGGCTGTAACTCTGCTGGCCTGCATTTTAGTGTCCCTGGTAACAGAGTTTGTTAGTAATCCAGCAACCATAACTATCTTTCTGCCTATTTTATGCAGCATGGTAAGTAAAAACAATGACATTTTAATCTGTCATTCTATATTAGAATAGCAGCTACAGAAAACTGTAATTTCTTCTATGTAATACAAAGCAGAATGCAAGTCATGTTTCCCCATTATAACAATTTTAAGGGATTGTTCCAAAGTACATTATGTGAACAGCTCTGAGGTAATATGACGATACAATCAGATGGAAGTAAGGAACTGTGTTTGTATGGCTTATGAGTTCAAATTTTCCTTTGCTCCATGCAGAAAGAGACTTTCCTAAGAGAAATTTTGAGCAGCACTCTACTTTTAAGATGCCAATTTGATAGGCCATCTTAAGGCAGTTGCTCTTTTTTACTGTAAAAGTAACCTAGAGACACTTCTCTTTCCAAAATGGTCAGCCTTATGAATACCCTTTTCTTTCTCTCTGATATAGAACTAAGCAATAGCCACGTAAACAAACATAATAATATTCACCACCACTGAAGGCTGCAGTAGAACAATTATTTAGACCCCTGTAAAGAATATTCCTTCATTACTGCCTTCTTGCCATGCAAGTTTGGATCACAAACAACTAGTTTTCTTAACCCCTGGTCAGGAGGACTAATGGCTTCAGTATTTTCAGCAACTGAAAGAAGTTCATTCTTCATGTCAACCTATTGCAACTTCTTTTGGAAGACTGTAGTAGCAATTAGTGTTAAGATCCAGAAGACACAACTTAGATACAGAGAACAAGTGGGAGAAAAAGTAAAGGCAGCATAAGAGTAGCAATCTCCACTCTCCCTCAGTGTGAAGTGTCTCAAGAGAAATCCCTGGAGTATGACCAGCTCCAAATTATAGCACTATTCTACTCTAAACAATCAACCAAACAAATCTTCCACACTTAAGTTTAGAAACTAAGGTGGTGAAATTCACAGAATCTTATCTTCACATAAAGCAGAGAGAGTCCTTTCAACCTAACTGTAAGCAGTGGCTTTTACTGGTTAAGTTAAACACCTTTCCTCCTTTTTCCTTCCAAGTCAGAAACCCTGCTTATCAACCCTTTATACACCTTGATTCCTGTCACCATGTGCATCTCATTTGCGGTGATGCTGCCAGTGGGTAATCCTCCAAATGCCATTGTCTTCAGTTATGGGCACTGCCAGATTAAAGATATGGTAAGTCTCGAGCATATATCCTCCCATTCTTCATGCAACTTCAACACCTAGTCCACATATCCAGCAGCTAATAATAATCACAGAATCACAGAATGTTAACCATTATATTGGTGCTAATATAAAGTCGTATTGATTTGCACTGCTGTTATGTGACTGAGCTGTCAAGTTAAGAACATGCACATATCTGCTGTGGGATATGCACATTTCTCATCTTTATTTTTTTGAAGGCAATGGTCTAAAAGTATATGAAAGAACAGGAGTACATAATCCTTTGCATTTATCTGTTAAGATAAGCACAGGAAACCATGAGAAATTAGATCTATCACATAGCTCCACAGTAAGTCATATAGTTGTTACCCTGCTATGTGTGGTATAACTTCCCATTCTGATTATCTGACTGAGAAGTTCAAGTGACAAACTGAGCAGTTTTCCAACGAGCCACATCAACCTCTGACTATCACTCCTGAACATTCCCACAATCTACACTCTGATACATAATAATGTGCTTTTCTTGGCTCTGGAAATCAGTATATATCATTTATCACACCCTATATAAGTCAGTATTCATTATATACATACACCCTACCTTTCTGTTAACTGTTTTGATCAAGCTGTCACTGATTATGCTCTGATGCATTTTGCTTTTGTAGGTGAAAGCTGGCCTGGGTGTAAACCTGATTGGCCTGGCTGTTGTCATGGTGGCAATTAACACCTGGGGAATTAGACTCTTCCAGCTGAATGCTTTTCCAGAATGGGCAACCATCAGCAACATCACTAGCCAAACATAAGCTCTAATGGCAAAAAGAAAAAAAAAAAAACCACAACAAAAAACCTGCAAGACCAAAGCAAGTTTGGAGGAAATATTAAACCTACATTGCACATATGAAAGAAAGGAGAAAACTTGTGTATACATAGAACCACGATCCATAGAAAAACCATTCAAATCCACAGGGAGGTCTTCTACATAAGCTTTTCAGTTCTGAAAATCAGCATGAGTTGAAAGGAGAGAGCAGCTTTGCTCTGTTGT
Source organism: Galbula dea (assembly GCA_013399015.1). Classification (NCBI taxonomy): domain Eukaryota; kingdom Metazoa; phylum Chordata; class Aves; order Piciformes; family Galbulidae; genus Galbula; species Galbula dea. Next base: position 1,678,101 of record VWZX01009706.1, read on the forward strand.
TGCTTTCCCTGTGATATCTTGACTCAAAAAACCAAAAATCTCTCCTCCAATTTCTCTTGTCTATGGCTTTTTCATGCCCAAGAGCAATTATGTAGGACTTCTAAAACAGAGGATATAGAACTCCAATGATAAAATGCAAGCATACACACACACTGGTGTACTCTGTGGTAGGATATTCAGTCATATCACGGACTTCTAACAGAGAACGAAGAGTGAGTCTTCCTCCTAAACCAGTTTTATAAGCCTGTTTCTTTTAAAGGCAAACTCTTATTCTTCTTAGGTGACTCATCACTCTGTTTGAAAAACCCCCCACTTTCCCACCTAGCCCATATGGTCTGGACAGAAATACAGCTACCAACTACCACCTAAAGCATTTCAAAGGGATAACAGAAACCATCAAACAGATAGGAAGGAGAACTCTCCTCAGAAGAATATTTTTTTTTAATCCAGTATTTCAGTACTTGCAATCTCTGTTCTGGAAAGAAGAGCTTCAGAAACAGTACCTTCTTTCCTTATCAGTGGGAGCTTTTTCAGCTGGGGAAGCTGTGACCAGCAAGACCTTACCAGGCCAACAGACCCATTGCTCTCCTCTCTCTTTGGCTGCTGTTTAGATGGTTACACAGTCACAATTCCACAGACAAAGTACAATCTCATCCAAGATGGCACTCAGTGCCACTCCATGAGTAAGAAGGGAGAGGGCTGAAGTGGAGTGGTGGTGCTGTATCTCCTGATCATGCACATTCACTTGGACATCACACCCACCTGCTCTCTAGCAGCCCAGAGAACAGGAACTTCAAATGTAGGAAACTGTGACACAGAACAAATAACTACCAAACCAAAAGGCCATCTCTTCATTATATGCAAAGTGAATGACCTGCTTTTCTGACTGGATCTCTGTGATACTCAGTAAACTCTCTCTTTTATTATGTCTTTGTTTTAATGATTTCTTTAATGTCAATGCATTTAAGCTGTATATTAGAATGACTGGATTTCAGGTAATCACACTATATATATACTTTAATGATTTTTTTTTTATGCTTTGCACTTATAATCTAGGCTCTCTAGATGATAGTGTGACTGTTTATTCTGCAAAAATAAAATGTCAATAAAATGAATTATTCACTACTGCACATTCTGGTGCTCTATGAGAATACAAATAGGATACATTTCACCTCATAACCTACCAAATAGTGTTGAGACAGCAGGAGGTGTTGGTTTACTGCCTCTGTCAAAACAGACGGATCCCACAGACTTGTCTTGGAAATAAACAGATACAGTAAGAGGTCACAGGTTGGCAGAGTGGGAGCAAAAGGGGTAAATCACAAAAGCATCTCTTAACCCTTGTGCCAAAAGCAAAGGCAGAATCCATTAGCAAAACCATTACTATTCATAGTAGTTCCTGTAAATCTGAGGTTGAAAAAGTGTTTCTGTTAATCAATTGCTCAATATATCCCCATGCCCTCCTAATCCATGAGACAAGACCTCAGTCTCACTTTTTTAATTACTTTCTCCTCAGTTCCCTTATGCACCCTGTCCTGAGCTTGCTGTTCTGCTGCACCCCAGCAGACAAAACTCACATCTGCCACTGGGATCCAGATCCTTCACATCATTCTCACTCCTCTCCCCAAGTATCTTCCTGCTCCCCAGCAAGAGGCTCCTGCTGGCCACAGACCCTGGCATAGTGCTCAAAGCAGAGATGCCCCAGACTCCCTCTCTGCACAAGCTGCAGTCCCCTGGCAAGCTGTATCCACTATAGAAGCTGCTGAAGCAGCAGAGAGAAGCTGCAACTCCTGTCCACCAACACTGGCAACTTTCTCCAGGATCAAGCACTTTGTGGCGGGGAGGTACCTGCAACACCAAGGGTCCTGTCCCCATGCACAATAAGCAGGACATTTCTTTGTTCACAGTTCTCAAAGTTACTTTTAACCATTCTCCACCTGCCAAGAAATTCTTTCTGGCTTGCTCTCTTCTAAAGGCTTTAGCCGCTTTGCACCTTTTACTGTGCATTCGTCTTCTAATCCTTTTCACTTCATGCTTCATCCACCATCATCTTCAAATTGCCTAGCTGCTCTGCAACAAATCACTTTCCACCCTCCTAATACTTATTTCTCAGCTTAGCTCAGCTCCCATCAGGCCTTGCTATCCAACACCTTTCTCAGGGGATATGAACACTGGATATTCTCATCTGCAAGAGAGACGAGCAGCTGGCATGCCAATCAGCTTTCGGGAGGATCTAGGATTACTCTCACAGAGTGGCCACCAACACTCTCCAGTAATAAAACAAATAGCACTAGGCAAATGGAAAAAGCTTGGTGCTGTGTTGTGCATCTCAAGCAATATTTCCTCAGAAACATTTCCTTGAGTTTCTGACACAGTTTGTGTCTCATGAGATTCAGAGAAATTTGGAGTGGACTTAGGCAAGGAGTCCAGCAGACTTCTCTCCTGTTTGGGTGCTGAGCAGTGCTCTCAGAACACTTCTAAGTCCACAGCTGCTGGCACTTGTCACTGCCATGTCTTACCAGGCATTTGCAGGAAGGCTGTGCGCTGTACTGGGCCTTTTTCCATACCAGATCAGTCAGTGGATACACCACAGCCAGATTCTGCCTTTAGATGTACATGTATGATTTCCTTCAATTCACTGAAGACAAAGTACATGAGAAAGTATTTAGTGGCAGAATCTGAATATCACAAAGGAAAATAGCAGCAGATTGGGCAAGCTGCATGGCTCATAGTACTACAGCAATGGGTGTAAATTGCCAGGGTGGTTTTTTTATTACTATTAAAATAAATGGCAGGAGAACAAAGGAGTCAGAAATGTTCACTAGCTATTTATAGCATACTGTTGCTCTACTTCAGGTTTGTCTCTACTAATAACCAAAGCTGAAGCAATTTCTTCAGAAGGAAGATGTCTGATTTCAGATTAAGTGATTTCCAGATGCTTTCAACATTCAGTACACACATCAAGCCCTAACAACAAAAATTCTGCTTTCAACCCAGAATTTAAGATTCCTATACAAAAAGTATAATCATATTAACTAGTAGCAGTAAACTATTTTATCTTAGTTTTATATTACCCCTTACTGGACTCTTATTATGGCTAGCTATGTATTTTTTTAATAGGGATATGAACCTGAACAATTTAACTGAAGCAAACTGAGGTGATTTATACTGAACAATTCTTTGTTCTGCAGCTTGTAATGTCTTATTTCTCAGAAAAAAAGCAGAGCATGATAGGTGTAATTAATACTTGCATGCGAGTTGCTCAGTTGTCTCTGGTTTGCAGAAAACCTGGATAACAAAATTTAAAACAGGCCCTTTTTTTCTCTCTATATATTGATTAGTACCTTACTACTCTGGCTGCATCTCTGAACTCAAAGGTGTAATTGTCAGAGAAAGGCTCTAATCAGTGTGATCGAAGGTTCCAGAATCCCTGTTTTCACACACGATGTTCCACTCCAGCATTTGGGCTCACAGGGTAGGAAAGTTACTAGTATAGTTCTGGTTTGAGTTGATTTACAGGAATGGGGTATTTAGGTTTTTCCAGATGTACTAAAGACTAAAGCCAGAATTTACTTTGTCAGGACAACTATTCTGAAGGCAATTTATGAAATTTGTTTTTATTTTTCAAGAAAATAAATTTGACCATCTGTGATTAATGGATGTTTCAGGTGAAAAAGCAAATAAACTCCACAGCTATTTTATCTCTCAGTACAAATTCAATAAAGATGACCTTGGTTTGGGACTTCGTAAAGTAAATCTTAACATATGCCACTGAGAAGTGTAACAAATAGAACTGAGTATCTATTATCCCTGAGGCAAAAAAACCAGAAGAGCAGTAAAGGAAATTTCTCTATGGAGTTTACCAGTAATATATGCAATCCAATATCCACCATCATTTCCTAATATTCAAAGTAATCCTGCAGGCCACCTGTAATCTGGGCTGACAGTGCTCTGTGGCCTTCCAGATGCTCAGTATGTTTTAACAATCTCTCCCTAAAAGCATACATAAACACCACAAGACAAAGTAGAACCACAGCAGAAAAATTCCACCTTCACGAAGGCAATAAATTTTTTGAGTGATCCCACAACTCTCCACAGCATCACCACTGAGAAATGTCCTCTGCTGCCAGATCAACACTGTGTTACTTTAGAAAAAAAAGTTTCTGATGTAGAGGATCACAGAATGTTAGGAGTTGGAAGGGACCTCCAAAGATCATCTAGTCCAACCCTCCTGCCACGGCAGGATTCCCTAGACCAGGTCACACAGAAGCACGTCCAGATGGGTTTTCAATACCTCCAGAGAAGAAGACTCCACAAGATGCTACTTAATGCAAAACTGTAAAGAAAAAGAGTTGGCTTCATTAAACTTTTCCCTGTCCTTGAGTAAGCCCTCTGAAGCATAAGCCATTTTTACAGAAAGCAGCTGGAGGTACCAGTGATTTAACTTGAGTTGAATGGGGTCAGGAAAGCCAATGTCAGGTCCCTGAATACCTTAATGGTGCTGGCCAGCCTTACCCGTACCTTCTTTCCTTGGGCCCATGAAAACCACTTAAGCACAGATCAGGAGCTCCAGGCTCCTGTCTGCCTTTGGACTTGTCTCTTGGATGGATAAGGTGCATGATGTGGCTTTATCTCCAGTCAACTCTCTGGTCCCATCTCCTTTTGTTTAACAGATTCCTTGGGATGGACCTTAGGCCTGTTTCACTCAATTGCTGTACCTGGGGCTGACTATAGATACCACTACCAGCCACTGGTGAGAGTCTTCAAGAGCCTGAAGGAGTAGAAGAGGTCATCCTTTGTGCTTGTTCCTTATACTTCTACTTTTTGTCCATTGTGGTCCATCGCCAGGCATTGCTAACAAAAGCAAGGAGAATATCTCTCTGGTACTTCAGTTTGTCCTTCTCATCCTGTAAAAGACTGTCAAAGGGACTCAGTGATGTTAAGACACCTTACATAGTTGATAGGACTTTCCTATTTTATAGGAAAAAATACATTTTGGCAGATTGATGAATTAATAGAACTTACATCTATTCAAAGTACTGCAATATTTTCTTCAGAATTTACAACAGAATTTGTGAAAAACTGTGGTTTCCAAATTCAGACTATGCCTTCCCTTCCAGCAGGAGAGGACAGTGCTCCAGTATGATGGATATTTTCCCACACACCAGGGTTTTTAGTGGTAGCAATGGGTGAAGAGAAGCAAACACACGGTAGACAACTCAACCAAATGCAAAGGCAGTGGATGAAGACCATGCACAGGAAGGAAGAATTAAGAACAATATCAGACATACCTGATAGAAATACTGAGCTCTAGTCCTCGTTCCACACCAAGAGGCTGTAAAAAAAGCATACTTAGAACAATTACACCAACTGCACCATTAAGCACATAAAGTGAACGATGTGGTTTCACAACATAACTGCTGACCTCCATGTGCCCCAATTACCACTTACAAGAGATAATTCTTCTCTCACACCCTTCCCATCATTCCAGAAGCATTCTCAAGCAACCAAGCAGAAGCAAGAAGAGGAAGAGACAATAAAAGAAACAATGACTTTGCAATGTCAATGAAAGTTGACGGCCTTTGGCACTTTTTGAAATTAGCCATGTTTGTGCAAAGTCTACACTGCTGGAAGTGATCATTTCATATAATGGAAGAGGCAGGAACTCACATCAGGCTCATCATTTAACAAATGTACCCTCCCATCTCCAATAATGGAATGCATATCTTAGGGACAGAAGTACTGCCGCTCACAACAAATGACAAGAAACCCTGCAAGTTACTTCTTGATGCATTTAATTTCTTTTGTGATGGTCTAAGAACCAGAGTATTACAAAGTGTGAGGTACACATAGTAAGAGGACTACAGGGATCTGGTTGGATCAGGTAAAAACAGGTTACAAAATATTAGGAAAAGTAATAACAAAAAATACAAATGATTTTATCCAGTCACATATCAGCTGCAAATCCAAACTCTGAAACCCTTGAAAATCAGTCCCAGGAAAAGTTCACAGCTGCTTTTTCAAAAGAAGGGCATTCCAGTTCTAGGAGACTAAGAGTGGAGGAACCTCCCATGCCAATCCTCTACTTGATCTTTGTTGCCTGAAAGGTAAATTGTATCCTTGATGCATGCACAGAGGTGACCTGGGTAACACTGCCCTCTTAGGACTTGTCACTGGGAGGTTTCTTCTTAGCTTCCACATCCTTCTTAAAGTCTTCAAGCTTCTTTGCAATGTTAGGAATCTTTAAAGACAAAACCAAGAAAAACAAAATCCACACAAATTAACAAAAAGACCTGAGCTACATGAGCCTCAGCAGAAAAGACAATACCATTCTATGAAGTTTAAAATGGTTTCTAAATAGTTACTTCCAGGATCTGTTACCTTGCACAGGTTAAAAACAAAGCAACATTGAGCAAACAGCAGATGAAAGCACCTTCAGGAAATACTTAGACTGTTATTTAGATTGTCAGGACTGAGTCAATCAGTGATAATGGGAACAGAAGCAAGGAAAGAAGATCACTTTATAGGAAATTTAGTAAGACTAGCCTGGCCTCCTTACTGAAAGAGGACAAACTGCCAAGAATAAGCTGATTTAAACACTGATGCACAGACATTAATAATGACTTTCTTAGGAGAATATACTGGTCACCAAGAGAAAAGAGATGTTCAAGAGCAGCAAATATGTTCACAAGAAACTCATGAAGAAATACTTCTCCTGGTACACCTTGTGGGAACCAAAATTCCCCACTGGGGAATTCTATTGCATTGCAAATTGCAACCTTTTACAGTTTCACACTTCAATGAAAATTCAATTTAGTGCTTGTGAACTTCAAGACCTCAGCTTTCTCTTGCAAATAAAAGCACTCTGATAAAGTAACCAAATAGAAAATTTTAACAACTTTTAAGAAAAAAAAAAAAGGCAGCAACTTTTATGAGCAAGGAAGAGATAATCTCATAACTCTAGCTAAAACTGAGAATTGACAACATTAAGATTTGACCAGCTAGCTGATTAAAATGAAAGTAAAGCAAAAGTTTCCACTGGTAGTTGTGGGGGGAAAAAAAAAAAACATGGGCTTCTACTTCACATGTAACCTGACCACAGAGCAGAAGTTAATCCAAACAGACTGCAGCTCTCTCATGGGACAGTTTGAGGTTGATAGGATAAGTGATATCATTAAGCCTCTGTCTCACCTTCTCTTTCAAATTTAAGCGCTGTTTGAGCAAATGAACTAAAAGCCCAGCCTCTAACATGACTGACATTTAAGCTAAACCAAGAGAATTCCACTACTGTCAGTAGAACCCTCCATATAACTAATCTCACTTTCCTACAGCTGCAGAATTAGGACCTCATCAGGACAAGTTTATCTTAGATGTCATCTAAACCAAACCATCTTCCACACCAGCAACAAAATCACTATGTTCATCCTGCAATGCAAGTGCTCATTCCCAGAGAACGACTTCCTGCAAATGAAAAGCATAAGTCACCCTCTTGTGGCAATATTTTGTTAGTGCTGCCAGAAAAGCACTGAACCATGCTTACAATATATACTGATAGGCCCAAATATATTCTTATGACTACATTTTCCTAGTACCATAAAAACGTATTGGAAAGAAAAAAACAGCTTTTATTAGTGCTGGGCAGGAAGTATCACAAAATTTTGCACATGAAGAAGGAGCAAAAAGTAAGAATTCTGCAAGCAAGATGCCTTTAATACTGAAGATGAGAGGAAAGTAAAACATACAGGTCAGAGATTTGAACCCTCAATAGCTTTTTTTTTTTTCAACTAGGCTGATATAGATCACACAAGATGTTCAATTTCATTAACTTCTCCAGCCTGTAAACAGTTAAGTTGCACTGCCCTCACGAGATTCTGTTGACTCTGCAGAAATTAAAAGCTTGTATTGAGGACTCAGCTCTAAATCTTCTACTCCCTCAAAGTGAAAAATCTCTGTTCACTGTGGGAACTGAGTAAAGTTCACTTTCTTTTCTCACTTTGAGAACAGAAGGAAAAAGACTTCAGGTCAATATACAGTTTGAAGTAGGAGCAGGTGCTGAATTTTCAAAACAAAGCTGGCAAAACTTGTTTTCACTATTGGTAGAAAAGACAACTTCAGTTGCTCTGAAGGCCTTTTAAGTAACAAACAATGTACTGGGTGGAAAACACTGTAAGCAAACAGACTGAGTAAGGAAATAAGTATTTTAGTGCCAGTACAATCAATGAGCAACTGCTAAACCCTTTCCATTTCTCCTGTCTCTATCTATGTAGATGCCTGCTTCCCACACCTGTACTCTAGGGCCCCCACACCAGTTAAGCTGCTAACACAGAGAAGATCTCAGAGGTAAATCTTTGGTTCCATTTTCATTCAAATTAATCTGTAACTAAAGTCAGTCTAGCCTACATTCTCTCAAAATAAAATAAACCATCAAAATAAAGACTGATTCTGTTGCAATTGAGGGGAAAATAGCCGTATATTTTCAATTCAAAATAGGTTTAACTCTAGAATACAAGGTTACTCACATCATAGTTCTGAGCCAGATACATCCCAACCACATTGCCAAGAGTAAAACCAAGCTAAAAAGAAAGAGAGAAAAGAGTAATTAATATTCTTCCACCAAAAGCATGTTGATTTTTTTTTTTAAAAAAAAAAGATATTTCAAGTCATGTGAAGACTAAAAGAATTTCAATTCCACTCCTACTTAATTTCCCACCTTTTTTCCAGAGAGGCACAATTTTACTTATCTTCCTCATCAAGAAAACCTTACCATCATTTCCAAAATACAGGAGAGATGTGTTTTCAATACACATGTCCAAGACTATTTGGATCAGGCTTTATCTTTGTAAACTTCTCCACATACCCACAAAGGCAATAACTCCTATAAAACTGGGGAGACAGCAGCAGGGACACACATATCACAGAGCTCTTAGTCAGTGCCTTGAAAGCCTAAAGCCAACATGTCACAAAACTGATGCTCAATGCTGGAGAGGGACACACATATACAGAAACAGAAGTATAGTTCCGGCCCAGACTGTTTGTCAGCTGAGGAAAACCCTCAAGCATAACAACACTTTGGGAGTGAAAGAAATTCTCTTCAAAAACAGATGTTGAGGTTTTCATTCACCAGCTTCTCAAGATTCTAGACTTTATTTTTATTGTTACACTTCATAATACATCCTATACTATGGAAGCTCATTTGACTATTTTGGAAAGTGGATACAGCTAATATTGTGTCCCCATTCATTGTCAGTAGACAATCAATTTATATGACAGCTGAGGCCAGTTCTATTTAAGAAAATTGTTATTGTTTATGGTCACTGTTGTCAAAATAAGAGCATTTTAAGAAAAATAAAACCACTGTCCAAAATAACAACTTTGCCATCACACACCAAGTAGACATCTTTCCATGCCCAAAGCAGGATACAGTACTGCTCATCATTCAGACTCCATAAGTATCACACGTAAAAAGCTAGCTATAAAAACAACTAAAATTGGTTGAAAACTGCCAAATGATGACTGCAAGTTACTTCAGTATTTTCTTAAACAGAGTTTTGGTCTTACTCTTTATTATAGCTTTTTCTTGAATTGTTAAAGCTGAGCTCCTTAAAAAGTAGACTTCTTTTTGTGTGCACTGCACTGGTTACCATTTGCTTTTCTAGTTTCAATTATCAGTTAAATAAATACTCTGGGAGATATTAACAAATATTGCACTGATGGAAACCAGATTTGCTATTTCTCTTAAAGCAGAGCGTCATTCCAGCAGAAAATTTCCTGTATCTTTACCAGTGTCTGAGAACTCTCTTGAAAGTACAAACCAGGTCCTTGCTTATTAGCAGTTTTCTTGGATTTCACCCTAGAACATTTCCAAAGATGGGACAACTATCATATTCTGCTGTCTGATAAACTTTATTCAGTACTGTCTGTACTGAGATCAGTATTACTTTTCAGTGTACTCCTTTACTGAGAAGTCTAGCACTGCATTCAAGAGCAATCCACCCAATTACATTTACTTTTACAGCTGACAATTGAAGCAGAGGGAAAAAATTCACCATTTAGGCTTCAGCTGTGTAGAAAGCAGAATATATAGCCAATTAAAATGTGTATATTAACCAAGGAAAACAGGGCTGATGAGAGTTCAGAGCCTTCCAAGTTCTACCCAGCATTTCAAGTTGCATTTTAAACAAATGTTTATTCAATGCTTAACTCTGGATAGCAAAACCATAAGGTTTGTGAGATTATCCCTTTATCTTCCTATTACAGCCCTAACAAGGGGCAGCAAAACTCAAACACCCAATCTTACACCCAAAGAAAGAAGAAACGCTGTATCTTTTTTTCTAGCTTTCAGGTGCTAATCAGGAAGTCATAATTAACAAGAAGTTTTTACCTAGCAACAACAACAAAAAAAGTAATTTCAGCAAGCAGTAGAGTTGATAACCTATGATAGCAACTAAGCCTGTTTACTGTTTTTATCGGAGTGGAGAGGGACTATAAATAGCTACAGAAATTACGGAGGCTTTCTTGTTTTTACAAGGTTGAGCTAAGAAATAAGACCTTATTTGTTCATTTCATGAAAAGGCACAAGACTCTCCCAACTTAGGAGATCTAATAATAATAGGCCATCTCTTCTTGCTCTGTATCAACACTTGCTATGAAACTACTACTAGCCAGCTAAATTACTCTTCGCCCAGCAAATGCTGAAAAAGTATCGCTTCTTGTTTGTACTTATTGGAACATACCTGAACACAATCCAAAAACCCTAGAGTATCTGTCATTTCACTAGAATAACAAATGGGAGGCTGCTTCCAAGGTTTTGCTACAACAGAAATCAGCATCTTTTTGGTCAGGTACTTTATTTCTATAATTAGTAGTAATAATACCAGCCTTGATCACGCATTTAATGAAAAGTAGCCACGCATCTAACTTCAGACACTCAGAAGAATTGAGGGGACCATGTAGAAAGACAGAAAGGAACTTTAAAATGAGAAAAGTGCAAAAGCATCCAGTCTATTAATTCAGCTGTTCTTAGGGGGATGTAACGAAAGGCTCTAATGAAACACGACCCCTTGCCTTAACTTATATATAAACATTCACATCTCCAGCGACGAATTTTTAAGGGTGCGCAAAATGACAAGGACTGAAAACCCTCGCTCGCACAAAAGGAGGGAGGTACGTGTGTCAATACAGAGAAATTTGAGCATCACCGTGAGCAAGCAAAATCTGCTGAACCCCCAAGGCCAATTAAGGGCACGACTTAGACACATATACACAAAAAAAAAAAAAAAAAAAAAAAAAAAAAGACCCGTTCTGCAGGGTCATTTATAGTGAAATAAACCCAGCAGTGCATGGCGGATACCGAAAACCCAGGCCGAGGGCGGGCTGGAAAAGCCGGAGAAGGGAAACCACCCGAAGCCGCACGCACAAGGATGCTGCGCTGCCCACGCGGCTGGAGCACCCAAGGCGAGCGCTGGGCTGAGAGGAGAGGCCGTCGCTAGCCCCCAGGGCAGGCGAGCGCGGCAGGGGGACGCCGCCCTGCTCGACACACTGCCCCGCCGCAGGGCGCGGCTACGGGAAATGGTCACACACAGCGACCTAGTCTAGGAGCGGTCCCGCTGCTGCCCCCGCCCGACTCGCTCCGCTCCGCCCCGCCCTGCACTAAACTGCCGCAAAATGGAGGCACAGCCACCGCCCCGCCGAGCCTTACCAAGAACTGCAGCATGGCTCCTGGCTACCTGCTTCGTGGCCCGCCTGCCTACCTCCCTCCCTGCCTCCTGCTGGGAAAGTCAGGCGGGTGGCTCCGGCTCCTCTTCCGGGTGCCGGCCCGCCCTCGGCGAGGGGTGTGTCCAGCACCGCCCGCCCTCACCCCTCGGGCCGCCCCCGCAGCGTGTCTGGTGCCAGCTGTCCAGCCTGCTGCTCCCGAGGGGCTGCACAGGGGGTGCAAAGCAATTAAATAAGAGTTTTTACACTGCGGGTAATTTCAAGCAGGGGTCTTCAAGGAAAGACCAGAGAAAGTAGGCATTGAGATGTGGGCAAAGTACTGCATGAGTTGGGTGTCCTCTGCATCAGTGCTTGAGAAATCTTAGCCTCCAATGCCGGAGAAGGCTGAAAGAGTGATTTAGGCGTTTTGATTTGTTTTGCCTCTTCCTCTACTCAGCACTCACTAGGCTGTATCTGGAGTACTCATGACCAGGTTTGGGGCCCCTGTGTAGCAAAGACTTGGACAAGCTGGAGCATGCTCAGCAGAGGGCCCTGGAGCTCATCAGGGCTGGAGACCTCTGCAAGGAGAGGTTGAAGAAGCTGGACTTGGGCAGCTGTGCATCAACCCTCCAGGGCTTACAAGAAGGGTATTAGTCAGATGAAGCCAAGGTCTTCATGGGAGGATGAGAAACAGCAGGGACAAGACGAAATGAGAGGACCGGACTGCATTTAAAGACAGACTGTTTTGTCACATATGGGAAGCAGGCAAGCACAGATTGCCCAGAGATTGCACTACCTCCACCTTTGAAGATTTTCAAGACTGAGATGGCTTAAACCTTGAGCAACCTGTTCTAAACTCAGAGCTGGCCCTGCACCGAGTAGGAGATTGGGGGCAGGTACCTTGTTGAGGTAAAGCATTATCTACAAGTCACTTTAGTAAAAGAAGTACAGAAAGATACTAAGTAACACTGTTTCTGGTCCTGGTGATACTACAGTGAGAAGCAGGACTTAAAACTTTTCCTGAATTTCAGGCTACCCCTAAACTGCTGAATTCTGCTTCCCTCGCTGGCCCAGAGCTGGTGTCTGGAAATTACATGCAGAGGTTTAAATGGATGTGGCACAAGAGCCAGGATTGGGATTCCTTACCTTCTAGAATGGTGCTTCCAGGAATTTTGGAAATGAGCTTCAAGAAATAAATCTAGAACAAATCACCTGATAATACTTATTTTCCTAATGCTTTCTGCACATGTTCAGAATCATAGTGTTGAGATAATATTACAGATTCCAGCCTGAACATGTCAGAAATCAGGACGAAAAAAGGCTTTTACTAATAATACCTCCACAGTATCACTACAGAGAGAAAGAAGGCTTTTCCTGTTTTCTGCTCTTTAAAAATGTTATTATGCTTAGATTATAATGAATACAACATCTGGTAGACAATCTTGGCTTAACAGTAGTGTATACAGTTGCTTTCCTACATGCAATGAATTTCCTCTGTGACATTTAATGGGAAGCCAAAAATAATTTTTCCTTCTAAAGCAAATCCGTTCAACTTACATCAGCCAATACTGAATGATTTTGGTTTAGAGACTGTAGAGGGTGGATATGGTGGATGGCATATGTTATTGGAAGAGCTCAGTCTAACAGCTATAAATGCAACTATCATGTTTTTATAGCTGAGGGAAGAAAATTAAAAAAAAGGCTTTTTTTGAGCTCCTTCAAATATGCCTTCACCTCAGGCGAGGGAGCCTCATAATTAGGCAGCACTTATTCCAGCCTGGGCACTGGCTGTAACTTGGATGGAGTGCATTTATTTGATCTTGAAGAAGAGAAGGAATCAGGAAAAGGCACAGAAGACTCTCCATCTCCAACACCACTGATGCTATTCTGAGCAATGTTCACAGGGTTGAAGGAGTCCATTGTGCTACATGACACCAGTTTTGTTTTACCTGCTTGGGGATGGGTGTCATAATGACAGCGTTTACTTTGTAGTCGAGACGGTCATGACACACACACACACCATGTTCATGCAGTGATGGTCAGTTTTATTATACAGAAGGCTAATAACTAATTACAGTAGGCTAATAAGCAAAAGGGCAAAAAGCTATATTGCAAGATGGCAGCTTAGCTGACCCTCTATTGTTAGCAACCATCCTTTATATCTTTGGGAGATGACTATAAGTCATCGTGTCATTTATTAATTGGCTAAGGTTAGTTTAGTGTCCAGCTACTATTAGTCACACAGTTCATGGCAGTATGCCTAACTTTCACCCCACAGCTGCATCTTAGACACTTGCTTCATTGTTCATGTCCTCCTGTAATGTTACTGCTTCAGCATTCCCAAGGGTACAGTGAGATCTCGTCAAGGTCAAAGTCTGTTGTCTCCATGAGGCCTACAGACCAGCTGTCAGCCACAGATGGGTAGGTTACATGGCCTGCATTTCATTTGCTTTGCTTTTTTCATTCCCTGCTTGTCCTGCCACAGGACGATACAAGTCATAATCCTTCTTAGCCCCAGGGTTCAAGGCTGTCTGAATCCTCTTTTAGGTAGCTCTTGCAGCTTCTTCTCTTGTAGCTACCAGCTGTTACCATAGAGATTGGTGGAAGGTAAAGATAGGATGAGGAGCAGCAGCCTAAGTGGAAGTGCATTGAGCTTGTGTGACTCCGAGCTGGCTGCACTCAGCTGACTACCCCAGGAAAACATAGACTCAGTGAGACTGGCAACTGATTTACAGCCTCTTTGCTTTAGCTCCTTTCACCTTGCCATCACACACATGTTTTAGGAAATGGTATCTTTTGTGGGGGAAAACAACAGGTCTGAATCCGAAGTGTGAATATCTACAGTGTAAAGAAGAATGTAAAAGTCATGGAACACCGGTGAGATCCCAGGAGCTACTGCATGCATTCAGTCAAAACCAAAGCTGGAATGCTGAATATCAAGTACAGTGAGTTCTTCAGTCACCTGCACACAACAGATACAGACAGTCTGATAATTCTGAAGAATTAGTATGTGCAGACAAGTTGTAAAGGCCTTGATGATCCTCATATATACAATAAATGACTTTAAAAACAGATTGTCTCTTGTAACAAGAATCCTGTAGAGTAAGCTACTTCAAACAAGTAAGGTTGAAAAACTCCTAATTCTTTGTAACCAAGAATCTGGAAGAGTAAGGTACTTCAAACGAGTAAAGTTGAAAAGCTCACATTTCTAACTGAGAGAGGGACAAAAAAGGTATAATCTATAATACATTTGCTGCTGCTGAAGACTTTTTTAATGTTATCTATCTTAGGTGCTGTACAAGTACAGTCAAGCCTGTGAGCTATGCAGAAAGTTTGTTAGTCAGGAAGTACAGGCTTTTCTTCATATTCTCAATTGCTAAGTCACATTTGAAAATGCATTCATGTTGATTTAGTACTGCTTTTATCATACATGTGCAGGTCTATATATGGTCCACTCTATGAAAGTGAGAATCTCTTTCTTAAAGGATAACATTTAATGTACCCTGGTTTTTACAATGTTTGCTGGTGTATGAACATACCATGACAATATGTTTTTGTATGTTAGACCTGCTAGAAAAAGAAGGGGTTTATACTATTATATTATGAAGACTTCTAACAAAAAAGAGCTTATATGTTTATACCCACATTAATCTATGGGCCTGGACAGAATCCACCCCAAGGTATTAAGAGAAGTGGCTGATACTGTTGCAGGCCAACTGCTTATATTTGAAAAGTCATGGAGATCAGGAGCTCTCCCTGATGACTGGAAGAGGGCAAATGTCATAGCCGTCTACAAGTAGGACCCAAAAGAGGGCCCAGGAAACTACAGATCCATTAATCTTACTTTAGTCCCTGTGAAAGTAATGGAACAAGTTCTCCTAGAAACTATTGCAAACCAAATGAAGCAGGTGATTGGGAAAACGTATTTAACAAAGGCAAATCATGCCTGACAAACCTAATCACCTCATACAACAAAATAACATTTTCTGTCATCATGCAGAGCACAGTAGATGTTCTTTACCTGGACGTCAGCAAAGCATTTGACACTGTTCCCACAGCCTTCTCCTGGACTAACTGCAACAGATAGACTGAATGGATTGTCTGTGAGATGGGTAGGAAATTGGCTCGCAGATCTCACCCAGGGAATGATGATCAATGATTTTTGCAGGAAAGACTGAAGTAGTTCTTTTCTCCCTGAAGAATAGAAGGCTCAGGGGGTACCTGATCACAGTATCACAGCACTTACCAGGCAGCTTCAAAGAAGGTGGAGGTTCTCTCTTCACATGGAGTCATATAAAAAAGACAAGGGACAGTGAGTACAAGTTGCACTGGGAGAGGTTTCATCTTGATATAAAAAAGAATTTTTTTACAATAAGAACAAACAATTACTGGAAAAACTTTCCCACAAAATAGTAGACAAGATGATCTTTTGAGGTCCCTTCCAATGTGGGCTGTTCTATGATTCTATGATACCAGAAGATATTTATGTCTCATACTGTATAGATACTCTCTGCACAAATATTTGACTCAGCGAGCTGTTAAGTGGTGATGATCTCACTCTTCTTTCCAACTTGCTTTTTCTGCATACTCAGTAAATAAGTTACTGTCTGATCTGAAAGCAGCAACAATAAAAGATTTTATAAGAATATATGTGGTAATTGTGTTGCCAGTGTTTGAGAGTTAATTTGAATAAAGCAGTAGTATTGATGATTTAGCCATGTTGAGGATGTAAGCAAGTAAAGGTTAGTAGAGGAGAGTAGTATTTTAGCAGTGTAACTGATACAATCAAGGAAAATTGTAAGTTTTTGTTCATAGAAGCCCTTTCTCAGATCTCAAAGTTATTTGAGTCACAGGATATAGACATTAATTAAAAACCAACAACAACAGTATTTTTCTTGTACCTTCACAGTAGCTAATACATAATTTTGAATGTGAGCCCTCAGGATACATATGTTTAATAACAGTCTTCATTTCCAATGTATAGCTGAAAAAGAGTGGAAATCAATTTAATTGAGCTAGAAATTCTGCAAAATAAACACCAGATGGAGCCAGAAAACCATATATTACAATTTCTGGTTCAATTTTATTATGTTTAATTCTCAGATTATGTTTTCAGTTTTGCCCATTTTCTTCATCTTAGGAAAATATTTCTTTTATATTCTGTGATGTGGCTGAACAATTTCTAAGGAGCTGTAAATTACCTATGACTTTTCTTCTCTTGCTGTTGGAACATACACCATTTTAATACACAATGGATACAGAATGTATTATAAATATAATATGTATAGAACAATATGAAAAAAGAAATCAGAATTGCAGGACAATCAGACTATCAAAACTTACCTGAATTTACCACCTTGAAATATATCAAATATAATTGCCTACCTGGAAAACCCTAAATATCCTACCAGTTTGTTTCTCCTCAAATCTTTTCCAGTGGAGGTGTAGTTCACTATTAATTTAAACCTGTTGGAAACATCTTTTTCAAAATAGATTCCACTTCCTCCTGATATTAAGTCCCAAAGATCGTTCACCTCTTAGATACCGTATCCCAAAGATCCCGTGGATTTCTCAGATCAATAGGCTATTATATTTTTCATAGAAAAACAGAAGGCATCATTGACTCACAGCTGGCATAGTTCAAGAATAAAAAGAAAAAGTGTTACTCCATTTGCTTTCTAAAATTTAGATGGGATTTTTAAGAAAGAAAAAAGAATTTGCATTTTCCTTCTAATGTATGTGAAAACATGAACATCTTGACTTGATTCTGCCTGGATCTGTGTGAACGATTTGTCAGGGGCAGAGAGAGCAGCTTAGCTCTTCCTGTCAGTCCTCAGACAACCTGCAAATATCTGCTCCTCTCTAGGAGACTCTGCCAGACATCACCCCCCCCAGGAGTCTCTAGAGTGAACCCCAGAGCTCTCCTTTGTCCTTAAAGTTCTTTTTTTTGTTGTTTTAAAGAAAAAGGGAAACTTTAGAGCATGAGGAGCATATGTCCCAGGAGGAACAGAAGAGGTCACCTACAGAAGGTCTCTGAGCATCAAGGCTGAAGGCAGCATGGTTCACAAATTGGAGTTAAGGGGCCTGTCACAGTCCCGGGGGGACACAACAATGAAGAAGCCTGGCCTGGCTTCACTGAATATTGTTTCTGCTTTTTCCAATAAAATGAGAAATTGGTCTTTATTCTCATGGTATGGTCTGATGTTGGATGCCCTAGTTCAATCTATGAATCTAAAAATCTGAGACTTGCTCCTCTCCCCACAAGTTGCTTGGCACAAAGGGAGAAATTCAGAGGGACTTGAGAAATAACTTGAAAATCCAAAATAACTAGCTGCATTTTCTTTACATGCAAAGTAACAAAAATGAGATGCTCTAAACCAAAACATTCACTTGAATTTTCAGACATACACTTTGAATGAAAAAAAAAATTCAACCACAGTTTGTTTTTTGGGTTTTTTTTTTTTTTTTCCTTGTAGATGCATCAAAATGGATTTCCTGGCCAGTTCAGCCATTCATTCAACCCTAGCACTTCAACTTAAATTTACATTTCCACAAAAGGACATCTGCATGTTGTGCCTATGAATTTACTGTATACCTTGGTATTACATTACCCAGGGATATACATAGCCTGCAGATGGTTCTAATTTACTTACTTAATATCTAACTACATACCTCAGTGACTCCGTTTTCCCCCATATAGATGGCTCTTCTTTATCCTTTTCTCTCTATATATGTGTGTGTGTATATATACATATATATGTATATTCTCTACATATATATACACACACATATATATACACACATATGTATACACACATATATATACATACATATATATAGGCAACTGACAGATAACTAGATAGGACAAGAGGAAATGGCTTCAAGTTGCACCGGGGGAGGTTCAGATTGGATATTAGGAAGAACTTTTTCACTGAGATGTTTATCAAGCATTGGAACAGGCTGCCCGGGGAGGAGGTGGAACCACCATCCCTGGAAGAGTTCAGTGAATATGTAGATATGGTGCCTGGGGACATGCTTTAGTGGTGGGCATGGTAGAGTTGGGTGGACAGTTGGATTCAGTGATCTCAGAGGTCTTTTCCAACCATAATGGATATAAACTAGAGGAGGTTAGATTTAGATTGGGTATTAGGAGGAAGCTCTTCACTGTTAGGGTAGTAACACACTGGAACAGCTTGCCCAGAGAGGTTGTGGAAGCCCCATCCCTGGAAGTTTTTAAGGCAAGGCTGGATGGGGCTCTGGGCAACTTGATCCAGTGAAAAGTGTCCCTATTAGGCAGGGGGGCTGGAACTAGATGATCTTTAAGATCCCTTCCAACTCTGACAATTCTATGATTCTATAATGATTCTATGATTCTTTGATGGGATATTTTAACTTGGACTCACTTAGCTTTCAACTGTTTCACCATGAGGTCAATCAGGCAGTGGAAAATATTGCCTAGAGAGTCTGTGCCATCTCCATCCTTAGACGTTTTCAAGACTCAACTGTATAAAGCCCTGAGCAACTTGATCTCAGCTCAGAACTGCTGCTTGGAAGTGGAGGATGGACTAGAGACCTTCTGAGGTTTCTTCCCACTTGAATCATCCTAATATATGACATGACTGTGCTCTCTGCTTATATTCAATTATTCATTTCTTCGTCCTTTTAATGGAGAGTTTTCAATCTTATCAAGCCTTGCATACAGAAATCATGAAATAACTGTCTACCCTGGCAGTGAAAGTAGAAACCTGTCCACTAAAAGTCCCAGTGTATAAAAAAAGAAAAACCTCAAAATCAAAAGACTGATAATTTTAATTATTTAGGCATGGTAATGGAGTACCTTGAATTGAAATGAGTCACGGTTTTAAGTTTTCAACTTGAAGCTACAAGATCTAAAAATATTCTCTAAGCAACTCCTCCCGCACCCAGCTGAGATGTTCCAACAATCACATGCCCTTGGGAGATGGAATTCAAGACCTCTGAAGGCTGAGTCAAGCAAGAAATTATGGGGCAATGATAACTAGCTCTAGCTGCTGGGCTATGGCCTGACAAGGGTGGGTTTGGTAAGGATCTTAATTCTCCTCTGATTCACAGAGAGACTTTGTTGCATGAGCAGATAATAGATGTGTAATGAATTCCTCTCTATGTCAGATCTGCAAAGGGCATGAGGGCCGGGCATGATGGCCAGCCATGGAGATTTAACTGGCAGTTTCAAGCTGTAGCTGTACATGGCAGCTGTAAGAGCTCTTGGTTCGGCTCCTCACGTTCTGGTTCAGAGACAATTGTCACAATCACATCTGATGTGAGACACTGGGAAAATAGCCTCGTCACTCATAGGACGACAGCAATCACTGGCACATCAATTGTCTGAAATCATTTTTCAGAACACCACTAGAG
Source organism: Galbula dea (assembly GCA_013399015.1). NCBI lineage: Eukaryota > Metazoa > Chordata > Aves > Piciformes > Galbulidae > Galbula > Galbula dea. The sequence continues at coordinate 1,698,186 of VWZX01009706.1, forward strand.
CTTTTTAAGAATCCAAGTCCTATCAAATGTGCAGAAAAATGAGTAAAGAAAGAACCTGTTATTTACAGCTAACTTGCTTGCTGCTGTCAGGGCCCCGAGTGCACCAGAAGGCTCTACAGCCTCTGCTGCTATCACTGGGTTGTGAGAGAGCTGGGAGAAACCTTACTGGGGGCCTCCACACCTTGGATCTGAGGTTTCAGGGACATTCCACTCTTCAGTTCTGTCCAAAGCAAGGCTGCACTTGTCCTGGTCACTGTCAGAGCCTGGCTGCCTGATCAGACAGGTCTCTGATTCACTTTGGCCTGCTGGACCACAATCCTCAGTGCCTGGTATCCTTCTCACACGCACTGGGAAGCCCACCCCACTGTTCCTGTAGCACTACTTTGTTCTAACTAGCTAAAGTGCAATCACTTATTCCTGAGAGAAGGAAAATAAAGAAAACAACTTGCTTGAGCAACCTTTCTGAAAGAAAAGTCAGTGCCTTCAGAGCAGCTATAAAAAGAAGATATGTGATTTAATTGAAAGAATATAATTACAATGTGTCTGGAAGAACACTTGAGTAATGACCTGAGATTTAAGTATAGCTACATCTTCTGAGTGGGAGTGGAGAATGTTTATGGCATTAGATGGGTGATGTTTTCTCTAGTGAATACTCCTTAGTGTGACCTTCTTTGTCACAGCTGCTTCTCTGGCAGAAAAGCAAGCTCAAAAGTCACTTTGGAGGTGAACTCAAGAATTCATTATTCTCTTTAGTGCAGAAGAACTGCATGTTTTTATGGCAATGTTAAACAATACTATAATTTGGCATTAATCTGTGCTGGGACTGGAAAAAGCAGTCCTTGTCCTCTTCCCCTTGGGGCCATTAAAAATAGGTCCTACTTAAAAACACAACCTTTCTCCTGCTTATGTTAGCTCTTCACATGATCAAAAGGTTTTACTGTTTGGGGGGGGGGGGGGGGCGCTGGCAGCAAGAAGCAGGCATCTGTAACAAACAACTGTACTAGGAAAGCTTGCACCATCTTTAAAGTAACAATGGGGGCTTATTAGTATCACCATAGCTTCTAAAGTTCTTAAGTATGCTTTCTACTGCTAAGGTGTTGCTGGCTATAAGTAACCATAAAACTTTAGAGTGGTGTTAGCTGGCAGCTGGCAATAAGTAAACCTTCTTTCACATGTGTTCAAGAGTCATTCAAAGCTTCTAGAATAAAGGTTATAAAGTTTTTTTAATAGGTAAAACCCATACAAATGAAATATTATATCTGAATTTCAGAGTGATGATCAGTAGATGGTGCTCTTTTCCAGAGTAAAAATTTAATATTTTCAAATTATCAAAAATGTTTTCAATCTCTTTCTATCTTTTTATCCGACAGTTAGGTACTATTTATTAAAAAATAAATTTCAAACACTTTTTTCCTTCCAGAAGTTACTCCAGATTTTCACTGAATTTCATAACAGAGAGAGAGAGAGAGACACCAGTTTAACTGACCCACTTCATTAAAATTAGTGGAATAATCTAATTATAGTGTTGCACTTTACCAAGCAGCACTTCAAAAAAATGATATTATCTGTTCTCATTTTAATTAGCTCTTGTGTTTGTATCATAAGTTTTTTTGTTCTGCTTTTTACGAAGAAAAAAAAGGCAAAAAAACCCCAGCAAAAAAACCACAAAACCAGTCCCCAGACAAAAAACCCCTCATACTGTTAGGTCTTATTTTCTTAAACATAATTTCTTCAGTTTATTAAAATAATCTAATTGAATGTAGAGTTCAACTGTAGGGTCAGAATATTTTACCACCTGTTCTACAGGAAGATTTTTTAACAGTGCTCTGAAAATCAATCAAAAGGTCTTGTCTTGGAAAGAATTCCAAGTTTGTTCTGGAGAAATTCAGGTGATTTCATGGGATGAATCTCAGAAGTCATGCTTTTGCAGGACTGTGGCTCTAAATATTCAATTAATCTCTGATGCAAGAAAATCAACAGTGATACTTTCTGCTGAACCCTGCGTATATTTCTTTTTGGTCTTCAATGGAAGTAAAAAACCTGCACGCATCACACAGAATTGAGAAACCCCACTTATTTGATTGCATTTATTTGATAGTCACTTTTTTTCTGTCTTTCTTTGATGACTGTCATACTCATTGGCAGTATAGTTGGCTTCCAGTTACCAAGTTACCAAGAATATTTGCACTGGCACTTCCCAAGTTTCCATCACTACACAAGACAACCCATTCAACTAAATCTGGGAAGCACAACTTTCGTGAATGTTGTTTGGCAACCTTACCTCTGCTTGCCTCACATGGACACCTCAGAGTCCTGCTACTGGGGAATTACAGTGCCACAGCATCTCAAGTCTTCTCCTGGCTTTGGGCTTAATATTTTAAAAGAGCCCAAGGAGGATTTAGAGTTTCAATTGCTAATAAAATCCAAAGCACTTCAGATGCCTTTCTGATGTGCTAGTTTTAAAGGAAGGCTTGGGTATTTAGTATGGCTAATCTCATTTTTATCACTATAGTGTCTGAGAAAGCCAGCATTTGAGACTAGTAAAAGGAAGTAAAAACCACTTCAATTGAAAAACTCAGACTCTTCTTAAATCCCTGTAAGAAATATTTTTTCTCCATTGATTTTAAAGTTTGATTGATAATGATTATTTTTTTATTGAAATAATAAAAATTATTCTTCTTCTGTTAAAAAAAAGTTATAAAAACTCTTCTGTTTAGGCCAAAATTATGTTACAGAGAGTATATAAATTATTGTGATTTCAGATGGCTAAAGTCAAGAATCTAGTAGGATATTATACTCTAGCTTAAGCAAAAGTATTCTTTTTTCCTTCCAGACTGATCAATGTAAGAACTCCATGCTTTATACATATGCAATATGTCACTTAGAACAGGCAGTTTAGTTCTGTTTCAGTAACTGAGTACTCCTGCTTACATAGACTCATTTAGATGTGAAGAGTGAGATCCTCCAATTTAATAGAATAATTTTTTTAAGATGGACTGATACATATGTCCCTGTTATGCTCGGAAGCATTGTGTTGCATAGGTTTTAAACTCTGTGGGTGAGGAAATGTGACAAACTTAAAGCTCTAATGCCAAATTATGAAAAACACTGACCATTTAGGGCCAAATTTACAAAGGGACTAATGCCTTGCCTTCTGAAAGGTTACTGGAGTAAAGAACTAAGATGATCCAGCTGACCTTAACTTCTCTCTGGTTGCGTTTAAAAAAAAACAAGGCAAGTTATTGGTTATGCTTATCACAAATAGACATTGTCAGTCACAGTGTTATATATGTACTCTATTAACACATCATAGAATTATAGAATTATTACAGTTGGAAAGGACTTTCAAGATCAAGTCCAACCCATAGCCTTAAACTTCTGGTATCTCTAAACCATTTGCCAAAGTGCCACATCTACTTGGTTTTTTATCCACATTTGGAACATCTTCAGAAATGACATAGAAAAGCTACAGAGTTGGGGATGATTCCCAGAATATTTAGACATGCAGCCTAATAATTAATGAAACGACATTCATATGCCATTTCATGAATTCAAAACATGTGATGTTCTCAGTCACAGAACAAATCAAGAGCAACTCTACGGAAACTGAGGAGTTTATATACTGCTAGGGAAAATAACATGTTCATGTTCGTGTCATGTAAGCTTTGTATAATATCACTCATTTTAACACAGTGTAAAAATCCAAATGAAATTAAATAGCACACTGATAATTCTGAATGGGAAGAGTTTTCACTCCCAGGGAAGCAGTATTTAAAATTTCAAATTATACATTTAAAAAAAAAAATCAAATTGTGATCTCTTGTATCTCTTGGTGATATTTGATTTCTGAATGGGAGAGGAATGAGTAAGTTCTGGGATTAATTTCTATGTGTATTTGGTTCTGTATTCTGGTAGAAAGCTACATAAAGGTGTCTTAAGAGTTTTCTGAAGTGCTATTGTGTTATACAATGTGCACTAGTTCTTGCAAATCCTTATCATAACGCAAGTCCTTTTCATAAGACCTCTGCAAACTGTCACAGGCCAAAACTAGAAATAGTTTCCTGAACATAGTATTCTCATTTATCAGAGGAGATTAAAAATAAGGAGACACAAGTGCTCCAGCTTCACCTAAACCACTTTGTATGGGTTGTGGTCTTTAACAACACATACAGTCAGATACTCTCAGTCTGATCCTGCATGGCAATTCGTACATATTGGTGCTTAGTGTCTCAGTGGTCATTTTAGCCTGGGTTTTTGCTAATTTTGTACTGTTTCTTTCAGGAGATCATGATAGGTCCTGCTGTTTTCTATGCAGAGCTCTCTTCTGAATTCAGTTTACAATTGCTTTGTTGATGCTTTATTCCGTAGAAGCAAAAGTTGTTCTTCAGATACAAAGATTTGTGCTTCTCAAGAGGCATCTTAATATATTGCTAGTAGTTGCAAGCTCTTTTCTCATTAATTCCTGTCTTGCTACTTAGGTCAAAGCAAAGAGGTTCTGGCAACATCCATTTTAGAGTGAATATTAATAAACAATGTGATAGTTTGTAAGCATGAAGATAGACTTGAATAACAGGTATCAAATACATGCTCCTGTTGCCTTAGTAACCATTCCTTCCCCACTGAGAATTTTACTTAACCCAATAGCCAATGTAAATTTAACCCTCAACTATTCAGGTACTTCCCTATTATAGTAAATGAAAAAATATTTCCTAGAGCCTGAATAAAATTGGTAAAAGAAATGGTAGCTAATTTTTTTAACATTATAGCAAATCTTTGGATCGGTTCACTGCTCACTGGTTAAATACCCTAAGGACAGGACAGTTTTCCCTACCATTTCTGTTGAAGAACCCTGCACACAAAGGTCAAAAGCCTCATTAAAAATCACTTTATATTTGAGGATAAGTTTCTGCGAAAACCACAGGTAAATGAATATTGGTTTAAGGTTATTGATGCTCCCTTAGTAACGTGATTAGCAAAAAAGAAAGATAATATTCTTTTTCCCTTCCTGTCTCTATTTGCACCAGATAGCTACTTGCACATATAATCCACTTAATCATCATGAAGAAGGATGATATATACCTTTTCCACATTTTAGCATCTTTCTTCAGTATAATCTTCAGCAAACACCAGCCATCTGTAGAAGAACAGAAAGCTGCAGGAAAATTCTGGCAAAAATCAAAGACTGTCTTATTGTTACAGTGAGAAAGTAATTAATAGATCTCCTCCTTTTTGATATTTTCATATGGTGACAATGGAACCAGGAACACTTTTCTGTTTATGCAACAGCCCCTCCTTTCATTCTTCTCTCAGCAGGATTTCCAGAGCAAAAAAAATCCCAGCATAGAAGCCAAAAAAGTCATACCGTGTCCAGGAGGCTGGGAGATGAGGAGCCCAAGACTGAAGTAGATGCCATAAAACAAACTATTCTCTCAGTGCAGGCAGCCTAAGATGACTTAATAGTCCCTCTGTCTTCTCTCCATACATAGGGTGCCCAGGCAATTAGCTTCGTAGCTCATTCCAAACGTTAGCTCTAATTATTATGGTTCACATCTGCTGAAGCATGAAGGGAATTAAGTCAAAGCTTAAAGTAAGAAACAAAGAAAGAACTGAAGTGTTAAGCTACAGTCTGAGCTGCTTCTGTACTTAAGGAATTTTTCACAGTACACTGTAAGTCATATCTTAAAGATATAAAGGGAGAAAGGGAATTAAACTGTTCTTCCTTCATGTCTTCTTGTACTAGACACTAAAAGACCTGATATCAGATGAGCTCCATAGAAGTAAAATCTGCACTATAGATTTGTGTTGGCATTTCTCAGGGATACAAGGAGGTGTAAACCCTGAGTGACAGACCTGTGCTAGCAGAGAAACCTTGGTATGAAGCAATTATAGAATAAAAACTTTAATGTGTCACAGGTTGCACTGTATGAAGTGCACCTGCTGGAGCTGTATTACCCATCAGAGCAGTTTGTGTTGGTATATTCCAGAGTCAGTGACGCCTACACAGACGCTTCCCTCTTATTTAGACTTTATCAGATCCCTATCTGATAAAGGAAAACCTTTTAGAATCTTGTTTTAGTGTTTCAAAAGTTTCATTTTCCTTCTATCTAAAACACTCAGAAGAGCACAGCTGTGTCATGTCACATGGCCCTGTTAAGGCTGTTGATGTGCAGCAACATATAAAACAAGTTCATTTTGAATGGTCTGTTGAGTTAATGGCTTGGACCCCAGGCAGGAATGCATAAACACAGTCTCCAGAGTGCCTTGAGACTTCTTTATAGAGGAAGGGTGCCTGCTGAGAAAACCAGTATATAAGCATGAAATGAAAACTTACAGGACCATGCAGGAGCAGAATTGCACAAAGGGAAGAAGCACAATTGAAAAGGCCTCTTTAATCCTAGTACTCTCTAATTTTTCAGTGTAATATATAATTACTTTGCATGCAGTGTATTATTTATGATATAAACGCCTTAGGACAAGCAAAATGATTTTCAAAGTCACATCCCACCTCTAATAAAAAAGCAATAGAAACAGCAGAAAAAGAACTATGTGAACAAGTCTTATTTGGAGAGACTATTTTGTTGTTGTTTCTCACAAATCATATTTGGCTTTCATTTCAATTAGGCATTTTTCTTACATCATTATCTCCATTCTCTCTGCCTGATAATCCCAGACAGTTTGTTCTGTCCCCTTTAGCTCTGCCTCCTTTACTCCTTAGTGCAGGTTAAATCTTAAACCTCAGAAACCCCAAGAAGACCCTTTGCTACAATATCTGCGGACAAGGGAGAATAAGCACATTATTCTCCAATATTTTAATATCTTCAAATGAAGATGGTAAAGTAGAAACAGCAGGCAAACTAGACACAAATGGCAAGGTGCCATTGCAATGCTTTCTTTGATGACACTAATGTCATGTTCTATGATGTTTTTCTTTTTATGCTACTTCATTTTTTTTCTTTTTTTTTCAAGAAGATCCATGTAATATTGCACTTAAAGCAGAGGCAGAAAACCCTATTCTGAGAAACACACACAGCTGGAGTCATGAGGTTTGCAAAGCTCTTCAAAATACATTGAAGTGTAAGGCATGAATCCAAGAGCTTATTGCGGTCAGGGGCCACTTCCCAGTAGCCTTTGAGTTTACAGAGAGAGAGAAGCAGCAAAATTAGAAGCAGGGATCTCAGGCTGTGGAATTGGCATGGATCAGGGGTGTTCAACTCCTTGTATAGCCAGGAGCAGCTTAGGAAGCAAGAGTGCTGAAGGGGCACTACTTCTTAATACAGGCTTGTGTTTGCACCCTCTCTTTTGCAGTAGTGTCACCATCCACTTGGTCCTGCAGTGACCTGGTTCAAAAATTAAACCAAGCAAAACCATAACAGGCTTTCCTTTTAGGGTTAGTTTTCATTTGCTTTCATTTCCTGAACCAGGATCAGAAAGGTGGGAGCATGCAGTCAGGAGGAAAAGAGAGGTGTTGACACATTAGAATGGTTTAAAACTATTGTGGAACTGCCTTGTCGAGTACAGTTGATCATACCTTTAGCAGAAAACCAATCCATGCACTGGTAAAATAATGGGATGGAGGGAGTTCAAAACCTACAAAATTAGTCTGATGAGTTCCTGTACCACTCAGCTCCTCAGTTACAAGGTATAACAGATTACTGAATATAAAAAGCCCTTCATTTCTTGGAAAATTTAAGTATTGAAAAGAAGAACCATTTCATACATGTGTTCTCATCTCTGCCCTTCATATTTTGCAACAAAGAGAAGTTGTGCTCTTGATTTCAAAATTGTTTTGTGTCTACAGACTGCATATCTGCTGTTAGGGATTATTCAGATTACTTTTTGCTTTGAGAGAGCTGTATGGCGACATTTAAAAAGATACCAAATAACCATCCTTCAATAAAGCTTTTGATGAGCATGAAAATTGTTAGGCCAGGCAGGCAGGTAACTATTCAGGGCCTGCTAGAATGGAGTGTGAAAAGCAATCAGTGAATAGACTCCAAAGGGAGAGTTGCTCTTCTCTCTTCTTTCCCCTTTTATTTCTGAGCCTCAGAGGGAAAGACACTAACAGCATGGAAGTTAGCAATATTGGGAATGCTGAAAGGTACAAATGCAGCTGACACTAATGCATTGAAAACTCCTACTACAGATCCCTGAGTTCTTTTTTGGGCAATGCAACCTTACTGTGCCTTATGCAGGTTCTGTGACCTGATAAGACTTCGAAATTGTAACACAAAGCCAATGGAAAGCAAAGATAAATGTACCAAAAGGTAGCATGCTAACTAGGAGGTAAAACCACTGACATGGGCTTTGCTTTTGAAATCAAGTTTATGGCTGCTATTTTAACTAACTCATACTAATGAGAAATAGCTGTAAATTATTTTCAGTCCATTATCATGAAATATTTTTCCTCAGCAGATGTCAATACACTTCATGATGAATTCAGTATGATTGGCATCATTTTACAAATAGGGAAACTGAGGCATAGAAAAGTAACAGAGTCTGATTCAAGGTCATTCATGTCTCTGATAGTACCATAGTGAACACAACGCAGGAATCTGGAGACTGAATCCAATGTGTTCTGCAACATCTTATTTAAAATGCATATGTGTATGTGTGCACACATATATATATACAAACACATATACTTGCAGACATTCTAGAAATATTTGGAAGTATAATTCCATATTATTACATACTTGCAATCACCTGGTCAGGAAGGCACTGAGCACAACTTGTCAAAGAGGGTTCAGAATAATGTTATCTCTAATCACATTTATAATCCATTAAAAGACACATCTCTCTTACGCCTTCCATATAATTTTTTTTTCAAGAGACCCTACTGATCTGACATTTATTGATCTGAGCTTGTCTTCTAAATTACTAATTTGTTTATATGCTCCTCAATGCCTCTAACAGGGTTTTGTGACAGGATTCTGGTAGAATGTGAAATAGGGTTTTTTTGATAAAGGAGCATGCAACTTGTATATTTTTTAGAATAATATTAGATTACTGCTCATCAAGTTTTTACAAATGTTTTAATATAGTAAAGGACAACACCAGCCTCTGGGTGCAATGGCTACTTTTGTAGATGCTGTAACTTATCACAGAATCACAGAACATTAGGAGTTGGAAGGGACCTCAAAAGATCATCTAGTCCAACCCCCCCTTTCAGTGGACCCTTTTAAGTAAGCTGAAGTTAGCCTGCCTAAAATTGTCCCAAGGGAACAAAGTGATAAATTTTTTTGTTATTTAAAAGGTATAATTCCATTATCACAGACCTTGAAAATTAAGGTAACAGACAGAAATAATAGCTTAGTAAGCATTGAATGCAAGCCATCAAGTTATTTTTCCCTTGAAGATTATAGTAAGTGTTTCAGTCATACAGGAATATATTCAAGAATGAAACGGTGGGTGAGAAGGTAGTGAGGATGATACAATGGGACCAAGTGTTTTATACTAGCATGGTAAACTTGCTTATTAATTCAGAGAGTGTCAAATCAGATTTGTTTTATTTTTCCTTTTGTACTTGTCAGGTACTTAATTTATGCTGTTCCCATCCTTTGTTATCTTAAGAGGCAGAACCGGTTAAAAATTTGCTAGCAGTACTTCCACTTGAAATCACTTTTTTATCCACTTTCTTTGGATAGTTGTTTATGATTTCATTGGAAATGACAGCACAATGGTTCAGTGCTACTCTGGGAATCAGTTGCAGTGTAACATCTCAGGAATTTTTTTCTTCTTGAGGAAATCACTATTAATCTTCAAAAGGCTTTTCTAGATGGTATATTATGAAAGGATGCACTGAAATAAAATACTCAGAGAATATATTTGATCCTGACATCTACAGTGGATACTGCAAAGTCAGATTATTAGAAATTCTCATTTGTAAAGTCACCATTGGGCAATCAGAGGCATATTGAGTTCTTTCAGCCAAGTAAAGTCTGTAAGCTCCTAGCACTGGAGGTGTTAGAGGTGACACTCTTAATTTTTCAGAGATGACTAAATGAGTCTGGGACAGGATATCGTTTCAGGCCTGACAGTAAGAGGCTGAGCCCACTTGAAGCCACTCAGTTTGCCCTCCTCGGCAGCCTGGTTTCCTTAGGGATCTGCTGCATCCCAGCTCAGCTTGTTGCTGTTTGCCTCTGCACTCTCAAGACAAAAACAACCTCTTCATTTCCATTCTGAAGCAGTAACTTTTGCACACTCATTGTCTGGCTGGCTGCAATCCATTTCAATGGCCTTATTACCATCTGGTGGCCAACACAGAAAGAGTTTGCATCTAAGTGTCAAGTTTTTAACTCAAAACCTAGGAAGAAAGATCTAGCTCCAGAGAAATAGTGTATTTATTACTAGCAACTTAAATGGAACAGACTTTCCTTTCTCATCCATACCACCTTTGGATCTGATTGATCACCTCTCTCTTTTATCCCATTGTAACAAATTGTAATGTTACCCTGGTGTGTTTTAAATGCTTCAAAAGCAAAGGGGAGAGATTAAAAACTTGTTAACTGTATAAGTTAAATTCCTCTCTTACTAAGAGAGCAGCACACTGGTCAAGAAAGTGCTCAAACAGCTAAAACACCAAGGAACATGAATATTATTCTTTTTCATGCATAGTATAAGAGCTGCACTTCTGAGAACTAGAAAAGAACAAGGTTCCTGTGCAGATCCTAGGCACAGTAGGAAAATTCACAGGTGCCTATGCCCTACGACACTGGCTTTGTGAAATGAAATCACATAGTGTAAGTTAATATCTAAGAGATATTTATTATATGATGTTTACAAAATTATTTATTACTTTCTCTCCTATTGTAATGTTGCAGTTATTGATTATGAACTAGAATATTAATTCTGTAACTGTCTCAGGATGAAGAGAAATGTGGAAATGGGGGTACATCCACGAAGATTCTTCTCATTTGCTGGTAATGCAGGAAGTCCTCGGGAACTGCAATAATTCAAAGGACATCTCAGACTCAGAAAACAGAGAACATAAAGGTATTTCCTCCTATGTACATAGTAATATATGTTTAAGAAGCCTTTGGATGTGACTGATGTTTTGCCACATTTTGCTGTGGTCAAAATTTATCTAGACAATGCTTCGTTTGATTTTATGGATAATCTCAGTATCTACTGAGGCTCCTGGGCATCCAACTGAGTGCACATGTGCTTGCTTACCTCCTGCCAATAATGATACATCTATATAACATGTACTGCCAGTAAATGGATAAAACCAACTAGAGCCAAGAGCCTTGACGACAGAGGACATCTCCTCATTACAACAACCTGGCCAAAGTCCTGAAAAATTTAATTCATTACAAGTCAAACCGATTCAGGCAGACCTTAACTTTATTCTATTAGCCTTTGTTGATCTGCTCAGAACAGGAGCTGCAGAGTAGTAGGTACCTTGCACTTTTTCGTTTAGGTTTGTTTTTCTTTCTTATTTTTCTCTAGGTTTTCTTTTAAGACAAAGTTAAAAGGCATATTTCAATCAACTGGGCTGATGTTGTCAAGTTCATGAACTGAATTCCCATGGGGAGGAGAAAACAAAAATTTCTACTGAAAAGTGAAAAACAAAACTCTCTACTCCAATTACATTAATCAAGAATCTGTGGAGGATGGGAGTAAAAGGCTGAGTAGTATTAAGGGAGGAGAAAAAAACAATTTAATTATTTATATCTGAGTCAATTCATCTGACGTCTTGCACTCCAGGGGCTTTGTTGTCGATAAAAATACACCACCAGACACTATTAAGTTGTACAGCAAAGGAGGAAGTAAATATATTAAAATATAAGTCAGAATTATACAGTCATAAAAAAACAAGGCTGGAAGGTACCTCACTTAATCATCAGGATCATACTAGCACCTCATGCCTAATATATACCTGGCAGACATCTAGAAAACCTCAAGCAGTGGACATCCCACATCTTCTTTGGATTGCCTATTCTCTGTCCTTAGTTTTAGTTCCTTGTGAGAAAGCACACACCATTACCTGAAGCCCTGTGCTAGTCTACCAAAACCCAGCCTTTTACGGTGCAGCTGAAAGACGCTGAAACTGGTCCTGTCAGTCCCTTTCCTTTCTATGTAATATTAGCCTGATCATATATGTTTGCTGTCAGTTGTTGCTAAGTAGGGGCTAAAGAATAAGATATTTACTTAGATATTTGTCTCAGTTAGGTCTAGATTCTGCCCATTAACAGGTGAGGGTTGAAAAAGGAGGAATAGAAAATAAAGCTGAGAGAGAAGCAAATACAATACCTGTAAGATATTAATGTGGCCTTGCATTGGCTGTGTAAGTTCTGCCAATTTTCCTCTGAGCTGCATGGCAGGACTAATGAGAAGCGATCACAAGTGGCATGAGGGTAACTATAGTTGATCAAGTGTAAGAAGCCAAGAAGCTTTCATGCACAGTTAATCAGACATTTGTTTAAATGCCTGTTTCCCCCTCCTTAGTTCAGCAATTTCCACAATGTACCCTTACCACCAGGAGGACAGGGACAGAAGACTCTCCTAGGTGTAGAAGGCTTCAGTTGTGCTCTTAGAAATTTGTTTTCAAACACAATACCTGGAATTGTGGGGTTTGAGTGCTTTTGTCTTTTATCTTTTTTTTTTTTTTAAGTATTTTTTCTGTTATCTATGGAGTATCCTGTCAAGTAGCAGCAGATACTTCAGACCACATTGTTTCCTCCATTTCATCTGGTACCTGGAGCTTTGTAGTTGTGTGCTGCACAAATCCAGACACTCCACTTTTGATCCTTAGCTTCATATCATCTTGAAAAAAATCTTTATTTAAATTGAATATCTAACAGCCTCTGTTATTTGAGTGTGATTTTCACAAACAAGGTAATTATTTCTGTAATTGTATTCTTGGTTCTTGAAAATGTATCTGCTGTGCATTTTTAGCCAAATTTACTTTCACCCCAAAACAGATTAAAATATTTCACTGCTGAATTAGGTTAATGATATAATAATTTTTTACCAGAAAATGAACCTACATCTAATTTAAATGCAGTAGCTTTTTGAGAGAACTGTTCTTTTTTCTTAGTGTTAGGAAAACTTACTATTTTATGACATTGAAAATTCAGCCAGAACTGGTAAAATAATTAAGAATTCCATTTCTGTGTAGCGTGCAGCAGGAAACAAGTGACTCCAAGCAGTTTGTTTGCTTGACAGAGTAGACAGTTTTAAAAATGACATTGGTGTCTCTGAGCGCAGAATCTCATCGAGATCCAGTGCCCTTCCAAACACAATCTCTTCTCAACAAACATTCTCTGTGATGAAGATCCATCTTCATATCAAAATCACCAGGCAAGTCACAGCACATCACTAGGATCATGATAAGGACTCTTGTTTTGTTCTCTTTGTTTATGCAAAATTTCCAGTAAAGCAAAGTGCTTTGGTTGTGAGTGCTTTTTACAGCAGGTAGGTTTGCTGAGTGAGAGGAAGGGATTAAGCCTGCTATGAGTGTGGCTCTGTACTGGATGAAAGCAGTGGTTTTGGCTGTATCCTTGTACATGACCATCTTCATTTCTTCCCCCACCCCTTACAGCTGCAAACAGTTTTGTTATCCAGTGAGGCTTGTTGCTCAGGATGGTCTTGCTAACACCATATAAATAAGGTGTTAATAGGTAGAATCAGTAGGCTGTGAGATGGAGAATGTCCCTTTTCCCTTTAAAGGCCATCATTGTCTCTCACCTCATTCTCAGTCAGCAGGAAAACATGTCCCCTCCTGTTCAATCTACTTTTAAACATACTGCATTTAGTCAGGACGAATTTAGCACCTGTAAGGGACAAAGAATGGGCAGAGAAGTGCCCATTCCTGAATCAATCTTTCTCTGTCAGAGGGTGCAGGATGCAATCTGAGGCAAACTGGAGAGGCAGAAGGATGATTTTAGAGAGCAGACTTGTTAGGGTAATATATTTATCTATTTACCATTTTAGGGTTTGTTTATAAAGAAACATGCTGACTGTATCTGTAAATATTTTAAATACTTCAGTTGGTAGTAGGCATGGGAAGGGGATCCAAACAACGATTCAGGGCATTTTCCTTGCTATTCCTTCTGACATGTCAGTTCAGAGCAGTTGGTAACATAGCGACAGGCTGCAGCACTTCATTATCACCACAATCTGGTACCTTTTTAATATAGTATCTGACATTTCAGTCAGACAGAGAGCTTCGTCCTTAAGCTGGCAGGAACTTTATGCCTTCCACTTGAACATCTCTTTGCTGGGTAGATAGACCAGGTAAGGCATATGCTGTCTGTGTTTGTCTAGATATGTCAAAGCATGACATTAGGTTGAAAGGCATAAATATATAAATACAAATGGGAAACTGCAAACAAGAACCAAGCTTTTTTTTTTGGTGGTATGACAAAATAATTTCCTTGTTTCACAGTTTCCAGCAAGGGATCATGCAAGTATCTTCTGTGAAAGTAGAAAATCTAGAGCTCATCTGAACACTGGTAGCATAGCTGAGGTACCCACTTGGGCAGGCATTTGCATCACCTGTGTCATAAAGTTGTAGGGGAGATGCTGACACTGAAAGACATAGAGTGGTGCAGCATCCTGATTTGAGCTAGAACAGGACCAGTTCTACGATTCAGTGATTTTACTTTTCAGCTATGTCTCTTCTAAGTGACTGCACTTTCTCAAGTTAACAGCATGTTTTCAAAGACAATGTCTGCTTCTAGAAGTGATAGCACTTGATGTTTATAGTTGTTACCAAGGATTGCTACATAGAATGACTCTTTCTCATACTTCCTCCAATGGTGACTGCTCAGTCTTGTGTACCACATTGAGGTACTGTAAAGTAAAAGACTGTACCTGCAGGGAGAAGCAGTTAGGACAGGTGACCCTAAACTGACCAATAAGCTATCCCATTCCATATATACTGTATAAAGCTGAGGGATCACAAGGGTTAAACTCTCTTCTTCAGTGGCCAGCATATGAGGAGGACTCTGTCCGTTCTGACTTTGATCACAACCCATGTGTTCCTGAATCCAATTCCCAAATCCATCTCCTGCATCTAGTTCCCACTTGCTGCTAGGTCCAGTCTGGGGCTTCCCCAATGCCTGCTCACAGGGTCAGTGGTGATGGTGACATAAGTGCTGTTGAGGGTGAGTTTGAGATTGGCTTTGTAAGTATTTTTATATATGTTATTCTTGTCATTATTTATTAGAGCAGTTTTAGTTTGTTTGTTTGGCTTTCCCAATCCATGTGTCTCTCCCTTACTCCCTTTCTCTTCCCATTTGAAAAGGGAGATGTGTTAATAGTGAGTGTCTGTCATTTGCCTAGAGGCTGACTCAGCCCTAACCCTTAACATGCATTGCAGGGACACAAGCTGCTGATTTTGCTAACGAGGCATGAGGCACAGGCAGTGGTGGACTTCTGGGTTTGCTGTGCAGGGAAAAAGAGCTTGGGAAATTCTGCTTTAAAGGAAGTATCTCCACACCTAGGACTTTTCCTTAAGTGTGTTAGAGATTCATAATTGCAGACCTGTCTTGTTTGCGTGGCTCTGTGTGTCTCATCTGTTCCATTTTGTTTTGTTCTGTCTATTGGCCTTTATGGGAACCAGCATTCAAGAAAGCTAACTAAATGGCAGAAATAGGAAAGTGTAATATTATCTATTGCTTTTTTTCAATCTCTACATCTCAAGATCTCTCAGCTTTATCAACACTTCAATAGAATCAGATCTGGAATGGAGATGTTACTAAAATTAATACTCCAGATGGGTAAACTGAGGCACAAGCAGTTACTGTCTGTGTACAGATTTTCCTACTTATGCTGGGTAACACTGTGTCTCTCAGAATTCTATGAAATTTGTGTCTTATGTGGACACGATGCTGTTTAATATGCACAAAAGTGATACTATTTGTCTCCAAATAAGTAATCTAATTTCTAGTTCATAAATGTCTGATTTTATTGGATTTTTCTTTCCCACTTTAACACCACCGACGAGCCTGATGTTTCCTCTTACAGTCAGATGAGATTTCAGTACCACCATGACTAAGAAGCCTGGCTTCTCCTGTGTTCCATGTTGATCAGCAGAAGGGTGGCAGTGTTTACCCCAGAAGTAGCTACAAATGAGGAATGCGTGAAATGCTCTTTGTTGAGATGTCCTCTGTGCTATCCAGATTGAAAGGCTAGATAGGCTTTTGTTAATATTTCAGTAGAAATTATCTCTTAAAAGAAAGAAATCTTTGATCAAAGCCTAAAATCACCTTATTTGATCTAACCTGACTTAACAGTTAAAGGTAGAATAAGAGGATGATAAATGAGTACTTTCTGATTTTTCTTGGCTGGAATATTTTTCCTCAATAATTCATGTGCTACATCCATAATCTTTCTTTTATTAAGGCTAGACTATTTGCTTTAATGCTAGGTTTAAAATGCTGTATAGGATAACTGGGGGTTCTGTAAACTGAACTGCTGACAATGTTTTTCTCTTCTAAAATTCACTTCAACCACAAGCTGATTGTG
Source organism: Galbula dea (assembly GCA_013399015.1). Classification (NCBI taxonomy): domain Eukaryota; kingdom Metazoa; phylum Chordata; class Aves; order Piciformes; family Galbulidae; genus Galbula; species Galbula dea. The sequence continues at coordinate 1,714,659 of VWZX01009706.1, forward strand.
AGAAAAAAAGCCTGTAGCCTTTAAGTTAAACTGACATATGATGTTTATAGCAGTGAAAAGAGAAAAATAAAATGTTTTTCTTATCAACAAGAAGCAAGCACCTAAAATATAATCCTCATCTGATTTGTGTGCAGTATTCTACTAAAGTAATTTAAGGGAAACTTTTCAAAAGTGTCCCAGTAATTTAGGAACATTTATCTTAATTTTAAAAAACCTCCGGGACCTGTAAGAGCATGTTTTTTACCTCAAATAAGTGAGACTTGGGCTCTTAAGTCATTAAGGCCTTTTGAAAAACAATTTTTAAATTCTCAAGAGCTTGTTTTTCAACCCTCAGCTGGAATTTTGGTTTGTTTTTGTTTGTTTGGTTGTTTTTTTTTAATGTATTAAAATCCATAATACCAGTCTTCCGAACTACTGAGTGGGTACAGGTGAGTAATAGGTAGGATTCTGTTATACCAAAATACTCTGAATTTATTGGAGCTTTGATTACTTTTAAAAACAAGACAACATAATATTTATTTACTGTTAAAGGTCTGCCACATACAACAAAACTAACCTCTCTGCATATATCTCCACTACTGCACAAGACTCTATCTCCAAATGAGCTAATACATGTAAGCAGTTTGTACACTGTGTGCCGTGCTGTAATGCTGTGCTGCTAAGTCTCAGCGGAATCAAAGGGGCATCTAGTTAGATCTTTTTACAAAGCAGAGTTAGTCTATAGGTTTACCAGAACCATTTTGAACTCACATAAATGCTTCAAAATAGCCCAGGAGAGTGAGGCAGGGAGTTAACTCCCCCTCCTTCTTCCACACAGTCTTGGTTTTGGACCAGAAGACAATGAAAAGTTGGAGTCCAGAGGCTGGATACCTGGTTAGGGAATCAGTCATCTTTTCAAAGCCTAAACAAAGGGCTTCATGAGCAGATGATACATCCTTAAACAAAACTCTGCTGTAGTCCAGCAAAGTGTTTGATTACCACTTTAAAGAGTCATAATTTTGGAAATATGATTTAAACCATAGCTGTAGTAATGGAAATTGACCTTATTCACTGTCCTTAGGAAATACCCACAATCGAAGGTAGATCAGTTTTTGTCTTGCCAGCATCCTGACTGATCACTGCAGTACATTAAAGGATGTGACATAGCCCCAGGCCAAGCAGTACTCTGAAGGTTAAAACTTGCTTTTAACATAGCACATTAGTTTTATTGGCTTAGGAAGCACATCCACATCTGTGATGTCATGCTGGCCTGGCTGCTAACCAAGGTCATCATGCATCACCTGGGAAAGACTGAACTTGCTCACTGAGCTTTCCCTGTTAGTGAATGATGGAGTAACAAGATACTGAGAAAGGCTCCTGCTTACTATGAGGTGAAAGAGATTCTTCACCATTATAGCATTAGACTGTGTAATACTTCACGGAGACCCCTCTAGACATGGCATCTCATAACAGCTACTTCCCACAAGAAGTGCTTCCTGAGGCAGTCTGCATCTGAAAATGGTGCTGATTCTAATGGAGGAAAAGAATGGAATCTGAATGAACAACTAGTTTTAGTACATTGTATTAATGTCTCAATTGAAGAGATTTCTGACAGTACATCTCCCACAGTTCTCTAAAACAGCACTTCCATTTTATTAGCAATGACTGCAAGAAAGAGACAATTATCTACATTTTAATTCCTGAGGCAGCAGTTTTTCTTTCTGAAGTCCTTATAATGAATCACCATTCTCACTTCTTCCCCAAGATCAATTTGCTCATAATTGCTACCTTTAAAAAAAAACTTGTTTGAAGATTTCAATTTTAAACTTCCAGGTCTTTAAAGTAGGGAGGCAAAACCAACGAGCACAAGTGCAAAAAATCTTACAAATATAAGAGTTACAATAACAGAATAGCCCATAGCTTCATGGAGCTCTAAAACTTTGCCAAAAGAAACAGAAGTTTCCAATCAGGAAACTGTCTAATTGTGAAACATCATACAGCTTCATAAAAAAACCCAAACAAACAAAAAATACCCATGCCTGCCTAACTCCACCTACTAATAATTTTTATTCTATAGGTAAAAAGACCTGTATGTCTCATAATTTATTATCTGAGAAAGTACTGCCTGTCAGTTAGAGGAAAGGAAACTGCTGTAGGTCATTTTGGACACATTGGAGAGTCTATCTTTGATTCACAGCACAACACAGAGCAAGGAATTTGATCTCTTTGCAGTCCAGTTTATATAATGTAATGAAATCTACCTCACAAGGGATTTTCAAGCCTTATTGTTTATAAGATATCAGGACAGAACCAGTCACTAGAGGGATTTCAATGTATAATTGGTATCATAGGAGTACTTGAGGATTTCATGTCCAGGTGGTACTTAAGCAATTAACTCTGTAGACCACTTCGCAGTGCCTAAATCCCCAAATTTCAGTCTACCAAGCACTGCTGAGCAGTCCCAACTTATGGTAGCACATAAAGAAATAAAGATAATGATAAGATAGGTGATAGAGAGATATAAAGATAAGATAAAGATAAGATAGATTAAGATATAGATGAAGATAAGAAAGATAAAGACAAAACCTGCAAACACCTTTGTTTGGTTCTTCAAGCAATGTTGTGGGCAGTAAGCAAATAGCATATTAGAAGTGATGAATCCGTTTTTCCTTTTGACTGCATTGCTGACATATTCCACAATTTGTTCCAGGATATTGATATCAGGAGTCTTGGAGGTAAAGCAGGCATTGGAAAATGATGATATTTAACAATTTTTCTACCATATGTAACTGGAATTGTATTATACTGGAATATATTTATCATTGCTGCTAATTACTGACCCAAATAAAGCCAATGGATAAACTAAATACTATCCTTTTGGGGTAAATTGAAGGAGCAGTTAAACCTTTGGGTAGACAGGGAGAGATGAAGCTTCACTCTAATGGGAGGCACTGAGCAGTGCTACCATATGACTCAAGTGAGCACATGCCAGAGCAGCTGTCACTAATGGGTCCAGGGAGCCCAGACTCATCCAGCCTCAGGTAAATTTGCATTTGGTGGTTCAGCTGGTGTGGTGTTGGCCACTGCCAGAAGTGCTGAGAAACATAAGGCTGAGCAGAAGGTGAACAATATAGTTGAGTGGGTTCTTGGTGGGCTGGCTGCCAGGACCGACACTGGGGTACAAACCATTTATGTAAGGTTGTGTGCATATTTGTGTGTGGCAAAAATGAGAGCAGCAAGTGCTAGCAACACTTTGAGAAAAAGCCATGAACCCTTATTTCATTTTGCAAGACCAGAGATTTCTTTCTAAACAAAGACACTTTTTCCTGCTTGCCTTCTGGAAAATTTGACTTAAGGCATATTATAGGAGAGAAGTGATAAACTCAGTTTCTTATTCTGCCAGTACTGGCATCTCAAAGTTTTAAAGCTCTGAACCTGTCTTGATATAAGAGTTTCTTGCCCCTCCTGGGAAGAGTTATTTTAAAAAAATATTTAATTTCACAGAGATTATATTGTAATAGAGAATCTGAACTTTTCTACTTTATTTTTTTTTAATTTGCAGTTGCTTGGGAACTTAGTAATGAATTAAGCCTTCTAGATAAAAGAAAGCATGTCTCCATGTATTCAAAGCACTCTGAAGAACAAATGCAAGATCATCATGAAAATCTTTGCTTTTCAAACATAAATATTTGTACTCATTTCAAATTCAAATTGTCTGTAAAATACAGGCAGGCTGTCAGTTGCAAAGCTGTGGTAGCAGAAGATAAAGCAGAAATAACACTGTACATAACTGCATAGTTTAAAACCTATTGTTCCTGATGGTTTTCAGCAATTAATGTTATTACTATGGATGTTGTTTCAGCAGTCAGTAGTAGACACAAAACCCTACCTTGCTGAAGCAGAGTCATTAGCATGTTACAACTTCCTGAGATAAACCTAGAGCCTATATTCCTGAGCAGAGGTCTCCTATTCCCTTGGTAAGGACAGCTATCAGCAGTTGCCAAGAAAGCTGCAGGGTTGTTGGAGTTGTTTTCCAAAAACTTTTCCTTTTGGAGGGATCAAGATGGAATGTATGATTGAAATGAAGGAGAGAGAGATCTGTAGGACAGAATTCCTATAATGCCAGGGGACTCAGTGGAAATGTGACAGATCTAGTTTCAAACACCCAAGGTGCTTGTGTATCTCTTGCAAATGCTCTAACTTGCTTGTTTTTTTTTCTCTTGGAATCCTTGTAGAGGTCTTGGGTTTACCCTAATGCATTGTAGGCCATACTGATGTGATTATCCAAAGTTTCTTTGGTTAGACTAAGCATTTTGCACATACAGCTAAATATAAATGTATTTTGCTTTGATGCCATGTTCTTCCCTATGCTTCTTCCAGCCATGGTCAGAGGCGGAAAGCTAAGAGAGAAGATCTAGATCTGACTCTCATTCCTATCCCCACCTCTCCCTAAATCCTTCCTGTGGGAACTGAATTTTGCGGAGGCTATAGAAATAGAATAGTTCTGCAGTGGTTTGGCTTCGGGATTGTAATTTAGGGAAGCTTTCTTGTGTCCCATGTGAAAAGTATAGGGTGTATCTCAGTCCAGTCCTGTTGGTGCATGAGAATGCAAAGGTTGTCTTAATGGAAATCTGGTAAGGTCTTGCTGGAAGTTGCAGATTTCTTGCTAACCACAGCAGAACACTGTAGAAAACATGCCCTGAAAAAAAACCAATGAAAATCAACACCCACCAAATTTATTTCCCATATTATAACACAGAAAATAATCTTCTTTTCAATGTTGCAATAGAGACACAGTGATACTTGGTATTTATGGGAAGTTTATCAATACCAAGAACAGGGAATTTTTGGGGAATAAAAGTTTATTTCTCAGTTAAACTAGTCACCATTTATGAAAACAATTCCCTGATTAAGAAATCAGAACACCTCTTCCGAAAATTTTCTACTAAGAAAACCTTTGTTTCACAGCCTAACACCTCTGGAGGCTTACAAGGATACTGAAGGTCTCCAACAATCCACCCCAAATCTCATTTCTTTTTGTCACCTTTGTGCCTTTGATCTTATCATGCTCCAGCTACTCCTAATTAAACCTGTCAATCAGGCAAATATCCTGACATGTTCGGAGTAAGAGAAAAGGCAGCAGACATCGTGCTGAGGTGTTGCTAATGTGGGAACCATGGACAACAAGTTCAAGCAGTGATTTTGTGACAAGAAAAAGTAAAAAAGGTGCCAAGCTGTAAAGGGGACTGGCTAGCTAACAGGACTGGCTAGAGCTGCAAACTGCCTTTTATATTTTTAGTTTGAACTGGAGTCAATATAGCATTACCATTGTTGATGCTATCTGAAATCGTTGCTAAGTGTCTCAAGAACTGAATCGGGAATAAAATTAAGTTTAAACAGATAGGGGTAGGGGTCATAAGGATGGGGTGGGCAGGAAAGGCTTAAAAAATCTTGCCTTGCTATTTAAAGTGTCATTTTTTCTGCACAGAAAGAGAAGACAGCCTTCCCTTGTTTCATTCTGGCATCTTTTCATTAGTGCTAAATTTGCTTTCTAAAATCAGGCAGTAGCACCAGGAACATTGTCTTTGATCAGAACAATTTTAAAGCTGAGCTAATTCTTAAGTACCTTGCTGAATCAGTGCCCAAGTTTTCAGCTCCTTTTCTTGGGCTTCAAAAATATGTAGAATGACACTGTTTAGTTCAATAAACCAAAGAGATATCTCAAGGAAGCATGTATTTCTAGACTTGAGCTTTCTCTCTTTCCCTTCAAAAAAACAGAAAGACTCAACTGCATGTTATAAATCTATCTGAATTATCTTTTTTTCCCCCCCTTCTACACTGTGGAACAGTTTTTAAGCCATAAGCATTATCTATTTAGATTTACCACATCTTCATCTGAGTCACTGAACTTCATCCAGTCATTTCTGTTTTGAACTTAATAGCCTGTAAATGAACTACAACTTTTCTCCCGGGTAGACATGCAATCAAGTAAAACATTGATTTTAAATTTATAGTGTATTGTTTTCCAACAGTGTTTTCTCTGTACATCTCTATTTAAAAATCTGACAACAAAACGTCTTGAAACATCAAGATATCACACTGTCTGGAGAAAGAAATTTCTACAAAATATTCATCTGACAATTAGGAGTAATGCAGAATATTGTATTAGTGAGAAAACCTCCAACTTTATATTCAGTTCTTGCTCCAAAATCCAGGAATCATTCCCAAGGGAAGCAAACTGATTATCCTAATCCAGATTTACTTTACATTTCAAAATTACATAATTGTGTCTTATTTGCAAGTGATATGAGAATGCTGTTCTTTTGATACCTCTAAGTTCATGAAACAAACAAATCAAAAGTGTATTTCTTGGCATGCAGGGGATAGCTTTCTCATGTGATTTACTAGACTACTTATTATTGAGAAGAAATAGGAAGATCCAAATCCAGGAATGGATATGTGCTGTCAAACACAATGCACATGCAGAAGTTTCGGGATAGTTTGAAGGCAGAATTTGAAAGACTCCTCAGCATGGAGAGACAAGAAAGAGAAACCAAGTGCTAAGGTGAAGTGTGAAACGTATTGTCAGAAGTGGGGATGTTTGAACCACACCTGGAATATAAGAGGTGTTAAAATCAAAGATGTAAGTGTGTTGTTTATAGGGTGAAAGCCTAAATATGGGAGAGCACGGCATATTTCAAAACTGTTTAAAGGAAGCCTTTGCAGTGTCAGCTTGTTCTTTCTCTAGGCTCTGGAGGAATCTTAGCAAAGGTCTCCTTTTCATGCTAGAAATGTTAAGGAGCTTGTTCTGATGGCTCAGCCCTACAGGAAAGTAATCTTTGTTAGTGTAATACCCAGTGCTGTGTAGTTGCTTCCTGCTAGTCTGGCTAGAAATGTCAGACCACATAAAGACCTGAGAACAAAAGAATAGCAGACAGGTTTTCTCTCATCTGACTTTTTGATGGAGGCATTATTACATTTTGGTATTTCCATTCGTATTGCCTATACTCAAATCAAACAGTATAAAATTTTATCCTAAAACACATCCTCTCTGTCATATTTTCCACTACAGTGAAGTGAAGGACACACCATATGCTTTACATTTTTTACCTCAAGCAGCCTTTTCTATTGTCTTCCACAACTCAGCCTAAGAACTTTCAAAGGTTCATGCAGACAAAATGACTGTTTGTTTTTTTTCTCCCACTTCTCTATCTTCCTTTGCAATCTTTCTCTTTCTGAGCAAAAACATAAATAAAACAAATGCTTTTATAATGAAGAGAGTCTGAATGTCAAATACGTTCCTCAGATTTGTCTGCCAACTTTCTGAAGGGCTTTTGGTGGTTAAATAAGATTTAGCTTTATTCCTCTCATGATTCATTTAACTACATAAAGATAGAAACAGTACTAAAAATAATTTTATTTTCTTTTAACTTTTGTGGAGTTTTCAAAAGTATCCAGCAAGGCTGATTAATTCACACATTTTCCCCCACTGGCTGGAAGAACAACTTTGTAAGTATCATTGCATTTATATTTCCCCTTTTCTCCACAGACTATGAATTCCATGTTGGAATCTTTGTTCCTACCTGTGAACTCTGTATCAAGTTTAAGAGCTTTTGACTCAGATTAGGACAATGAAGAATGTGTCAGAAATAGAAGGTTGCAAATATGGTGGAATAAGGGTTGCCCAATCTCTTTTTTTGTTTTGCTGTAGGAAATAATACAAAACAAGAGGCTATAGTGAAGCTTTTCTGTTGACAGGATTAATTTTTTTTTCTGTTGTTTTCTCTTCTTATCTAACTGGTCAAAAGTTAGTATAGAAAACAGAAGCTGATAGTGATTTTCCAAATTGTGGTTACATGAATGGCTAAGTCCGCTCCCTTTAAATGGAAAACCAAACTGCAAATACAAAGTTATATTCAATGTCACTGTTTTAACTCTCCCTGAACCATTTTTTTCAGGCACCTTTTACCATTCTCAAGTGCTTCACACATAGCATAAAAGACTGAAGAAGTAATTTATTAGTTAATACATGCAACAAACAACTACACCTACCAAGCTATTAGTCTAAGCATTCATACGCTCACAACCCCTAATAAGAAGCCCTATGAGTGTTTGCAGGCGAGGAAGTGGTCAAAAAGGGGGTAAAGGGTCAGCTTCCACTGCTTTGTGGAAGAGACCAACCCTCCATATTGCTATTTTGTTGTTTTATTATTCACTGGTTTTCCTTTTAGGGTTTTATACACCAAATCTCCACATTGATGTTTTTCCTCTTAGATCCAGAAACTGCTACTAGTTTGCAGGTTTAGCTTTTTTATCTTGCATGACTTTACACACTTCCTTGCATCTCTTTCTCACAATAAAACTATTTGCTCTGACATTTATCCCCAGGTTTTATAGCCAGGCAGCATTGGAGCTGAGCTTTGGGCACAGAAAGGTTGGCAGAGGAATACCAGAAGAGGGTTACAGTTAACAATTTCTTTGTATTCCTATGTTTATGTACATTTAAACAGAGATGAGCACAGTGGTTAATGCTACTGACTTACTGTTTTGAGGTACCTGTAGATGCAAGAAGACAATACATTGGTTTATACATGGTTCAAATTGCCGACCAGCTTGGGTCCTGCTTCCTCATCTAATTCAATTTTGTCTGTACCTTTGGAGCCCATGAGATTTCCATTGAAACAGCAGGAGTACAAGTGATAAGTGTATGCACATCCTCTTTTTCCTTTTGTTGGCTCAGGGGTTTAGCTTCCTGCCCTACAGGGAACTTTGAATAACACACTGTCAAGACAGCTCTCAGCAGGAGGAAGGCCTTACATGAAAACCTATGTTTGCCATAATGGGTAGTTTCGAACAAAGCACAAACCCATGAGGCAGTAGGTGGTAGTTCAGGATGGTATCTGATGCCAGAAAATATCCACAGACAGAGATTGAGCCACAGTTATCCTGTTTTATGGAAATCGTTATATTTTTTTGCTTCACATCAGTTGGTTTTCTTCATCTCTTTTAAATTATATTGAAATTATTGATGCAAATTTAAAAAAATCTAAAATTAGGAAAAAAATAGGAGGGAAGAATAATATATAGAAGAAAACATGCCATTGTCTTCTGAACATATAAAGGGGTTTGAAGATGCTGAATAGAGAAAACCATAGCCATATGTTATAAATTATGTTAGCCAGTGATTTGGAACAGAAAGCATGCTTAATCCTTTGAGAGTGTAATACCTTACATGATGTACAAGTATCTCACAGACAGAAATTATTACCACCATTTATAATATAAATGACCATATATCTGTAATGGTGTTCATTACTAGATAATACCTCATCTGGACTGAAAAATTAAATTGTACAACAATAGCAGGGCAATTGTTCTCTTGACAATAGAGCTACACAGCTGTTAAACTGAAATTAGTCTCTGCAAAAACATTTAGAGACCTCCAAAATGCAACATACCCTGTGCTCACAAAGCCACTGGTCTGTAGAATTCATTGGTTATTATTTGTGTATGTGAAAAATTATTTTTTCTCATTCAAATTGTTGAAGTGTTTCTTACACATTTTCCCACTAGAAAGCCACTTCGCTTCAAAACTCCTTGTCTTTTTGATCAATACAACTGCCAGAGAATTCACACTCATAGAGGGATGATGAACTAATATTGGATTTACCTATTAAAGACAAGAGTGTCTGAGAAGCCATTGTCTTTGGTTATTTCAGACTTCCTGAGAATGCCTTAAGGGAGCTTTGTGAAGCTGTGCCTACTCTTTCTCACGTTAAGCTCATAAGCCATATTCTATTGGCTGAAGCTTTTCCAATTTGTGAATGTCTTTGGCCATATTAAGAGGAATTTGAGAAGAGATTATGGAGAGTTAGAAATCCTTATTTATAACCCAGTAGCTTGGCTACTGGTTATTATTCTGCACTATGGGTTTTTCTAAAGTCAATTTCAATGATTTTAATTTCAGAAAAATCATCTCAATAACACATTGGGAGCAGGAACAATAAATGGAAATATTTGGAGGCTACTGGCTCAGTAAATCTAATTGCTGCCCAGCCTATGTATTCTGATAGAATTTTTTAAACGACTATTAATCCTTTTTCTTTCTTCTTTCTTTTATATATTTTTTTAAAGTAAAGACAAAATAAATAAAGGTGAATATTATTTTGTCTTAAGGAGAAACCTTATATTCCTCTGCAGTATTGGATTTAAGAATTCTTGATCCTCAGTATTTCCTGAGGTTGGAAATCTACTATGATACTAATATTGATAACCCCAGTCAGGGGTTAAAAAGCCAGGCAGAGAAAAGAGAGTTGAAAAATTTGCATTGAGGAACAATTTCATGGGAAACATCAGAATAGAAATCAAGAAGCAAATATGTATATACTTAAGAGTCATATTGTTGTGCTGGGAAGTACTGATGACTACCATCACTTGTGGACCTAGGGAACAGATAGAGAAGAACTGTTAAATATTTCAAAATTTATGTAGAAATCCTAATCTCTAATTTCTAAGGAAATTATGTTTAAAACATCCTATAGCTTTTCTATTTCCTTGTGTAATTGGTACTTTTTAATGTTTTCTATTCCCAGAAGCCTAGCAAGGACTACATTGGAAGTGTAAGGTCTCTAAATGTATTGGCTGCAGTAACTTTATACCTTTACAGCATCTGTTTCTCTACAAATATTATATATATCTGCCTGATCCACCTTTTTTTTTTTTCTCCTACAAATGTGATTTGGGTATCCAGAGATTTTCTCTTGTAGCTTAATGAGAAGGAAGAAGTGAAATATGCTGAATTTTTCACTTTTTTCTTTTTTTCTCCTGTTCCATACTTATGTGACATAGAAGGACTGTATCTTCATCTTGTGTATAAAACCTTTGAAATTCTGCATTCATGTGCTGTATCTTCCTCTGAACAAGAAAGAGAACAACAAAAATAACATATTAACCTAGCTCAGGTTTTCAGTTTGAAACACTGACACAAGCCTTGAGCTCCCCCATGGGAGAGTGGAGTAAAAAGCTATATGGATTCCTTCCTCTTGTGCCCTTTATAATGTTCATAAAAGCTATGGACTCATGTTCAGCCTTGAGCTGTACAATGCTAGTGATACTGAATCAAAAAAACTGGATGTGGGATGAAAAAATTGTGCCATCTGCCATGGGACAGAATTACAGTTACTGCTGCCTTTTGCAGGTAATCGCCACTAAACATTTGTTATGGATAAGTGTCCTCATGTTGGAATGCTTTGTTTTCACTGTCTTTCTTTTCATGCTGAATAACATTGTGTATTAACATACACTACAGAACATCTGTTGGGTGTTTACTAGATACAAAAAGCATTTACCAAGATCAGTGTAGGTAACTGCTACACCAAGTTGCTTACAGGTATTTCTAGAAGGTTCTCCTACCTGAATCTCATCCTGTTTCCTGACTATTTCAATTACTTCTTTGTGATTTTTCAAGCCACGGCTATGACCCCAGTTTGTCATGTTCAGAGATAAATTAATGAAGAATATAATAAACATCTCAGGACAGGTAGGACTATAAAATATACTAGCAGGATTAGAGAAAAATATATCCAATGTTGTCCTATGCTATATATCTGAAAATTATTCATTGTTGATCCACTACATTAGGAAGATAGTGGAAAAGTTGGTATCCACTGTAATAGGGACTTTGGCCATGGTAAGAGTACTGATGAACCTTGCCACTAACTTGACAGGTGCAATCCAGAGACCCAAGAGCTGATTATGTCATAGGTGGTGGATCAACTGCATTCCTTGGGGAGATGCAAACTTTGGAAGGAACCATTTCCTTATAGCATTGGAAGATAGGAAGTATATATAAGTAGGGTTTATGTTGACAGCTTTTATGTCTTCTTTCATGTCCATGTTGTGAGGAGGAGGATTCCATTTCCTTGCCCAGATACTGGTCAAAACAGGAGACGCACTGAACACTTTGCAAACTCCTGGGATCTCTGTGTGAACACACAAGCCTTATGACTTATCTTCTGAAGTTCTGTGACAAAATCTCCTTTTTATTTTGTTTGTTAGAATCTTTCCTAACCAGTTTTCTCTCTGTGAAACATAACTACCTACCAAAATAATAGAACCTCATAAATGAAGAGGTGCTCAAATTAAAGGTAATTTTTCTATTGAGCAGTCAGATTGGCAAAGCATTTTTGTCATTCATCTAAGTCACATTTTTATTAATACTCCCACAGCTTTTAACCAGCATAAGGTGTTGAGTAAAAACTGTGCTACACAAACACACACTTTGCAGCTTCTTGCACCACAGGAGCCCACTGATGGTTGCTGTTCAGCTTGATGTCCACTGGGACTCCCAAACCCATTTCTCCGTAGCTTCTGTTCAACTAGCCAGTCTCCAATATGGGCTTATTACAGGCCTGATGTAGTTCCCCAGTTTCTCCTTCTTGCTTTTCCTCTTGCATGTTTGTCTCCCTCAGAGTAAGAATAGATGCCTCATACTCAATTACACAACTTCCCTTTGCCTTTGCACCCCCTTAGAATTGAATCAGACTCACTCTTCATTCAACAGACCTGTAAGTTGTGGAATACCCTTGAGGAGAAAAGACAACGCAGAAAGAATCGTGCCTTGCAGAATACACTATCTAAGGAGTCTTTCTGCTGTGCCTTTTGCAACTGCTCATGCCTATCTCGTATTGGCCTTTTTAGCCACCAACGTGCTTGCAACAAACATGGGTAGAGCCCTTCCCAAATCTTCGTTCGCGAAGCCTAGCCATGATGTGAAGTGAATGAATGAATGAAGTTGTGGAAAGAAAAACATTCATTCAAGTGGACCAGTGTACATAGCAGTGGATCTATGACATCCTGGTGACAGAGAAGACTAAAATGACAAATATCAGAGGACTGATTTGGGATTTGGCCTTCACTTGTGTGCTATAACTCTAGTGAGCCCTATTGCAGGTACTATTTTAGGGTCTCAGCTGCCTTCCTTAACTGTAGGAATTTTTTCTATCATCACATATATTATTTGTTGGATATGAGAAATCTTTGGTTCAGATACAAGAAGATCCACTCTTTCTCACATGCTTATAAGAAGACTGCCTTGAATTTCCATGTGTCTATATACAAATTTAATTCCATAGTACCCTCTGAATTTCAAAGCACTAGACATTTCAGTGAGCACAGCTGGTCCTATTAAACATGTTCACACACATAGGTGATAATTTAATTCTCTGAAATATCTTGTTTCACAAGAGATCAATTAAGGATACTGTGTCTGCTGGAAACTCAGTTAGGAATAATCAGTTTTATACTAATCTCAGAAAGGAGTTTACTTGTACTGTCAATGGTAAGACCTGGACATATCACTTAAATCTCTTGCCTTATTAGGAAGAGGTTTGATCTTCTTATTTCCTTAGGTGTACCTTAAATAATTTGTTTTATCACATTCCATCTGACAGTTTGCAGGATATACAGGCATTCAGTTAAACATTGCAAGATTAGATCAATTTTATGTAAATCCTCCTACTTTCTAGCAATTTGCTCTATAACAAAGGAAACAGCAGCAATGCAAGATGTCTTCATATGTGTCTTAAAAGGACAATTCAGATCATCTTTCAGAATTTCCAAAACAAGACCTTTGTTATCTGTCCTTTTATGTCATATCTGATAATCTTCACTCAACTAGTTCAAACTGCTCTTTAAGAAGCAGAATCTCTCTTACAGAATCATAGATTGGTTTAGGTTGGAAGAGACCTTTAAAAGTCGTCTAGTCCAACACTCCTGCAATGAGCAGTGACTTGATCAGTTTGCTCAGAGCCTCATCCAATCTAACCTCGAGTGTTTCCAGTGGTGTGGTATCTGCCACCTCTGTGGACAGCTCATGCCAGTGTTTCACAACCCTAGCTGCAAAAAATTTCTTCCTTATATCCAGTATAAATCTCCTCTATTTTAGTTTAAAACCATTACCCTTTTCCCTGTTGCAACAGGCCCAGCTAAAAACATTGTCCCCATCTTTCTCATAAGCCCCCTTTAACTACTGCTATGCTGCAATAAGGTGTCCCTGGAGCATTCTGTATTCCAGGCTGAATAACTCCAACTCTCTCACTCTTTCTTCATAATAAAGATGTTCCATTCCTCTAACCATTTTTGTGGCCCTCCTCTGCACCTGCTCCAACAGGTCCATGTCTTTTGTGTGCTGAGGACTCCAGAGCTGAGCACAATACTCTAGGTGGGGTCTCACCACAGTGGAGCAGAGAGGAAGAATCACCTCCCTTGACCTGCTGGCCACACTTCTTTTGATGAAGCCCAGGATACAATTGGCCTTCTGGGCTGCCAGCACACATTGTCAATTCATGTTCACCTTTTCATCCACCAGTTCCACCAAGTTCTTCTCCAAAGGGGTGCTATCAATCCCTTTATCCCTTCAGCCTGTATGGATACCAGGGATTGAATCAACCCCTATGTAGGACCTTGCACTTGGCCTCCTGAATTTCACATGGGCCCACTTCTCAGCCTCTAATGACTTATTGTAGCTAGTCTGAAGACTATTTGATGCTCAAACAGGAGCTTTAGTAGTTTTTGGTTCTTCAGCTGTTTCCATGGAAATTGTTGCTGATCTAGCCACAGCTGGTCATGCTGCCCTAATAGTTACTAACCCTGCCAGAGTAACAGCTAATGCTTTTTCCCCATCCATATGCAGAAGATATTCCTTCAGGCAGTGGCTGCTATGGGCAGACTGGTTTGCAAGTGTGTCATTGCTAGCTGGTTTGGGTCCTCACAAAATCTGCACTGGGCAGAACTTCTCTTTGTCCCCAGTATTTAGTGCATCTGTGGTCAAGGGGTAAACCGTTGCAGAGAGCACTGAGCTTTATCAAGCAGGTATGCCAATGCAATATCCCCTTTCTTTCTCTTTATAAAATGATCTCATCCTATTTTGGTCACGGTGTTTGATGGGGAAATAAGGTCTCCTGGGGTTGTATTTCAGCCTACCTGTGCAGATGGGTTCCTGAAAGTAGTGTCTCAGATAGATGCCATGAAAATAGAATTTGGCTTTCATTTCAGTCAATGATTATACAGCTTCCAGCTGATGAGTAGAATCCCTTAATGTATAACAAATGAAATAAGAACACAGGAGCAAAGATGAAGCCTAAAGAAAACAAACAAAGGAAAATAACTTTAAAAATCATAGAAATGGCAGCACGATTTGTAATAATCATTTTCTAAGAGAAATGACAAAGCACATGAAAAAGCCCCACACTGTCACTGTGAAGGAAATTAACAGGTTTTTAGTATCTAATATCAGTGCAGGTTGTTGAAAATATATTGATTCTTCTTTCACATTTTGAGACCATGAAGTGTCAGGATGTTCTTTGTCTGTTTAATTCATCTTTTCAAAGAAATCTTACTTGTCTGGCACTTTGACAGCTCAAATTATATTCTTCTGCAGTGAAATATCCAAACTACAAGTAATATTTGACCAAATTGATTCTGTGACTTGGGGAGGCCAGAGAGCAAAAAAGAGGACCTCTCACAAACCAGATCTGTATGTCAAAAGTCCTAGTCAAAACAAAATTCTGCCATTCCTCTTTCAAAAGACACTCATGTAAAACATTAGACATGATAATGATAATTAGACGTGATGGGATATAAATTATTTCTCCACCTACCTGTCCTTCCTGAACTACAGCGTGGGTCCTGTAATGACAGCGTTTAACCAGACAAATGAGGTGAAAGAAAATTGACCTTTGCAATGTAACATGACAATATGAGGGGTCTGAAGAACCCATTCCTAAATGCTTTTCCTCCTGAAAAAGGTGCTGCATCTGGGACAAGAAGTTTCTTGGAAACAGCATAGCAGCACATTCATGAAGACTCTCAGTAGCCAGAAATACTGCTTCTGTATTTTAATAAATAAACTTTGCTTGTTGTTTTTGTTTGCTTGTTTGTTTGGGAGTTTAGTTTGTTTGGTAGGTTGCTTCTTTTGTTTGTTTTGTTTTGAGGTGTGTGTGTGTGGTTTTTGATTTTTTTCAGCTGCTATCACTTACCCACAAAGATTTGTTTTGCTTATGAACAAAGGTGAAAAAATCTGTTTCGCATCCCAAGTGTCCTGAGTATTAAAATCAAATTTAACTTAAGTTGTATGACAACAATTTTTAAGTCATATATTGTAAACAATACAGTTCATGGTGTCCTTCAAGGAAGGCCTTCAAAGAAACAAATTTTACATTTTAATTAATTGGTCACAACTTTGTTTTTTAATGTTTGTGAAGTGACTAAAATCCCTTAGTTTCAGTTGCTGCTTTTATAGCACCACAGCATCACTGGCTTGGAAACTATAGTGCATTACCATAAGTACAGTCAAAGACAAAAGCTGCTTTAGGCTGAGCCATAAACACTCAAAAGTAGGATTCAGGACAAAGTCAGGTCCCAGTGTAGCTTAGGAAAGAAGAATGTCCCCAGTGGAGCTATGATTTTCTTGAAATCAGGCAAAGGAGCTTGTGAGCTAAGCAGTTATGGAGAGCAATCACAGAGAAAGCATTACATCCTTCAAGTTTCTCCTGCTTCTTTCAGTTCTGCTGGACTTTAAGATCAGAGCATCATGTTTTGGGGATTCATCATTGTCCACTATTTGGATTTAACATCTTCTTTAATTCAGTTGGTATCAGTAGTACTAGAAGAATTACAGACACTACATTTTATATAATTTATAAAAGTATTTCAGAGAAACAGAGAATCATATAATGGTTTGGGCTGGAAGGGACCTTAAAGATCATCTAGCTCCAAACCCCTGCCATGAGCAGGGATGCCAGCCACTAACCAGGTTGCCAGCCACTAACCAGGTTGCCCAGGGCTCCATCCAACCTGGCCTTTGTTCAGTCTGGAGAAGAGAAGACTCCAAGACCTTATTGTGGCCTTCCAGTATCGGAAGGGGGCCTACAAGAAAGCTAGTGAGGGACTTTTTTTAGGATGTCAGGCAGCAATAGGATTAGGGGGAATGGATATAAGTTGAAGGAGGGGAAATTCAGATTGGATATTAGGAGGAAGTTCTTCACTGTTAGTGTGGTGAGACACTGGAAAATGTTGCCCAGAGAGGTTGTGGAAGCCCCTTCCCTGGAAGCTTTTAAGGTCAGGCTGGATGGGACTCTGGGCAACCTGATCTAGTGGAAGGTGTCCCTGCCAGGCAGAGGACTTGGAACTGGATGATCCTTAATGTCCCTTCCAACTCTGGCAATTCTATGATTCTATGATACTATATTTCCAGGGATGGGACGCTTCTTATGCAATTGTTATTTATTCATTGAAATGTTAGCATTCACTTTTACCATTAGAGGGCTGTGTTGTTTGCTACTTTTTCATCTGTCTCCTATTGTATACTTGTTCATATCTATTAAAGGCTACATGTAATAACATAACCATGACATATGCAAGTGTTTGCCTTTCACCCAGTAAGTGGTATGTATCTTGTTTGCTATCGATATCAGGACTACAACAGAAAGAGGTAAAGCAGGAAATGTTCCATATAATTATTTGGTTAACTTAAGATTGCTTCTGCTATTGCTGATGACTCAAGAGATGTTTGTCCTACTTTCTCAAGAGGACACAGACAAACAGACTTCTACGGTGAACTGTGAGAGGGAGGTTTCAGAGGGAAATTCTGTCCTCACTGCAGACAAGGAAGAAAGAACCCACTGAATAGAGTTCACGATTTCTCTTGCTTCTATCCTAACTCATTAAAAATCAACAAGGAAAACTTCTATGACTGACTGAGGAGGTTAAGATGAAACTCTGCACATAATCATATCTATCTGTAACTTCTTAATTCAGGATATTACTACTTCCTTTAATATATTTGGGGTACTGACCATCAGTATCAGATACATGCACAGTTTGAATGGGAAGAGGGAGGAAGGAAGGGGACTGTAATAGTTCATACTTTCCATCAAGAGAAAATCATCCTCTTAGGTCCAAAGAGACCTGTAAAGAATTCATACAGACAGATATTTTTTATAAATTAGGGTATTTTTTATGTAAATCAGAAGTGATCTAGCTAAGTAATTCCATCAGGTTTTGGGTTTTGTTTGTTTTTTGTCCTTGTCCTGTTTTGCATGTTTTTATTTTATTTTTCTTTAAATTGTAGTGTCTGTACTGTATTTTCTGATCTATATATTATTGCCTACAATTTTCTATAGAACTCTGTGTTATTCCCTCTCAAGCCACCAGGGAGTACAAATGCTTACATATCTTGATGGAGTCTGATAGAGGGAAACCTTTTGTACCATGGAGTTAGCAGAGATATTCATTAGTTAGAAATTTCATGTATACACATACAAAATTAAGGTGAAGCAGATAGCACTCTCCAAATTTACCCAAGTAATTCAGTAGCAAATCCAACTCTGTAGAACACCTGGCTATATCAGAAGACTTTTTTGCTATTTTGCATTACAGTGAGCTCACTGGGTTTTGTTAACTGGCTTACTTCATGCATCCAGATTAGAAAATGTCAAACCATTGACTGCCTGTTCTTCAGAGCAGTCAGTATCAAAACAGCACTCCACTGGGCTGCTGGGCTTCAGGGGACATCTTCAGAGACACCAGCGACACTCAGACCATGACTTTTATTATCTGGATTAGAAATTATTTCAGAGGTTAGGGACATTAGAGGCTCTGATCCTATATATCAGGAGAAAAGTCTATCAAAATACCTTGTTAACCAGGGCACACACATGAAAGATTATCATAAGTTTTCATGAATAAATCAACTTTCTAAATTTAGCAAATCTTTTTAAAGACATGATATGTCCCTTGATGTTCAGTAAAGCATTTTAGGAAAACACAGTAGCCATCTAGAGAGGCATAAATATTGGAAAAACTAGAAATTCAAACCCTGATATTTGACATCAAAATAATTTATTTTTTTTTTTAAATCCAGTTAGTTAAGACACCGGAATGTTTTGTAGAGCCAGTAGGAAAATTTGTTCCTTAAAAGTGCTGCTTTTCTGGTTTTACGTTCTAGTCAGGGTCCCTAACACATTTCTGTCCCTTACTTTTGGACAAGGAAAATAAATGTTTGTAGAAATGACATAATAGGCCTAGGGATCTCCACTGAAGGCCTAGGAGAAAATGGCATAAGAAAGGACACCACACTACCTGTTGTGCTCTCTGCTTCCCAATACCTATTCAATAAGAAAAAAACAGCTTTCAAAAGATGAGACAAAAATTTAATTTACCTTCCTAAGATGTAGACCACAACATGTTTACGATGAGCCATTGTATTTATTTTTATGCACAGTAGCCACACAAAGTCAGGGAGAAGGACAACAGCCTCTTTGCCTAAAGACGAATTTATTTTTTAGTTTAATTTGACTGACAGCATATCAACATATGAATTAACTCCCTCTTGTCATTATTGGCAGGAATGTTAATATGTCCTTTTAACACTTGTTGAGTTACCACATTACAGACTGTTTTAGAGAAAATGTTCATGATGAAAAAATTCTGCCAGAATTCACGCACACAAATTAATGTTGATTAGTTTGTTGTGACAAAAACCCCAACACTAACACTTCTAAATTACTAGGAAAAAGACAAGAGGAATATTTTTAAAAGAATCCTGTCATAGTAAGGAGAAAAAAATTAATAAAAAACCCTAAATCCCCAAAACTTCAGTAAAATATTGGTAAAATTCTGCTAATAGTAATATTATCTACTTTTCTTTTATGTGTTTGCATTATCTTATGGCCTTCATCTTTGACTTTTAGCCACAGTTCTGGATCCCTGTGTGTCAAGTGAGACTGAGGTGCTGTAGACATACAAACCTGTTTTCTGCTCAGAGAGACTAGAATTAAACTATATGACAAAACAGATGGACAGAGACAGATGGGAGGAGTAAAGGAAAATACTGAGGCAATATTTGTGGGTGTGCTTGGCTTCTGAACAAAATCCCAGCAATCCCCAATTTTGTGAGCACCACATCGAAGTAGATGGCTTAAGTTGTGTTTTGAAAGGGAATAACACAAATTTCTATGGAAGATTGTAGGAAATAAAAGACAGGTGGAGGTGTCACTCGATGTGTGAACCTGTATCGTTCAGAATTTAAAATGGGTGTGATGAAAACTGGCTTTAAAGACCACCTGGAGAAGGAAAATGACAATTTGATACTGCAGTAAGACCTGAAGAGCTTGGAAAGTTAAAAAAGTATTTTGTTTGATGCAACACAGAAGGAAAGAGTTATTGCAGAGTGTGAAAGTCAAAGTGATGGACTAGGAAAATGACCTTAGCAGCAGCCTTCTGCATTGCACGCTGGCAGAGCAAAACTGCCTTTGACAGGAACAGACACCATGATGCCACAGCAACTGAACTATAAGATGCCAAAGCTCTGAGAATTTAAATGGACAATAAAAGTGTATCTTTGCAGTGTTCTGCAAGCTCTCACCACTGAGAAAAAATCTACTACATTTTAAAAAAAGACTTAACATGTCAATGTTAAAAAGTATTCTAAATTAAAGATTAAACCTAGATTACAAACCAAAAAGACTGACAAAAGAGATGTCTCGGAGGTAAAAGACAAAGATGTATTTTTAAGGAAAAACATGCCAGGAAGCACTTCTCAGCAGTGAAAGCAGTGACAAAGTGAAAAAGAAGAAGAACAACATGAGGAAGATAAGCTACACAGTGAGGTCATTGAAACAAGTAAAGGAGCTAGGGAAAAGACAATCAAGAAACGTATGTTTTTAATAGGCAAATGTAATAGTTTAAGAAGGTGAAGACAAAAACAATACAAACGTACTCTGTTCTCTGTTTGGTCAGGTTTTTCTTGGGAGCTTGAGAGAGCTGTTTGTAGAACAAGTAAAATGCTGGCTGCAGCAGGGGAAGTCTTGAAGATAGTGACAAGGTGATCAATAGGTTGGGTGAGAAATTCCACTAAAAGGGAGAAAAGTTATTAACTGGGGAACAAAGACAGAAAAGATGTAGTAAATGTTTTGTGGCACTTTTTCCATAAATGCTCTGAGTGCAAAAAGAAGAGCCAGGGGAAAAGGCAAAGAGAAGCAGCAATGAGGCAGAAACGAAAAGATTTAAGTATGAAAGAAAGAAAGATACTGACAACTATTTTAATGGAGGAAGGAGAATAAAAGGGAAATCAGGAAGAAGAGTGAACCCATAGAAGGCTAAACTGTAAAGAGTAGGAGGAAAGATGGATGATGGCAGCAGACCAGTAGGTACTTACATGACCTTAGGTGATCTATTTGCTGAAGAAGATATTTAGTAAAAAAGACTTGAAAAGAAATATACCTAGTGATTGCCTTGGCAAATGTCAAGGGGTCACTGAACAGAAGATAAACACCTTCTAAACTAGAGAACCTATGGACAAGACTCTTTATGACAGGACAGTAGGTGGATATTACATAGTACACTTTTGCCTACAGGACAAGAGAGG
Organism: Galbula dea; assembly: GCA_013399015.1. Lineage (NCBI taxonomy): Eukaryota > Metazoa > Chordata > Aves > Piciformes > Galbulidae > Galbula > Galbula dea. The sequence continues at coordinate 1,736,065 of VWZX01009706.1, forward strand.
GGCTCGGATGGCATGAAATCCATGAGTACAGAGCTGCTGCAAAGGTCAAAAGTTAAATTTAGAACAGTGAAAAATTAATCAGGAGCCCAGTATTAACAGAAACATGCATTGGGGGAATGCAATAAAAGATATTTCAGGAAAATGTATTTCTGTTCTCTTCTATTGAAGTCCACAAATAATGCACAGAAAGGGAATATTTTAAGATTAAATATCCAGGACTAATCTAGGCTGCAATAGCAAGAGTTTGTTATTTTATTATTTCTGGATCTCACATTCATTGCTCAAGAGTTTATTATTGGAATGAAATGTGACTCAGAATGCATTAATAGCATCTGAGGTAGGTATAAAAATGACTCAAAAGGGAGAAGACAGGGAAGGAAAAGAACAGTGCTCAAATTCCTTGGGGAATGTGTCTCCCCATGTGTAGTGACAGACTCTCAGTTGTTGTGTGATGGATGAGGTGACAATCCATCATCAGAAGTGAGCTCTATGTCATCTCAAACACCCCAGATCTGGCCACTATCCTTCACTGCCTGGATAGTTTCATAGCCAATAGATGCCTACTGCTATATCAAATTTTTCTAACACATTTTCCATTAGTATTTGATTGTGTTCAGTGTCCCCTGCCATTATCATCCCCTGGGAGTTCCCCTTTTCTAGTCCTGCATAACATATTTCATGTAATTTTCTTGAAGCATCCTATGGAATTTGTACAGAGCTCATAAATACTGGAAATGGGAGGAAAGCAGATGTGAAATTAGGGTTGAAAGATCTCAGTCTAACTGAAAATATGTCAAAATAGACATTTTCTTAGAAGATTCCTTAAAAGCAGTTACAATGCCTAAATCACTAATTTCTGGGCATTGTCAAAAACAATAAGCAGAGGATGCTTATTTCTGAAATAATTTGTCCAGCCATTTGGTAGGAATTCCAGTGGCATCTGTTTCATTAAACTAGTATTACAGCATTTGAAAAATCTCATTCTCAATACCAATAACAATTCTGCAGCCACACTTCACAGACTGTCAGCTAGGAAGGTTCTGTCTGTCTGAACACTTACATGTTCAATCTTCAAACTGTTTTTCTAGACTCCTTCTATAATTTCTGGAAAGCGTCAGGTACCTCCCACCCTCTGCTGTACCTTGGGGCTTCCAGAATATTAAGCTATTTTTGCCTGTTTGGCTTCATAAAAGAATACCAAAAGTTTTTCTCTAGGACTTCTGTAACCTATAGACAATGTAAGAATGGTAAAATGAGAGCAATATACCACAAAGAAAGAAGAGAAAGGGATTTTGTTCTAATTTTTCATTGTAACTATTGGAAATATTTTCTGAAAGCAAGCAATTACTATTAGAGGCATATTGATTAAACAAATAATTTTAAGAACCTGAAAAAATAATTTTAGTGTTGCAGTATTCTTAAATTTTCTTTTTTTAAAAAAAATATAGGTGTTAATCTAAAAGTCTTTGTATAAACACTCACAAAATTTCTCACAAAAGAACTTTGGTTTGGCCTGTCTGTCAGTTCTGTAGAAAGTAATGTGGTCTCATTTCTTATCGCAAAAATATATAGAACACTATTTCTCAGACCTCAGAGTTACTGTACAAAGAAATTAGTAAGTATTTATGAGCCATTTGTATTCTAAAATCATAAGGACTACAGAAAAATAAATACATTTTCTTGTAGGTAAATTATTATTTCAGTGCAAAGAGCTATGCAAAAAAATGGGAAAACTAGACAAAAGCTATTCAAAGATCCAAGCCCCAGAAAAGTTAATATTATTTAATAAATAACTAGTTTATAACAAAAGATGTGTTCCTTTAGGCTTGTGACCTTTCACTGAAGTTTTGCTTTACATAGAAATAATATGAAAACCCCTCCCAGTTTACTGTCTATAAGTGAATCAAGGCTCTGAAGGGACTGTGAAAGCACCATAGAGGCATTCAGTAGTGCTCAGTACCTTTTCCCCTCTTAATCAAATAAACAAGGACTGCAAACAATAGAAGGAGAAAAAAATATCAGTGCATACTTACCTAGCATGCTTAAAACTGAAAGCATAGCGTATGAACAGCAGTGAGGATCTGAAGTCACCTGGCATTCTGCAAGGTTTATCTGCAGGCCTAGAGTTTAAAAACTAGAAAAGCAAAGTTATATTTTTGAAGTCTGTCATCACATGTCTCCTTAATTTTCCAAAGTACTCAGAACCCAGCAGCTGCTGCTTAGGTGCCTACCTATATAAGTGTGCTTGTTAGCTGGACATCTGCTCTCCCAGTGCTGAGTTCTCTGGCACACTGGGAGTGATTTCTGAAACCCACAGTGGCAGTGGGCATTTAGCAATTCTGTAAATCAGATCAATGCTTAAATATAGTCTTCAAAATCAAAATTAAAGCTGCAGGTTCCAATGTGTGTTGTGCAGCAACACAGACAGGGAAAATGCTCAGCACTTAAGAAATATTCATATCCCATATTGACTATAGAGTCTAACTCAAACTATAGAGTCGCTGTGCCAAACTGTCCAGTCCCTGTTGCTGGAGCCACACATCCTAGGAGGGAAGAAAAGTGACTAGGGATAACTACAAAAGGAGTTTAGGAGGAAGTAAGACCTAAAGAACAAGAAGAAAGTATTAATACATCTTAAATACCTAATTAGATACTCATCAAGCACATAAGAAACCATAACTGAAGTAGTAAGAGTGTAAGGACTCTGTGTCAAATTCAGAGGGAATTTATTGACCAAAAGAGACATTAAGGAAATACTAAATGTCTAGATTCACGTTTCCAAGGAAAGGATGAGAGACTGATATTATAAAAGATGGAAAAGGAAAAATAAAATCAAGCAAATTCAAATATCTTTAAATAATAAATAAACCTATAGAAAGTAGCAGACAAGATGGGAAAATATTAGGTGTATTATAAAACTTTCCTGAAATTTGAGACTAGAAAACACAAATTCATGATACCAACTAGGGAAAAGCCATCTGGGAGAGAATGAAGAAAACACAGCAGGCTACAAAAAAATCTGTGTTATATCTGCAAAACTAATGTTAAGTACACACAGGAATAAATTTGAGCAATATAGAAGTGCTTTAAGAAAGATTATAATCAGGGTTGTTGTGGGGGGTTTTTTTGGATGCCAGGTAATTTTTTGGTGCTTTAAGAAATATTAAAACCAGGATTGTTGTGGGGTTTTTTTCTGGATGTCAGGTAATTTTTCAGTGTTTAACACTGATTTATTTTAGAATTAAGTAAAGATCTTCCTGAGTATTTAACAAATGATTGACCTGCATAGACAAAGAGTTTGAGGTTCGAGCCATACTTTGAAAAAAGCAAATTTGCAGCCAGTGACAATATTCTTATTTAGTACAGGGAAGAAAAAGCTTCTCGTTTAAATTCTGAAGTTTGCTTTACAGTCTCTGCAAGAAGTTCTGTTTTAATTAACAGTTTTAATTAAAAACTTAGCAGCAAAACTTTACACAGAAATTGTTTTAAAATGCAACCACTTCTAATTTGAGACATGGCATAATCTTTGGTGTGTTACACAAAATCTAAACTAAAGGTTGAATCCTACACTTCTGGATCAAGAAAGCTGGTAGACTGGACTTTTAATTAAGATATGCTATCTCTGCTTTTCTACCCTTTTACAAAGTGATAAGAGATGAAGTTTTAACAGTGAAATTCTTTTTTACCTACAGAAGAGACAGAGGGTAGCCACTTACCATCTTTCAAGAGTATCTATTTATTTATTTATTTCAATGCCTTGGAACACTGCAACTGTTAAAATAATGCAAAAGGTCAATTCCATATTGATCATGTTGTATGATGGGGACAATCTGAATGTAATGCTTTCTGATGTGCTGTGCTGAAAGCACTTGTTCTGTGAAGATAAATGACCACTGTATTCATTTCATGTTGCTTTCCCGCTTTCTACTTCAAGCAGTTTCTGACTGCAGAACTGACATAGATCTCTATCCATTACTAACTTGAAAATCTGATCTAAAGCTCTCTGAACCTGGAGGCAATGCTCACTAAATTGGTATTAAAACCCATATGAGGAATTACATAATCCTTTAAAGAACATTTCATTTGCCAGTGACCTTTTCAGCACTGGAACTAGTTGTTTGTTTGGCAAGGGTTTTTGCTAGAACAATCTTCCATACTTGCATGCACCTTTTATCTAGCAAGCCTCCTGATTTTTTTTTTTCCACAGCCCTATTATATTACACTGTGCTGTACCAGGTAGATGGCTTTAGTATCAACACCACTGAGACACTTTTGATACATTGTTAGTCAACTATGAAAGTTGTCTGTAGGTGCAGCTGATGATACACTAACAGCAGTGTGCAGTGACAGTAAAATTATTTGCTTATGAAACAGTTTCAGAAGAAATCTATTGGGCAGCAGCCTCAAACCCTCAAAATTACATGAGTCCCATCAATATTAAACCTGCCTAAAAAAAGATCAGATTCAACTTGTCTAGGTGAGTGTGTGAAACACTGGCTTGTGTCAGGATGTTTTCAATGCTTTACATGTCATTCTGCAGGTTTTTTCCCATAACCATGTCAAGTAAGCAATCAGGATTAATTAAACCTGCACAAGACTGGGGAGAGATACTGAGCTATGTGACCTCTTGATCTCATCCTTCATTGATAGTTCCTCACCTTTATTACCAAAAGAGTAAAAATCTTATTAAAATAATTGCTGATGCTCTTTTTTTAAAGAAAAAAAACAAAACTTGAGATGCTGCAACAACAGGAAGGAATACTTTATTCCTTCTGAAATTGTCTGAAGGTCCCAGGCTGTGGGACTGTCCTTGCTGGAGCTGTCAAAATGAATCAAAACCTCAGCTACACTCAGAGTTCAGATCCAGACCTTTCTTTTAAAGGAACCTTTCTGTGATATCAGAAGATAAAAGAGAAAGGGGAAAAACTAATCCCAGCTGTAGTTTTTTGGTTTGTTTTTTTTTTTGCCAACCTTGAGATTTCAGCAGCTGAAATTACTGACACACTGTAGTGCATTTACATAGTGGGAATGACCAGGTAAAACAGTTTTTCAGAGGGTGTTATGAAGGACTGCAGATATTCTGTTGCAGTTATACCAGCAAAGTTATTCTCTTCAAATATACAGGAATAATTGCTATACATGCTTCTAGTAGTCAAAAAAAGAGAACTAATCTAGTTGTTCTCCCAGACATGTTGTGAGATCATTTGAAAAAGGGACGTAGACACCTGTTATCAACCCCTATGACTATATCATTCCAAGGATGGAAATCCAATTTATCTTGCTAAAATCTTCTTCTAGGTAATTTTATCAAGAGGTTATCCACAGCAGAGAGTCAAAGGAAAAAATAATTTTTGTGGCTGTTATTGCTCTAATATGATTTTTTTTAGCTGAAGGTTCAAATGAAGGTTCCTCAGCCTTGGAGGTAAAAGAATACTCAATAAAATGCCTTCAGACTTAAAAAGGATTTACTGACATTATCTTATTAATAATTTTGCTACCTTCTCAAGGAAAGCCAAAAGCTAAAATTGTCTTCGTACAGGAAGATAATGTGTGCTGTGAAGGAGGACAAGAGGTGAACCAGGACAAGGCACTTTTGAAATATTGTTTTAGGGTGGCTTCCAGCCTACTTTGCTCCATCTGCCTTTCATTCACATGCAAATCAACTAAATGAATGCCAATTAAATAAATAACTCCTAGTCTGTAGGTAGTGTGTACAGCTTTAAATCCATTGGTTTCACTAAGGCTATAATCTTACATACAAGGTGCAATCAAACCTGTGTTGCTCAAGTAAGCAAGCATGTCATCACAGACTCCAGCTCAGTTCTAACAAAAATTACTGTACCTGCAATGTTTATATGGCAGGTAATAAACTACAAAGGTGAGCTTAAAAATCACTGTTGCAGCCTCAAACCATTTGAGAACATGCCAGTAGAAAGTTGTTGAATACTGTTCTTGATATTAGACAATTCATTGTGATAAAGATGTCTTGTTCTTTTCATTTAGCAATACCAAGAATTTTGCATCTTGGAAATGAGTCTGCAAATTGGCAACTGAAGGTACAGAAAATGGAAAGAATATGATTTGACCTCTTTTTTAAAAAATTTATCTTTTTTTTTTAAATTAAATAACTGAGATGGTAGAGACTGGGAAAAAAAAGAACCAAACAAGCCAGGAACAATATTTTAACAATACACTAACCAAAATGGAAAACACATGCAGTACCAAAGCTTATTTCCATAACAGAAGAACAAGGCAAAAATAAAAGGAAGTGAATCTCTTCTCATACAAAAAATACCATTTTACTCTAACTGATCTATGTTTCAATGCTGCAACAGAACCTCTGCTACAGCAATAAACTGAATAAAAAAGAACACTGCAGACAAGCAAGTCACTTAGAAAATGAGTCCTCACCCATTTAAAGTGTTTTTCATTCTGCTTGGAATTCATTATGTGCAATGTTATTGCATACTCCTTCGCAAGAAAAGAAACATTTATTTCCATGTTTATGAAATGTTATTTTAATTTGTTCTATTTCTCTCTTACCAGCTTTTTATTTTCTTATGCCTGGAAAATTTCTTTCTCTCACTGATCTCTTTCTGCTGCCTGTTTCACTCAGTAGTCCTTTCTTCCAGTTAAAAAGAGCAATAACATTTACCAGGAAAGAGAGGTGAAGTAGTGTTGGGGTTATAATTCTTCATATATCTAACTGTAACTACAGGGGACAAGACAAAATGTTTGCTGTCAATATCTGATGTTTTCCTTAGTTGGTCTCATTCAGTTCTGACTTCAGGACTTGATCTTGAAATAAGGTAGCTCAACACATCTGGAAACTGGGTTGTTTTAATATCTGCTGTCTCCTGTGTACCAGCATATTACAGAGAAAAAGAAACTGTTAGCATCGCTTACTCATCTTGGGCTTGAATACTGTGTTCTGCCTGCATACCTGATATTTGTTTTCTCCCTTTTTATAGTGCAATGTCTTCAAAGCTCTTTTTCCCACCCATTTTTATTCTAGTCATTCAATCAGTCATTTTCATCTCTATTTTCTTCTGACTATTTCCAACCCAAAGCTATGACTCTCCAGGTGCAGGTTTGTCTTAATATTTGAATCAGTAAACTGGATATTTGGAGAACATGTGTGAGAAAGGGTGCTAGCACAATCTCACCAGTCTAAACAAATCTGATAGTCTGAATTATATTAAGTTTATTTCAAGTTTAATAATTACTTGCAATTCTCAAATAACATGTAATCAAAACTATGCTGTATTCATCTCCAAGAGACTATGTTGATTCTATTTGAGGACAGTTTATATAAATATTCCTTTTTCACTGAATTTTTTTCATACATTTCCATAAAAAGCTTGTGATATATTAATCTCTGTTTAAAGAATAATACTTCTAACTTCCAGCCCTGTAAATCTGACCTGGGATGGGAGAGTCAAGCGAGTTCTTACCAAGACAGGCATGGTCACTCTCAGTAGTGAAGACTGTGATTCAAGCTCACATCATGTTGCTTCTTTTGTTGGAGCCCTGTTGAGTGCAGCTCACTCCCCTGGAGGTGTGCTGGCTCAGCAGGATTTAGCAGGAGTAAATAATTCTTTTAGGCATTTAAGATTAAGAGCATAGTCACTATGTTCTGTCAGAAACGCCTGTCTGTCTCATTTCTTCTCTAAGATGCCCTTACTTCAAAGAACCATTTGTTCAACACCAGGTACATAAATAGATTCTCTGTGTCTTTGGCACCTGTGCTCAAACGTGGGCTTTGGCTGACAACACTGAGCTGTTTATGATACCTCTTATAGAAGGCAAAATTTCTGCATCAACCTGTCCCTCCATAAGCACAAATATTCCTGCTAGGGCAGCCCTTTGCTTTGTTCTGGACTAAAGCCAAATCTAAGCCAACCCTTACTGTGGCCGAAACAAGATTTTAGATTGAATGAAAGTTCAGACTTATAAACTATCAGTATAGATCTAGCCAGAAGTGGTGGACTCATACCACTTACATAGAGAGGCTTGCAAGTTTAATAACTCCATTTACTGTGACCAGCTTAGAAGAATCATGTTTGAGAGACATGTTTCATGTAACACGGTGTTTAAATTCTGACACAGTTAAAAGAATAAAACCACTCTATAGAAACTTTAGAGAGAAACTATCCAAATCTTGGTAAGCCAATTTCACGAAATTAGTTTTGAAACAAAAGTTCTCCTAGTCATCAATACTTTCATTATCTCTTATCAAAGGTTAAATGTTTTGATACAGAAAAATCCTGAGCACAGGATAGCAAGGTTTCTGTTCTTGCCAAAACCTTAATGCAGTTGTTTCAGCAACATATCCCTTAGAAAGGGAGATGTTATCAAAGGTCTCTCCAGTACCACTCATAACTCTCCAGTAACTGCAGCCTTAAAGTTACTTCAGCTATTAGACGAACTTTGCTCAAATTGTTGGCTGATCTGTTTTTCAATGTTATCTACTTCAAAAGCTGTGACAATCAGTTTCTACCAGATGTTCTTGGAATCAGACCAGAAACTTGAGCTGCAACTGCAACTGACAGCTAGGACAAACTGTCTAGGATTTATTGTATTTTTCTTTTTTTAATTTTATATATGTAGTTTATATATATGTGAATGTATGTATTTAAAATCATAGTCTGACACCACATGGTGGAAAACAATGGGCTAATCAACCCTCCAATACATGAAAGATGGACTGTTTACTTCATGATTTCGAAACTTATCACTAATACCTGCCTTGATCCAAGCTGCTGTAAGTTTTTGCAAACTTTACTCTTCCTGCTTGTGCTATGTGAAATTCCCATGGTCTGTGCTATGAAACTTCCAATGCAAGATTCTTGTTCCTCAGCAAAGTGAGGCCACAGTCACAATTAGGCATTTCCCATTTCATCAGACAACTGGATGGTCTAGACATGGCAACTTTTACATTCTGTACTAATTATCCATTTCTAGTCCTTTAAGTCCTAGGTGGTTTGAATGCTAATGAACCATAGGCTATTGATCTAGGGAGACAAGTCAGAAAGAAACAATCATAGAACAGTTTACATTAGAAGGGACGTCAAAGATCATGTAGTTCCAATGCACATGCCATGGGCAAGGACACCTTCCCCATCCAACCTGGCCTTGAACACTTCCAGAGTGGGGACATCCTTGACTTCTCTAAGCAACCTGTTCCAGTGTCTCACCACTCTCACAGTAAAGATTTTCTTCCTAATATTTGATCTAAATCTACCCTCTTTCAGTTGTGTGACCTCATCTAGGGAATCCTGCTCTAGCAGGGGGGTTGGACTAGGTGATCTTTCAGGGTCCCTTCCAACTCCTAACATTCTGTGAAAGTGCTACATCTTGTCCTATCACTGTACTCCCTGATAAAGGGTTCCTCCCCATCTTTCTTGTAGGCCCCTTTTAAGTACTGGCAGACCGCAATATGGTCTTCTCAGAGCCTTCCCTTCTCTAGGCTAAACAACTATCTCAGTCTGACCTCAATATGAAGAAATAGAAAACAAGCAGGCATTTAAAATGTAGAGAAACAATTAAACTAGAGATGCAGGATTATCTGTGAAACAGTTATATTCATTGAAATTCAGATCAGTGGTGTTCATTAGTATTTGCTACCCAGAAAAAGGTTAATATAAAAATACTCAGTTTCTCAGATGTAAGAGACTTAATTATACAGCTACAGCTGAACTAAAGACTTTGGTATAAATGAAGCAAATTGTAGAGGTTTTTTGGTTAAACTATTCCCAGCTAAGGAGCTACTTTGGGTCCAGGGCTGCAAATTGTGGAGAGGAGAAATAAAAGGTGTGTAGCCTGTGTATACTGAGGGGCCTGGATAGCGGGGGAGATGAGTGAGCCCAGGCAGATGAAAGAAAATAAAAGCATAGTATAGTAAACAGTACATAGAAAGCTGAGGAGGGAAAAAAGGAAGCATCTATGGTCCTTGCCACGTGAGATTTTGGTAGTACAAAACAGGAAAAGTTGCTTTTGACCATAGGAAGGCTGGGAAGGCAGTCTGCAAAGGGAAGGAGGGGGACCTGAAGATTTGCATGAGCCTGGCTATGCAGTAAATTAAACCAGAAGAAATGCCATTACCTAATAGAAACTGGAACTGCAGGGAAGTACATAGTATCTCTGGGAGTAAGCAACTGCAAATAGGAAGCTGACCAGATTATCTAGGCTTCTCTTAAATCTGGAAAGGTAAATGAAATCATCTTTGGGGAAGTCTGAGATACCTCAGACTGCTAGATACTCTTTAAAATCCTGGCATATAGCTTTAGGAGAGGCATTTTCCTGTTGAAGGAATGTTTTTTGAGATTTGCAATCAATTTCAAATGGTGAACACAAAAGATCCTTGAGTGTTGCTTACTTACTGAGTTCCTATTGGTATCATTCCAACTAAGAGCTGAAACATATGAGATTGCAAAATGGCATATCCTAGTAAAACAAAAGCCCAAAACTAAAGAAAGGCTTTAAAAGTATGTTACTATCATTTGTTTTTCATACAGTCCTTCTTACAGTAAAGAGGGAAACCAGAAAAATCCCATTCCACACAGAGTGGGGAAACAATTGCACCATGTTTTGAGGGAGTATTCCTTATTTAAAAATAAAATTTCTGGAAAGATTTTTATTCTGAATGTTTTGTGTTTAAGACACAAGAATTATACACAATATAATAAAGGAAAACAATATATCTCACTTATTGTATCAGAAGAGTATGCTTATACTAAGCTAGGACCATCTGCTTAGTAAGAGGGCAGACATTTGTGGAAAAAAAATAGGTAGATATAGCAGGTTTGTTTCATCCACATCAAAGTTATAAATGGTAATTCCCCTCAGGAATTAGTGAAATGGTGTTTAAATCATAAGGTGGTCTTTCAAGAGGAGGAGGTAAAAAGCTGAGGCATGTACTCTCTCTTCTCATGTGACTTTTGAGACTCTTACTGTTATACTGCAATATAGGTCCCATAATTAATAACTGCAGTTGTCTTGATTTGGAAACAATTTATGTCTACTGACTGCATGGAAACAGCAAAATGAAAACTTCAAGGAGTTTTGCAGACAAGTTATAGGCTATGGCAATGTTTATAAAGATGCATAATTTATTAACTAGATAGTCAGTAGAAAACAGCATTGTAAAGAGATCATTCAACCAAAGAGTGAACAAGATCAAAGCAGCTACATTAAACATGGCTTAAGAATTCTGGAAACATGGCTAGATTTTCATATTCTTCAAGTGAGAATGATTTTTACTCACTTACTAACGCTGACTTTTTTGTCTTATAGCTCAGGAGGGGAAAAACATCAAACATTCAAAATTGTCCTTACAGAAGAAATTAAATGTCAGTATCTGGCTGTGATCAAAGTAAATGAATTTCTATTGTATTCCTGTTCTTCATGCTTTCCTAAGTGAATTTCCTATTTATAAAAGGTAACAGATTGACTACTTGGTGAACAGAGGTCTTCTATTCATTTTCTGAATAAATATGACAGTGTGAAATGTCAGGTGTCTCGCTAATGTACCACTTTTCTGACCAGAAAGAGCACCATAAGGTTTCCAGCAGAAGTTGAGTTTCAGTCCCTAGTTTATCTGCCCAGGCACTCACTAATTCCAGAACCACTGTGTGTGCTGCTGAATTTTTGTCAGGAACATGAATGAAACAATGCTTTAATTTCACCGCAAGTTGCTGACCTGCCCCAAGACCTGAACCACTCAGCAGAAATTGAAAATATATATATGATGTCAAGGGTTAGAGCTGGATCAGCCACTAAGCAAATGACAAATAAAAAATACTCTCTATTAATGCCTATTCCTTCCCAGAGGGGAAGAGAAAGGGAATATGAGGGAGTGACTTATGTGCTGGAAAAGAAAACTAAAACAGCTTTAATGAAAATATTAACAATAAAATGAAATACACAAAACCAACATTGTACTCACCCGTTCAGCAGCAATTATGTCACCTTCACCATTAATGCTGTGGGACAGGCACTGGGGAAGTCCCAGACTGGACTCAGCAGTAGATGGAAAACAGATTCAAGAGTCAGATTTGGGAACAGGATTCAGGAATATATTCAATTGGATGGAAGGCAGAAGAACAGAGAGTCCTCTCAAGCAGTGGCCATTGAAGAAGAGAGCTTAACGCTCATAATCCCCCAGCTTTATACTGGACACAACATACATGGAATGGAATAGCTAGTTGACAATTTTTGGGTCTCCTGAACTGTTCCCAACTCCCTGAAGATGTAACCTTTTACTTACTGCACCCCAACACGGCACAGAAGATTTAGCAGTGACCTTCGTCTCTGTAGGAGCAAGTATAAGCAAGAGCCTTTCTGCAAAACAAACCTTGGTAGTAACTATAAACATCAAGTGTTATCACTACTAGAAGCAGACACTGTCTGCAAAAACATATGGATAACTTCAGAAAGTGCAGTCACTTAGACGAGGTTTAGCTGAAAAGTAAAATATCTGAACAGAATTAATTCTGTTCTAACTCAAACCAGGACATATGGTTATATTTGTAACTGTACATATATCTGCTCGTTGTTTCATGCTTAGGTATTCATTTTCCCTTAACCCCACTTTTAAAAGTGAGGAATGATGCAACTAAAAATGTCTGCCTTAACAAAATAAACATATTTTCAGGTTAAAATGAATATGTGAAGATTCTAAAATACTATTAAAGTAACTTCTAGATGAAAATCCTAACATGAATGTTTGGAGAGTAAATGTGGTTGAATTTGCTACAGATTTCTCTGATTTGCTTCTATTTTATTGGACAAATATTTTTCCTACTGAGTGTTGTATTGAGTATTGTTGTATTGAGTGTTTGTATTTTACCTGTATAATAAGGCTTCATAGACATCAACTTTGATTCAGTTTTAAATGGAAGATGAGTCTTAGCAGTAACATGGCATTCTCCTTGAAGCTTGTTAGGGCCTTTCACCATTCATACTACTAAGAATTTGAGACCATTTTTATAATTATTATTTTCTAGATTTACTCCACTAAGAGTTACCTGGGTAAAACCTAGAGTCATTTGTCAAAACAGGACTTAATCTTATTCTTTCCACATGACCTACAAGGGGGTAAGTCACTTAGGCTGAGAGATGCCCTGAAAAATAGAGATATTTCACTAGGGAACAGGAAGCTTTCTTCAGTTTCAGGAAAAATTCAGTTTACCAATGTTGTGACCAAAATGTCTTTTTAAATTGAGAAGCCAAAATTTAAATGAGAGCCAAAACTGGGTTTATAATGAAACTCAGTTGCAAATGTTGCATCTTCTGGAGTAGTTTTCTTCATCAATAATCTTAACACACTAAGATGAAAAAAAGTTTTAAATTTATGTGGGTTGCTCTGAGGACACTCAGATTAGTTTTCTGCACGACTGTTGTTCCTTTAAAGCCCTGTCCTGCTCTTACCTGGCTACACTGTTTCTATCCTTGTATCATTCTCAAGGACTCCTGCAATTACAGAATGAAATTGCAGGCTAAAGCAATATTGAAATTAGTTGCTATGCATAAGGTTCATTCAACTAACTTGTTGTGAACTGTTTCTCCCCTCCTCTAGTGGAAAAAGCTACTCTAAAGGAGAAAGAGTGACTTTCACTAAACCACAAAATACACAGGACACCTTGATGTTGAATGTCCATATACCATGAGACAAATAAACAAAAATGTGAGACTCCTGTACTGTTACAAAAGACAACAATCTCTATTTTTTTGTCCTTGATTTAGCATTTACCATCAAGCTGCTGTTATACCAAAGTAAAAACCCATAGGACTTGACTACTTGTGATGAATTGACATTAGACACTAATGGTTTCTACCTGTCGTGATGGCTTCAAAAGCATCAATCCCTAAGCTTATCAGAAATGATGTTTGCAAGGTTCTAGCTTTCCTGGAACTTTCATGATGCTAATTGCTATCATTAGCAAGTTATCTTCTCACCAGAGAAGGACAAGGTCGTGGGATTGTTTATTAGGTGATAAGTGTGCCATCTGTTTTCCTTTTACAGCCACTGGTTAGATAGATTCATGAATGCAGCTTTGAAGTGCTGGGAAGGGGGGAAAGGGTTCTTTTACCAGATGATCCCCAATACTTTATGATAGATGAAAACCCTGATAAATTGAAGTGGTTAGAAAACTCTTGCATTCTCACCATTCTTCTTCCTATATTTCAAAGGAATGTCTTCAATAATAGCTACAGATACCAAAAAGCAGACTAATTGTATCAGCCTTGTGTTACAAGGACAGATTTCTGCACTTTTTGGCCATTTTAGCTTGTGGGATTGGGAGTCTGCTTACCTGTGCAGTGTCACTGTGGTGAGAAGGGATCAGCAGAGTGCCTGAACATATCAGAGAAATAGCAGTGACTCACCTGTGCTTCTCCTTTCAGTCACATTTCTTTGATACTTCTGTAATTTCTTTTATCTGCAGCCCAACAGCAATTCTGATCCACAGGAGCAATGGTTTCAAAAACCTGAACTTCTCCATAGGACATGATTATCTGAAAGTAAATGTCAGGCCACTGCAAAATCTGTGACTTTCTGCAGGTACCAAAGCCTCAGCATGGGGATTGAATTGTCCTCCTGAAATCAAGTAATGGCAACTCACTTGCACACAAAGTCTTCAGCAAGTTAAGGCAAGGGCAGTGCAAATCACTTTTTGTTTTTGTGGTGAGATGCTCAGCTTATTGTGGGACACTGTCCATGGCAGCTCAGATAAGTCTTTTAAAGGGAGGTACTGGTGCTCAAGAACACCAAGGGCAACATTCAGGGTTATAAGTGTATTAGCTGAGTATTAGCCACTAAACTGAGGTGGTCAGGAGTAAAATGTTATTCACTGAGGATTTTCTCACCATTAAGTTCCAGCTCCTGCTGAGCAGTAAGATGAGTAGAAAATATTGTCTATAAAAGCCATATTCTGGTGAGTAAATTAGGGAGAAAGTATGGATTCAGACTCAAGTTTCACAGTTATTGAATTGTCATTTAACAGAATATGTGGAGAGTGAAATTTCCCATGTTATGATGTTCACATCTGAGATTTGTAGCTTAGACCTAACTTTGAAAGCTGCTTTGAGTGCCCAGTTCAGTCATGGACCTGAGGGTTTCCACTGCCCATTTCAGCTCTTACGGCTATCAGTCCCTGCCTCAGCTGATGCCTCAGCAAAACCAGTCTCCAAATCCCCACAACCTTTCCCTGCTCAGACATAGGCCCCCCAAGACATCCCTCTCTTACAGTCCTACCCAACAATCTTATGGCCACGTATGATGAAGGGTGCCTCCAGTACAGAGTGCAGTGTAACAAATGCCCATTCATTGTAATGAATGCTTTATTGCTTCTTACTGAGAATGATGGAAAAACAATTTTCCTTTGTGCAGTTATCTGCTAGAGCAGAACACTGTAAGGATATGAAGACACTCATCAATCTGAAAGATCTAAATCGTGCAGTCTGTTGAAATTTTATAATATTGAGTGTATCATTTCCAAGCAAAAAAACATTGTGGAGACTGTGCATGGAACACAAGTCACATAAATATATAGGGAAATGGCAAAAGGGGGAATTGTGCCTCCTTGTTTTAAAGAAAAGAAAAAAAAATAGTCTTTCTGATGTGTTAAAAATGGTAGTAAGATCCTCCCACAGAAAGTTCACACCTTTTGTATGTGTTGTGTGTAATCTTTAAAGGTTAGTTTTAAATGAACTAAATATTATTAAATGGTTGCCCAAGCAACACAGAGGGTTACCATAGTAGCCTCTTCTATGCAAACTAGAATATAGCCAGTCTAAAGCTTCATAGAATTGTGGATATTAAAACTAAAGAAAAAAATCATAAATGTCCTCCTTCACTTAATGAGCCACTGCCTCTACATAAAATTTAAGCTAGGTCAGACTCTGTGATTTGCAGTGTTTTCTTACTCCAGCTACAATAGTTCTTGTCATATTTGCTCTGTAACAGATATGGGGGGGATTCAGGTATTTGTTTATATTTTCCTCTGTTTTCCTTCAGCTGGATTCAGTAATAGCACACAAACATTTGTGCCACTGGCCATATTGCAAAGACTTACAAAACATAGCTAAACCATTTCCTAATATTATGACAATGCCATGTTGTTGAATCATCTTTTAAAGTAACTCTTCAACATATGTTTCCGTAAAGTCACAGTATCCCCACCCAAAGGCCTCTGCAAAAATAAATGTTTCTTTGAAAAGGTGAAATATGTTTCTAGTCGATCAGGTTGTGGAGAAAAGATGAAAAAAACTTCTCCTGAACCCTAGTGAATGAATGCTACATGCTCAACCCTTCCTTACTGCATATCCCCTCAGGAATATTAAATCAATCCCAAATGCAACTAAAATAACAATTATAAACCCCAGATAGCTTCATGTCTTCCTAAAGAAAGACAGTGTCATACTTCCAGAAAGCCTACATAATTTTGTGAGAGTCAAAATAGAAAAGCTGGAATTCTTATTTTCACTTTGATATCACAAAGTTTTTGTCACAATAGCAACTTCAAAATGAGTCTCTGTTTTCAACATAAAATTTCACACAGAAGTCATTAGTGAGCAATGGCTTTTTTATTAGCCTATCTCTAGCAAAATAATAAAATTGGCCATGGAGGACCAAGCTTTATGACTCTTACCACCAATGTTTCAGTTCAAGTGATGATTTTCAGAGCCCACACTCATGTATCCATCTTCTGCCTCTGTAATTGTCCTGCATAGCTGCTGGGGCTGCTGTGGAACTTGATGAAACCTAGCTGCTAGGGGAAAATAACTCCCCTCCTGTGAAACTCCTCCTCTGACTCCTCAGATTGCCCCAACTGCTGCCCAGGTGGAGGGGTTTATGCTCCTTCATTGTCTTACTTGAGTGCTTAGTGTCTTCAGGGGAGCTGAGCAGCTGTTAAGACACAAATGGGCCTGTCAGCTTCTAGGTGCAAGCCGGTGTGGTCAGACAACAGTCACACTGGTAAGCTTCTGTTGATTCTTCTTTCTGTGTGTTGCTTGCCTTGCTCAAAACCAGAGATCTATTGTGATAGATTCCCATGAGAAATGGACTTCTAATAGGATGACCACAAAGAGAATTGTTTCTTCTTTATCTAGTGATTTTATACAAAGAAAACTAAAATTACACCAAATGGTGAAGTTTAATATTTATACAGGAGATATTATCCATTTAAATCTACTGAATTTGAAAACTAAACAAGAAGCACCTAATCATAATTAATAGGAAGCTTTACCTTTAGCGTTTCGTACTGCATTTTAAGATGAGTGAAAAATTCAAATAGAACAATTAAAACTCATGTACTTTTTGTTTCCTGAAAAGAGCAGGAGCTTCTTTTAAACCCTGTATTTTCTAAGAATGATTGGTATATATCCATGTAATTAGTTCTTGGAAGATATGCAGAAGTTGCATAGATGATTTCTGCATTAGAAATACTAGACATTTAATGAATACAGTTTATATTGTAAGGAATTGGGACAGAAGTTAAACGTTAAGCATTTATGCCACTGATACATTTCAATGAGAACTTGTTGTGCTGTATATGATGTAAAATGAATTAATTCCTCCAAATTCTCCTCGGTGTGAAACTAGAATATGGATATATCATAGAAAGATGTGATTAAAATCACATTGCTGCCATTTATTTCAGTTTGTTTGTAGCTTTTAAAAAATAAAATGGATACATTTTTAATAGTAATATGTGTTTTATGGAGACGTCACAAATCAGAAAAACTCTTACTGGAGAAAAAAACCAATCCTATAGTGCTCTGCTGCTGTTCTAGACTTGTATTCTCTTCAGTAGCTTCAAATATAGCAAAGTCTATGTCCTACAAAGAAAAAAAATCTTCTCCATACCTAAACAGAATGAGTGTGATTCTGAGACATATCTTTTAAAGTCCCTAGCACTGAGATGGAGCAGTGAAGATGATTTTCAGTCTCTTCTATGCTCTGCCACTTCTGGGTTGCTTTGATAGTTAGAGATTTTCCATTTTTTTCCCCTCTTTGCCCAGACAATCAGATCCATCTGACTTTATTGTGGTAGCCATGACCTCACCACAATGCTATTTAAATGAAGACAGTATCCTGAGCTGTGGCTTTGCCCCACTGCATACCTCCTACACTGGCACAAAACCTGGAGCAAAGCTTGAGAGGCACTCCTGTAAGCTTATCTCCCACACTACCTGTGACGCAGAGGTGGCAGTCCTGAATAAATAATGTATTTTGGAAGCCTGTGTGCACTGCTTTAGCCTTTTTATATATGCAAATAAGGCTAGGGTGCAGCTGAGGGCCTTACTCAATAAATCAGTTTGGAAGATTGACACAGTTTGTAACTGGTGTAGCATGCACTTGAAATTGTTCATATACTCAAGGGACTCAGACATGCTGATATGCATCTGAAACACAACTAAATTTTCCAAAATCTCTTTTCTGTCCGTAAGTCTGACCAAGAAATTAGCATGAAAAGGGAAAGTGCTGTCAGAAGAGGTTAGGCATTATGGTTTAAATAAAAATTAAGAAGAGTTCTGTTCAGCAGAAATCTTCTCCCTGAATTTTTGGAGGCATATGAGAATTGTCCTTGCAGAGTGCCAGGGTACATCTACTGCTGCTGACTACTGCTCTCCATTTCTCTGCAACTCAGGGTCAACAGCCAATGTTCAAACTGTGAGTCAAAAAAAGTTACAAGCAGTGATTTCTAGACCTAAGGCTGAAAACTCCTTAGTCTTGCAGTCCATGTCTTTACTCTTTTCTCTTTTTATTCTGCTTGTGGATGCTTTATAATTCATGTATTCAAGCTTTTCTCTGTAGCCAGGATAGATAAAACCAAATTTTAAACCCACCAAAGCTACGGCTTTTGTGGAAAACTTCAGGTTAATTTTTAAACAAAATGCAGGTAAATTTTAAGGGAAAAAAATGTTTACTCTAACAGTGAAGATGAAAATTAAATGGCTTTTTAACAGTTGAATTTACAAAAAAAAAAATTTTTAAGGAATTTGAAATAATTATAAGTCCTCTAAATTTGGAAGGCATTTCAGGTGACACAAAAAGGAAGAGTTCTTTTCATTTGTTTGAGAACTATCAAAGTATTTGCTTAAAATATTAATTCAAATATTCATTTTCAATCTTTTTAAAATATTTTTTTGTTTTTGAAATTCTTGGGCAACGTATCAAAGACAGACTTTTCCTCTTGAGATATCAGTTTTCATTCAACAAGAAAAAGCACATTAAAACACTTACTTAATAAGTCAAAACCTCTCAGTTGCATCAAACTGTTCTGGGTTGACCCAACCAATTTTCTCTCATTTCTCTACAATTTTTAAATCATAAACTTCATTTCAATCTAAGATTCTTCTGTCTCTACCACTAAACTGAATGTCCACAGTTTGACGGTTCTGCCTGTGGTTGACTTGAAAGAGTAGATAATAGTGAGTTCTTCCATAAAAGTTGTTATCTGAGAGATTCCTCTGATGTTTTCTACTCTGATTCATCTGGAAAAGAAAAATCAGTTGCTTTCTGGCAGTGCTAGTTTAGGACAATATTTAAAAATAAATATTTAATAAAAATGTTTATTTTAAAGTATTTATAAATTAATTATAAATTATTATAAAATATAAATTA